>JAZHRO010000007.1:60522500-60860000 GCA_037157565.1 Thalassia testudinum
GCACCGCCTGAGTATCTGGACCAAGTGTTGGAGGCAATCGTCGAATGATGCTCCGAAAACTGAAAAGTCATCCATGAAGACTTCCAGATAATCACCTACCATATCTGAGAATATGGCAAGCATGCATCGCTGAAAAATAGCGGGCATTGCAAAGACCGAAAGGCATCCTTCGGAAAGCGTATGTTCCGAAGGGGCAGGTGAATGTGGTCTTTTCTTGGTCCTCAGGATGGATTGCCACCTGGTTATAACCGGAGTACCCGTCAAGAAAGCAGAAGAACCTATTTCCCGCAAGTTTTTCGAGAATTTGATCAATGAAGGGTAGTGGGAAATGGTCCTTCTTCGTGGAGGAATTGAGTCGGCGGTAATCTATACAGACTCTCCACGAGTTGGCTAATCGGGTAGGAATGATTTCTCCGGTCTCAGTCGTTATAGTGGTGAGTCCTGCCTTCTTGGGCACGACCTGAATTGGGCTCACCCAACGACTATCGGAGATCGGGTAGATGATTCTGGCATCTAACCACTTGATGATCTCCTTTTTCATGACCTCCTGCAGATTGGGGTTTAAGCGTCTCTGCATTTCACGAGAAGGTCGTGTGCCCTCTTCTGAATAGATATGATGAGTACAATAAGAGGGACTTATTCTAGTCAAATCATCGAGAGTCCACCCGATGGCTCTGCGATGTTGCTGGAGGACAACAATCAGACGGAATTCCTGTTCAGGACTGAGGTTGGAATTGATAATCACAGGAAGGGTCTGATTAGAACCCAAAAAGATGTATTTCAAGTGAGCAGGAAGGGGTTTCAGTTCGAGGATGGGGTTATCAGCAGCAGCGGGTGGTTCAGTATAGATGTGAGGTTCAAGGGTGGGAGTTACTGGGTTATTCATATCTGGATTCGACTCCTCTGTTTGCGGGTCAAGATCCTTCTGTGGTTGATGAGGCATAATCGAGTTATTCTGGAAGTGTGATTCATCAACCAAAGTCCTGATGTCGCAAATTTGTTCGATGACACCGCAATTAATTCCTTGTTGGGCCTTAAATATATCAATTTTCAGTGTTTGATTTCCAAACTTAAGCTCTATTTGGCCCTCCTCACAGCTGATGTTGGCTCTAGCAGTAGCCAAGAAAGGTCTCCCTAGAATGATTGGTGTATCCCTAGGGTTCTCAGGTGCGTCCATATCTAAGACTATAAAGTCCACTGGAAAATAGAAATCCCGCACTCTTACGATAACATCCTCGAGAATCCCTTTTGGTGACTTTATAGATCTATCTGCTAATTGTAATGTCACCTCGGTTGGTTTTAGCTCAGATTCTTCTAGATGGTCAAGTAAGGATGTGGGTATCAGGTTTATGGATGCACCCAAGTCTAACAATGCTCTATCAAATTGGGTACCACCTATCTTGCAGGAAATCAGGGGAGTACCAGGATCTTTTGCCTTGGGTGGGAGTCTACTGAGGATTACAGAGCTGGCTTGCTCTGACAGAACAATTGGGCTCCCTCCTTTGGTTCGCGGCTTACGCTGGGGTGTACATATATTCTTTAGAAATCGTGCGTAAGCTGGTACGTGGCGGATTGCATCCATCAAGGGGATGTTTATGTGGACTTGCTCAAAGAGCTTGACCAGGTCCTCCTCAGGGGCCACGGGTTTGGTGGTCTTCTTTCCCTTGGTCAAGGCCTCGGGAAATGGGATCTTGGTTGGTTCTTCTAGGATAGGTCCAGGTTGTGGATCTGGGACAGTGGTATCTTGGATAACTATCCTAGGGTCATGGTTATCAGGCTTGGAGTGGTTTGGATAATGCGGGTCTTGAGTTGTTTTACCACTACGTGTTGTTACAGAATTTAATCCGGCCTGATTTTGGTTTGGGTTTGGTAAGAGGGGTGGCTGCTGCTGAAATCCCGCATAAGAAGTTGAGGCTTCCATCTCGTCTGGAGATGGAGCAGTAGGGGCCTGATAAATCCATTGTGCGTGGCCTAAATTTGGATTGATAACGCGCTTCTGGGTTGGCACGTTATTCGGGTTAGGAAGAGGTTGGGAAGGGAGTGTGCCTGGCTGGCGAGAATTTGCCAACTGGGCCAGTTGAGTTTTAACCTCTGTAAGTTCGTCCTTGTGCTGCTTTTGAATAGCCGCATTCGTTCTTTGAATGTCAGCCAGAGTCTGAAGGATTAGGGACATTTGATCCTGATTTGGCCCTGATGGATAAGTAGGGTTGGGCCGAGGCTGAGGCGGCTGGTAATGACGAGAGGGCTGTGGGCGGGATTGAAAAGGTGGTCTTTGGGTTTGGGAATTTCCCGCCCACTGAAAATTGGGATGGTTTCTCCATCCAGGGTTGTAAGTGTTAGAGAATGGGTCATTCTGGATGGCGTTGAGGTCCTCGCAGGTCTGAGGAACCTCCTGAGAATCAGGGAAAGGGGGAATGGAGTTCCCCCGGCTGGTGTAGAAAGGATCGGATGATCCTCCGATCCAAGAATCAGATGGGGATGGATATGGATCCATCCTAGGGGAAGATCGGTGGAGGATGTTTTGCACAGTCTCCTGTGTGGAAGGAGGTTGTGCAAAGGAGTTACGCGCGGAGGTGGCTCGCTGCAAGTGCTGAGTCAGCTCATCCACCTTCTTCTCAATGATTGAGACCTTTTCCAATCGACTGGCCATTAATTCCAGGTCGACTGATGCGGACAGGCCCTGCGTCTCATGTGCTCCCTTAAGATTCGTCGCTGCGCGGGTATTCGTCCTGTCGAATAATCCCATGGAGTCGTTGTTGATGGAGTTCTCGCACATGTTTTCGAGAATCTCCCATACGGTGTCTTCATGTTGACCCATGATGTTTCCTCCGCAAGTTGCATTGACGAAAAGGCGGATGTCCTCACGGAGTCCCTGGTAAAAAGATTGGACTTGTTCCCATTTAGGAACTCCGTGATGGGGGCACTTTCTCATGAGATCCTAAAAACGATCCCATGCCTCATGGAGAGGTTCTCCTGATTGTTGAGTGAAGTGTGTAATCTGATGGCGCAAGGCGTTGGTCCGACCAACAGGGAAAAACTTTTTCAAAAACTCGGATTGAAGTTCTTCCCAAATGTTGATCGGCCGGGTCTGAGTTTGATACCAATGGGCGGCCTTGTCCATAAGAGAAAAGGAGAACATCTTCATGAGAAGAATATCCCGATTTTGCGCATCTGATCCAAAAGTGTGGGCTAGATGCTTTAGCTGTTTGATGTGCTGGAAGGGATCTTCAGAATTAAGCCCATGGAATTTAGGTATAGCATGAATCATGTTGGGCTTTAATTCGGAATCAGGTCCTCCAGTCGGGATTCTGACTCGAGGCTCAATGGCCACCGCAGCAGGATTGTAGTGGTCCCGCATCATAGGACACTGTGGTGGGTGCATGAAGTTTTGGAAGAGGTCATTGAGTCGCTGGAGCTGGTGTTCCAGATTATTTTCTTCCTCAACTGGCTGAGCCATGATGGGGGAAGAAGAAGAACTTGGTTCTGAATCAGAAGAGAGAATAATGTGAGGGTGTTGCTGCACAAACACGAGCGTCGAGGCTTGGCCTTGACGAGAGCGAATTTCTAAAGGAGGTCTTAAGGGTGGTCTTAAGGACCTCCTTCCGTACATGCACTGTTGGAAGAGGTAAGTTTAGAAGGTGCTGGACCCAATCAAGACACCCAAAAATGTGTTGGGTGACTATAGAGGTGCGGGGCAGATGGACCCCTTGATCAGAAAGATCGTCCACCTGAGAATTACCTGGGCAGCCAGAGAGGGAGAGTCCCGCGAAGACCCCTACACGGTAGAGCATCCCCACGGGTTACAGGGTTTCCCCCACCCGACCTCTCTTGTCACTGCAGTTCCAGGTAGACCAGAATGGGGATCTTGACCTCTTAAGTCTACCAATTTTAAGATCAAGGTGCTTAAGGTTTCACTTGAACTTTAGTCTTTTAAGTGTAAAGAGTGACCTAATTTAAGGTTGGTTGACCCAAGGGGTCAACGTTACCTCTTATTTTCTTTGAGAGCTTTTAGGTCTTGTCTTTTAGGGTTCAAGTGTTTAGAGAGCCAATTGTTTTAGGTTTTCTTTGAATAGGTATTTTCAATCAATGGTTTAGGCACACTTCTTTTGGATTTTCTCCATTCTTGATTTAAGTAGTGTGTCTCTAAAACCTAATGTTGAATCTTATGTTGGCTCTACTTGGTCCAGTTAGTTCTTTGTTGGGTAATTAGGGCTCAAGCAAGAATGTGTTAGCCCTTAAATACCCTTAATAGTGTGCAGGACTAATGAGTTGAAAACACGCAACTCTTTATGGTTACTAAGTATAGAAGACAGGTTAGCCCTATATTGCTTTTTCTTTTCTTTTCTTTCTCTTTAGAGTTTAGGGGTTAATAGCGAGAGGAAAAATTTACCTGTCCTCGGAGTGGTTGTCGTGCGGTTGCTTGTCTTCTTGATTTCCTGTAGCTGCACAAAAGAGAGGAGATTATCAGAAATTAAAAAGAAACAGGAATGTTTACCTCTAGAATAGCCGTTGCTCCCCGGCAACGGCGCCAAAAACTGGTGTAGAAACTTTTCTCTATAGTTTTATTATTTCGTCGTAGTATAGTATAGAGAGGTGATTACCAGTTTAATACAATTTGTTACTCGGAAATAAAAGAGTTCCCGAGGTCGAACTCAGGGAGCAAGTTGTATTCTAGAGATATACATGTTCTATTACAAAAAATAAAGAGAGAGAGAGAGAGGGAGAGAGATGAAAGTTTGAGTTCTTCTTCTTTTCTTCTTTCTTTCTCTTTGTCTTTCTCCTCTTTAGCTTTTGTTCTTCCTGTTCTTCTTTTGTGTTTATCTCCTTGTGGTCCTCTTCTTCACCTGTGTTGTTCTTCCTTGTTCTTTCCTCTTCTTCTTCTGCTGTTCTTCCTTGTTCTTTTGTTCTTCAGATCTTCTTCTTTCTTCTTTTCTTTTACCTGTCAGGACGTCGTCTCTCCTTCTTTCTTCTTTTCCCTTCAGGACGTCGTCTGATTTTCCAATCAGACGACTTAAACCGCTTGTTTCTACAGTGTCTCCCTTAGCTTTCTTCTTCTTCCGCGGTCCTTCTTCTTCACCTGTGCCTGCACACTTCAGAGTTTACGTCAGAGGACAAAACCTACTCTACCCTCCCCCCCCCGTCTCTCTCTCACAGAATTCGCTCATAGGATAGCTCTCCCAGAGCTGCCGGGTAGCCAGGTACGGGTCGCGCCCGGGTCCAGGCCCACCGGCGTGCGTGGTGGGCGAGGAGTGCAGGTCAGTCTAAGTCGGGTCGGGTCAGGTCCGCGGGGCGTGAGCGCGGACGAGGCCGGGTAACTGGGCGGGTGAAGGGGACCTCACCCCGTGAACTGAGACGAACAGCTTAAGGCACTTTTTGCCTTTAAGCGCCCGTTCGCCTCAGTGGCTTTCCGAGGTGGGACTAAATGTCCCACCCTAATTGAGCGCCCGCAGCGGGGAAAGCAGCGGGCAATCGCGGCTTCACGCGAGGCCTTCGCCCCAGCTGCGAGCCTGGGACTCTTCGCGGAGGCGCCTCGCGCAGCCTGGGAGTCAGGCCTGGGCGAAGTGCACCTGGAGCTGCAGGTTGAAGGTGCTCCTTCCACGCAGCAATGGCGACGGCGGTCGAGACACCTGTACACAGAGGAACGGCCTCTCGGCCTAATCAGATACGCGGAGAACCTTCGCCGTGGCACGGCGAAGGTGGTGGGGGGTCTGGCAGGCGGCGGGGCGGAGCGTGAGGGTCGCCCTAGGTCAAACTGCGGGTGGAGAAGTGGGTTTGTTCGGGGGGTCTGCAGAGGGCGAGTGGCGGGACGTGAAAGGGCGGAGGTTGATCAGGGTGAGGAGGCGGAGATTCTGTGAGGGTCGGCGAGGCGTGTGGGGCTGTGGAGTGATGGGGGGGTCTCGCCGGAGTTTGGCCGGAGACGAAGGGGGTGACGGTGGACAGGAGCGGTCGAGGGTTTAATCAAATAAAAGACAGTGAGGAAAAGAAAGAGGGGGAGATGGGGAGAAGTTCTGACCTAGCTACGGAGACGAAAGGGGCCGGAGCAGGGCGACAGTCGTATCGACTGTCGCCGGAGAAGAAGATGCCCAGGGGAAGGGGCGGCGGCGAGCAGAGGGCCGGAGAGGCGCCAGCTGGGTGCGGCGTGGCGCGGGAAGAGCGAGGGAGGGCAACCCTGCAGCTGGTAGTGCGGCAGGGCGACAAGGAGGAGGAGGAGTGGCCGCCGGAGCAAGGAGGGCGTCTGTCGGAGTGGGAAGAGAGGAATTGAGGGGGTATCTCCGTCAGATCCGAGCTGGGAAGAACGGTGGAGCGACGGGGGTATTTATAGGGACCAAATCAGGGAGGAAGGCGGAGGGAGACGACGTGTCTCCCTCGCCGGAGGACGCCGGAGATGGAAACCCATACCGTCCGTGCATTCGCACGGCCGGTATGGTGGGTTACAGCGACCAGGGGGGTGTCCCTGCGACGGCTGATGACGCAGGGCACCCCCGGTTTACTTGCCAGGCTCTCCCCCTCACCCTGCGCGGCGCCATGCTCCGCGCAAGGTCGCCGGAGCATGGTGCTGGCAGGTTTTGCAGGGGGGACCTGAACGCAAAGAACGAAGGAGAGTTAGGGGCCAAAATGCGAGGGTTCAAAAGTTGAGGGCCAAAAAGTAAATATATGAGGACCAAAGTGTAAAGTTGGTCAAGAAGGTTTCTTCTTAGGCTCAAGTTTTTATACATGACTAATTAGGACCTAAGGAATCTGATGGCGAATTTTATTTCTAGATTAAACCTTGTTTGGCTGGTCAATTTACGCAAAAACCCAAATTAAGTTATTAATTGGGTATGGTTCTCAATGTAGGTCAAGATGGGTTCCTAAGGTCAAATTGAAGGTTCTAAACCCTAGAGATTATTTTTCTATGAATTTTAGAGGGTTTATTCCATTTTTTCTTTGCCTTGAACCTCGTGAATTGAAGTGGGTTTGTTTTAGGGTTACAGATTATTATTTAGTTCCTTGGAATTGCTGTAGCCCTTGCTAGATCATCTCATCCCACTTTTATTCTTATTAAGTTGCTTTGACCTATGTTTGGACCCTGAATTACCCTGTATGCAGATTATACTGGTAAAATTGCATTTTTACCCCTTATGACTTGTTTTTTTCCTTAAACTCAGAATTCTCTGAGTTAAGCCTTTCCTTGAGTTATGTAGGAGCTTTTATCCTTTGTATTGGGTCAAAATGAGCTAGTTATGGCTCATGATGAGGTTCTCATCAGCTGCCCTCGCCTCCCGCTTCTTCACGCAAACACCTGCTTCTCCGTAAGCCAGCAGCCGGCACAGCTTCTCCGCGCGAGCGCCAGCCGCTCCATGCCTTCCGCACTCATGGAACCGGGCGCACCCGGTCGTGCAGCTCGCCCCGGCACTGTAGCCACTGTTCATGCCAGTCAGCGGAACACTGTGGCTACAGTGTGGTGACTGGTAAGTTTCTCACTTAACCGGTCACCCGGCGTGCCGCAACCGGCCAGCGCCCGTGCCCGCGTCCAGCCCCGCGCCCGCTCCAGCGCCCGCCCGCGCATCTGCGTGAGCCCACGTCTGCTCGCCTGCGTCTTCATCTACTCCCAGCGCCTGCCTTCGCCCGCTCCCTTCACCTCTTCATGCAGCACGGTGCGCTGCAGTCCTTCTCCTGCGCGATCACTCCCTCCATCATGCATCTTCGCGCGCCTACGCACCTGCGCGTGCACGTGCACGCTCCTGCGCACTTGGCATCAGACTACGCTTGGAGGACCCGGCCTACTTAACTCCTAGCCTTCTTCACTCCAGCAAAACTGAGCGCTCTCTCTCTCTCTCTCACACACACACACAACACTCTCTCACACTCTCTACACACACATACACTCACACCCTCGCACACACACACTCTCACTTATACATTATTATATACTTATATATATATACATATACATATATATATATTGATATATATACATATATCTATATACATATATATATATATATATATAGTTATATCTATATATATAGTAGTATTTATATAACTAAGTATTAGTATACATACATATATATATATATATACTTATATATTACTATATAAATATATACCTATATATATATACATCTCTATAGTTATATATACATATACATATATATTTATATATATATACATATATCTATACATATAGTTACATACCTATATATATATACATATATATACACATATAACTACATATATACCTATATATTTATAACCATATATACATATAGATAGATTTACATATATACATATATATATTTTTTTTCACATTACTTACCATACGTTGTATCGCGGGAATATCTGCACCAGTTGCTGATATTCCCCGATACATGTGTACAGAAAGCGTGTTCGCACTCATCTTCCACCAATCCACCTTACATTCCACGCGTCACTTTGTCCTGTTGGTTGCGTCTTTCTAGACGACGACCGACTCGACACCATGCTACACGCCATCTCCACCTCCACCCCCACCCCTTTATACATATATACTATATACATACATATATATATATATATATATAATATTTACTTTATTTCTGTTTCTCTTTCATGCTAATAAAAAGATAAAAAAATATTTAGAAGAGAAAAGATAATCCTTGACTTGTAGGTACTCAGTCTTGCAAATAGCAAGACCAGTTTTGGAACCCTAATTTGGCTTAAAGCCAAGAACCTAATTTTGAGGGTGTGCCTCAAGGATAAGAATTATCAGAAAAAAATCTTAAATAAAAAAATACCAAAAACATAATAAAGCGAACGGAAGAGATTCGTTGTAGGAGAGGCGTAGAAACTCATTTACTTCTAATCCCACTTCCCTGAGTTCGACCCTGGGCCTAAAAGTGACCAAGATAAAATCAAATAGGCCAGGTAAAAAAATATTTTGTAAAGAGATGGTTAAGCTCGATTTAGGTTAACCACTATACACACTTCAACGATAAAATCACCATATTAACACACCTATCCAAGTCTACACCATAATCTTTCTAGTGCCGTTGCCGGGGAAGTGCGTATTCAAGTAAGTTTCTATTCCATTCCTTTCATTTTTTTCTCTTCTCTCTTCACGGGTGTTTTTGTTTGTTGCTGTGCAGGTAAACCTGTTGCAAGGAGAAGACAGGCAGACGAAGTCGGAAACGTGAGCAGATCCAAGGTGGGAACGAGAACGTGAAGACGCCGACACCGCACTGGAGCTTTGCACACGTTGCTGCACAAGTAGGTCTTTCTCTCTTAGCAACCTTTGTTAACTTGTAACCTTAATAAAAAAAAAACTAAAAAAAACTAGAAAAAATTCTTGGGATCTCTTGGGGCAAGTGGATTAAAAATCACTTGTTTGCTTGTTTGTCATCACTCCCACCACCCTGGGATTTCCTGCCAAACTTCGCATAGCGAAAATTCAAGAATCTTGATTCTTGAATCTTTCGCCATGTGAAGTAGTCTTTGAGGAAAATAAAAAGATTGATTGCCATCCCTCTTTGCCTCACTTATCTACAATTCGGGATCACCTTTTTGGTGGGGAGACTTGGAATTGAGTTGATTCCAACCCCACCACAACCTTTTACGTGCCTAAGATTCGATCCCGAATACTTCAACCACAACAATTTGATTTTCTTTATCTTTTGGTTGAGCCTTATGTGTGAAAATCATTTTAGTGATTGGGAGCACTTGAATTGAAGTGCTTTGGCTCCCTTTCACACTAATCTAAAATTGACTCGTGCATCCACACATAGAAATCTCCATTTAGGGAAGCCCATTGCATTGTAGCATGCATTAACCAATTGACATTGAAGAAGGGTTTGTTGGGCTTAGAAGAAAACTTGTATTCTTCCAAAACCCGGAGATTTGTTGAATTGGTAATCCAGAGAAATCCTAAAATCCATACTACTTAAGGCTGAATTCTAAAAATCATTCACCAATTAAAACTTCAATTCGGGGAGATTTCCCTGTTGCATGCTTGGTTTATACACTTTGAAAAATCAATCACTTGAGCATTACCCGTAAATAACGCCCTTCACATTCCAGAAACACTTGATCCTAAGCCTCTAACTAAAATTGGTAGCAACTTGACCCTTATTAAGGATTGGAGGTCTAACTACCTGTGTGTAGTGCCTACGTGCTGGTGAGGGTTCCCGCGTGCTATCGGGTGTCTAAGACTGGGGCAAATGGCCTTTCAATCTGGCCCGGTGGTTCCGCGGTGCTCGCATTTGATTCCGTAGTTCGTGATAGTAGGTAACTTAGATCTTTAGGTCTAAGGGCACACTGTATAGGTTAGGAATTTGATTGTATTGATTTGTCATCAAGTGTACCTTTGCGGTGTCATTTCTCTCATCTCCTTTTCCCTTTGTATCCCCCCAATTCTTTTTGCGGTAGTGCATGTTTGGGAGGAGGTCACAAAACCCTGAACTGTGTGAATTGCCTGATAAATTTAGAAAAGAAGCCGAATCGTCCTCCTCCTCCACAAACATGGCTGCACGCCCACTCCCAAATCTTGAGGGAGGAAACCGCCCTCAAAACCCACCAGGTGGTGGAGCCTTAGATCCCATAACCCACCTCCAAGCCCAAATGGAAATGTATAATGAACAAATTGAAGCCATTCAGGAAACATTGGAGGAAATGCAGAACCTTCCCGAATGGGAGGAGCCTCGGTGGGATGCAACAACCTCGTCCTTCCACCCTTGCGACAGCAGATCAACCCACAACTGTGCGCGCGATTCGAGCATCGAGGGGGCAATGGGCGCAGGTGCGTGAGATGGCTGATGACTTTATGGTAAATGATTTGCCACCCAATCTATGGCTGTAAGCACCTCTATTTTGATGCACCAAAATTATGCTTCTTGCAAAGCTAATATTTCAGGACTCTCACGGATCAGAGCTTTTCTCATGGACCAAGTTTAGAAGAATGTTGATCAGAGTCTTAGTGTCTTTTATCTTTATTGAGTTTAGAACATTTTTGTAAGGAACCTCAAAGTAAATCTTAAATGGATTTTCGTGCTTTATATTAAAATCAACCTTTTAGGGATATTGATCGACAAAATTAGATTAATTGATTGACCAACCAACTTAATTAATCAATCAAGACAACCCATTTTAGGAAGTTGATTAATACGCTTTTGATCGACAAATTAGGTTAATTAATCAACCAATCGGTGATCGATCAAATAATTAAATTGATCGACCAAATCTCATTTTGATCGACCAATCTACCTTAATTGATTGATAATTTGATTTCCTTTTCGGATCTATTTTCTAGCATAAATAGAGGTCGTACGCAACCCTTTTTACATACACTCTTAAATAGAAAAGTCCTCTCAAAAGAAAAGAGCTTCTTGTGCTTCTTCAAGTGCTTTTGCACTTTGATTTTCACGCCTTTCAAAGCACGTCGATTCAAACCTCCGCTGAAATTCTAGTTTGACTTTTATTAAGGTTCAATAAGTTCTTCATTATTCCTTTATACTGTTGTTTTTTATTAACAAAGCTCGAGTTGTTGGGAAAGATCTATTGTTGTTGTTGTGCTTCTCTTCATGTTGTAAAGAGAAGTGGTTTGTAAAGAGGTTGTGCCACCCTTGTTCAAGTGGTACGATAGTGGGTTGACTAGCCTCGACTAGTCGGGAAAATCCTAAGCTGAGAGGCTTAGGTAGTGGTTTTCATCCGGTTTGGGTTTCCACTATAAATCTATGTGTATTCTGTACTTGTTTTTGTTGTGAATTTATTTTTTATTCAAATTTCTTTTAAAGCGATACTATTCACCCCTCTCCTCTAGTATACTGTTTGATCCACAGACAACTCTCATTTGGTATCAAAGTGCGGTTGTCCAGAAGATGTCAAAATCAACTGTTGACACGCATGCAAAGGGACAATCGACAGTTCAACCTCCATTATTCAATGGAATGAACTACGGTTACTGGAAGATCAGAATGTAGATCTTCTTGGAGTCAATGGATTTTGAGGTATGGGATGTCATTGCCTCCAAGTACACATGCCTCAAGATTAAGGAGGGAGTGGCAACAACTCTAGATCATAAGAAGATGGCAACGCATAATGCAAAAGCCATGAACGCAATCTTTTGTGGGCTTTCTAGAGCAGAATTCAATTGTGTCTTTGCTTGCAAGATAGCCTATGAGATTTGGAGCATCCTCGAAGTCACCCATAAGGGGACATCTAAGGTAAAAGAAACTAGAGTTAATCTACTGATGCAAAATTATGAGCTTTTCAGGATGGAAAAGGGAGAATCAATCAAAGAGATGTTCACAAAATTCATAGACATCATAAACTCCCTAAGGAATCTAGACCAGGAAATAAAGAATGAAGCCTTGGTGAGGAAGATCCTTGATAGCGAAAATACGTAGTTTTATAAATGGGGATTTTAATGTCGTTGCAACGTGTAAATCCGCTTTCGCTTTTAAATTTCTAAACCTAGATAATAGGGTATCTAGGGTTGTCCAAGGAGGCAATTTCGTTTGCAAAAATATGCCTTTCACTTGAAATCGGAAATAAACTTTCTTTTTTATTTTTCAATATATAATTTTTTTTTAGGTTTTGAATAACAAGGCAATCACACTTAAAAATTGATGAAGAATTAACACGTAAGAACTAAACCTAGAGTGACAAGAATGACCTCTCCCTAAGCTCACTCTAGGTACGTGGAGGCCTAGAATAATTAGGGAGAGGGAGTGAAAAAGTGCTAGAACAAGATAAAAACAAATGTGACAAGGATTAGATGAAAAGAAGGCAATTTGATTGAATAGAATTTGTGTCCTACAAAAACACTAGAGGAATGCTTCTACTTAAAATTAAAAACACAGAAATGCTAAAAACGTAAATCCTCTTGCAAAATATGGTAAAGAAGAGAGTCTTCTTGCTCCAAGCCTAGCTGCTCCTTGGCTTGAAAAGATGACCTCCTCCTCCTTCCTTGAATGGCTCCTCCAAGGTGGATGAAACTCCACCTTCAAAAACTCCTCCAAAGGTGGCGTGGACCACCTCTAAATTCTCCTCCTAGGGTGGTTGTGTACCACCCTCAAGACCTCCTCCCAAGGTCTTCCTTGCCTGGCTTCTCCTCTGCTTGGCATGGGCACAAGAGGGAAGGGAAGAGGGGAAGGCACCAAGGGGACAGAGTGCCCCCTTAATCTTCTTCTTCTTCTCTTGGCCGTAGGCTATAGGGTAGAATATAGGTAGAAAATATGTAGCCAAAGGTGCCTTTATGGTGGTTTGTGTTGGTCTTTTCATAGGGTAGGATGGGGGGTATAGGTGGCTCTTGAAATAGATGGCTAGGATGGGATGATGAGGGTAGTTAGGTGATCTTAAGGCTAAGGACATTTGGTGCCACCTAAGGGGTGCTAGGGAGGTGGTTATGGGTGACCAAAGGACACCTAATAGTGGCGCCAACCATGGAAGGGTGCCATGTGTTGGCACCAACTTGAGGGCTTCTAGAAGGGGGGTGAGGTGGATGGTGGATGTGGCTTGGAAGGGATATGTGTAGGGTGGATATGGGAGGTGAAGTTGGCGCAAAAGGGGGAGGGTAGTTAGGGTGGTTTTGGCACCAACTTCATGGTTCATTTTGGTGGTGGTTGATGGGTGAAAGGTGGTGATGGTGGTGGCGCCAACTTGGAGTGGAGGTGGAGCTAGCTTAGGTGGTCTTAGGTGGGCTTAGTTGGTGGAGCTAGTTGGGTAGGGTTTTAGGGTGGTGGATGGCCAAGGGAGCTGGAGCTTAGCTAGTAGTATAGTAGAGGAGGAGGCCATTGGAGCTAGGGTTGGAGGAGAGGAGTTGGACAGAAGAAGTCTGGAGCTAAACTTAAGCTAGCAACTGTTGAAGAGGGTGGCATGGAGCTACTTTAGCTGGCTTAGCTTGCTAGTTCTTTGCTAGCTTCTAAGCCAAGCTAAAGCAAGCTATCTTCTGTTGAAATGAGCTGAGGTGAGCTAGGTCTGATGCTCCCGAGGTGGACCTAGCTAGTTGAGGTAGCTAAGGTAGCTTAGCTCAACGAAGTTGAGCTAAGCTGAGTCCCTAAGAGCTGGACTTGAGCTTCTTGAGCTAAGATGAAGTCATCTTCAGTTGGCTGGAGTTGAGTGGAGCTCGATGTAGCTGGTCCTGAGCTGAGGTGAACTCTAGTCAACTTAGCTGAACTAGCTAGAGCTCCTAGTGAACTGATGGGAGCTGAGATGAGCTAGACTCAGCTAAGTTGAGATGGATCTCAACTGACTTGAGCTAAGGTGAGCTGAGATGAGCTCTCTTGAGCTGCCATTTAGCTGAGATGAGCTTAATGGAGCTAGGTTGACCTAACCCTAGTTCAAGTAAGCTGGATTCCAGCTATGGTAAGCTGGATCTAGTTGAGTTCTAGCTGGTTTGGTCTTCTCCTTCACCAATTGCCTTCCTGAGTGCTAGGGTTCTAGGGATCTGACAATCTATTTATCCCTAACACACAAAAACACATCAAAAGCATAATAAAAAATACAATGCATGCCTAACCTAATTGATTCCTAAATGCAACCCAAAAATCCATTTGCGGAGCAAAATCCTAAGAGCTAGGTTTGTTTTAATGCCTAAGAATGATAATAAACTGGTGTTTATCACACCATCATTCTTATCTTTTGCTAGCCTCTTAGCAAAACTTTAATTTTTACAAAACAAACTTTTTGGGAAATCTAATTTTTTTTGACTTTTGAGGAGAAAGAGATTACGGGACATAGGTTGATCCAAACCCAGGAGGTACATGATTTGTTAAGGATAAACATCAGGATTTGTTTTCGGATCCAAAAATTAGAAAAAAGTGGGATCAATATAACCTCCTAAAAAAATCATAGATTAACCCCTTATTAATTCAGATGACTTGAAATTTTTATTTTTAGGATTTTTCTAGCTCTTGAATCTGATTCGCAACTTGCAATAACCTTTAAAACCTTATGTCTGTGCTTGTGAAAAGCCAACATTTATAAGGGTGTGTTTTTGGTTTAAAACTTTTTTTTCTCTCTCCCATGCCTATTTTTAGCTTAGTCTTACAATAGATGTGTCAGGATCATCATTCTCGTTACCAATCCTCGAGAGTGCTCTGGAACCAGTACTTTGAGATAGCACTGTCCATGACACCACCCAAGAGCTCACAACCCCAAAACACAATGCAGTGTAAAGGGGTGCTCTAAGCAAACTCAAGCTCTTGCTCCGATACTATAAATAGAGCACCATCTAAAACACTTGAGCTGCAAAAATGCACTTTAATGCTTCGTCTAAAGATATGTAATATAGATATAGAGCAGTGCCTATGCTCAAAGGAGGCATTTTCCTCCTTCTCGATAGTGGAAACTCAAACTAATGATCTACTTTAGACTTTTATTAAGGCCAAACAAGGGGGTTTTTCTAATTTTTAGTTGTTTTTAGGTGCTGGCTTGTGTGTGAAATTTGACACAAGAAGTTTTGCAGGAGATGCAAGTTTTTGAATTAGAAACTAAGCCAGATACTTTTCCATATTACAAAAGAGGATCAAGTCACCTGAACTATCATCAGTTTAGGTGGAAATTTTGAGAAGGATATTTGATCTAGTCTAAAGATAGACCTTGAAATTCTAATGATCAGATCCGTATCCTGATGTAAACACATTTATTGAGGGTAAAATGCCTATTCATGCATGTTCCTAGGCTTAGATTTGCATTTCATGTTATAAATATTGCATAGCAGGCATCATTCTGCATTTAGAGTAGTTGTATATAATTTAGGTTCATTGTGTCCTTTTTGTGGTTAGGAGAGAAGGATATTTATTTCAAAGCCTCGGATTGACGATCCGATCGTATGGATCTGATCAAGATGACGATCAGAGTTCAATGCCTCTGAAATCACCTCGATCAGAGTCCCGTAGCACCATATGCAGTCCGAGGAAGATCAACGACCAAGGGACTAGGAGACAAATTTGGAGCTTCAAATGACAAATCAGACCGTGCAGATGGATTCGGGTCGACGATCGCAGCCTAATGGTGCGAAAATCGACTCAATCCGACCTCTGTAGCAGCCCTACAACAAGAAGAAGATGGACGGCCCAGACTACGCCACGTGGCATAGCCCAGGCCGCCTAGCGCACGCACGTGGCATCGCACGCGTGCAGCAATGCGGGTGCGCACGCGCGTGCGCACAGCGCAGCGCCAGCGCGTGAGTGTGCGTGCATGGCAAGGTGGGGGAGCAGCGCTAGCTATGCGTGACCTGGACCTACAGCGATGCATGAGCTGGACTTATAGCGATGTTTACAGCCGTCGCTAATTCTTTGCGCGTTAGCAAAGCCAGCTTTGGGCATGAGCAGGCATGAGCTGCCTACAGCGATGCTTCCAGCGACGGCCTGGATGTCACTAATGGTCCCATACCTATTTTTGCCTCTTCTCCTCCACTATAAAAGGACCTACACCCCCTCCCTTCCAAGCGATCTCTATCTACTCTACTCCCACCTACTCCCAAGCTCTAGCAAACCGACCAACGCTCCATTAAAGTTCATTCTCAAGCTGCCAAGGTGCCTATTAGTGTAGCAAACGTCTGCCCTACCAAATTCTCCTCCAACTTCCCATCTCCCTTCATAGGTCGCCTTGGAGCCATCCTCCCTCCTCCATTCCGTAGTAGATCATCTCCATCTTCTCACCTCCATTTCGAAACCATGTCGAAGCTTTCCTTAACCCAACGTCCTCTTGCACCTCACCTCCGTCGTCCCGCTCCTCACCTCCTTCGTCCAAGCTTCCACCAGGCACCGTCGTCTTGCCGAACAGCCGATTTGGGAGATTTCCTCTCATCCCCTCTCTTTTTTTTATGCTTTCATAGTAGATTGTAATAGACATTGGATTGATATATATACCATTTTCGTTCTACATCTCTATCTTGTGATACGTTTGCTTGTTTCTCCTTACAAAAATACAAAAAATAACAAAACCCTAAAATACCGAAAAGAAACGAATCGAAGAGTGGTTTTCACGTAAAGTAAATGTCGCCTCCCTGTGTTTTACCCAGGACTCCCTTTGAGTTTCGGTATAAATTTTATCTGATCGACATGTTTTGCAACTACGACGATGGGTTACTTGTAACCATGATTTCTAACACGCGAAACACAGCCGACCATTTTGGCGCCGTTGTCGGGGAGGCAATGGAATTTACTTTATTGTTTATTGCATTTCTTTGCATTTACATAGCACTAACCCTACTTGTCTTTGATCTACTATCTTGTAGGTACCCTAGCATGGAGATCCAAGTGTGGTAGACCGAAGTAAAGTGTGGGTAGAGTGTTTTGTAAGTGTCCCCCACACCACCCCCACCTTAGTTTTCATTCCATAACCTAATAACTCAAACCCAAATCAACTTAGGTGCTTTTTATAAACCCTAGGATAGATTTGGTTGTTTGTTTGCCACCTCCACTCACCTGCCATCAACATAAAAAAAAAGTGTTATCTGATTGTGGGATTTTCTAAAAGCTACACATTTAACACCCACAACTTCTTATCTTAAGGCGCACAATCACTTTGATTCTACTACTTAACCGGGATTTGACCTATGGACCCAGTACACTTCAACTAAATACACATAAGTGAGTAGAAATCTGAATAGGTTAAGCATTCTTGTGTGCCTTAACTAAGTGGTGCAATAGGTCAATTGATTGAGCTGTTTGGGCCGTACCACTCAATCTAAAACTGATCCATCAAGTAGCTTGCCACTTAGGGTTGATTTTTAGGGCTGAACTAGGCACTCCACATTATTTTTGATTTTTAAAGGAACATATCATCACCTGTGCTTTCAAAACGTGGAGTGTTTTACTAAACCTTGATTGAACCAACCTAAGAATTAAACCCTAAAAGCTACTAAACAAGGTTAAATCCTAAAAGGCACATCGTCAAATAACCTTGTTTGAGAACCCTGGTTGTGCACGCACACACATTTTAACTGATTATTAAGGGCACAACCCATCTAAAGGGCCCATCACATTCCTGAAGCACCATTGTCCCAAGCCTAACTAAAATTGATTAGATGTTGGCCCTAAGGACTGGTTCGCTTGTCGGGATCCAGATTGAGATTGTTCATGATTAACCTGCTTATACTAGTCAATCTGATGTCTAGCTAGGGGAGTAGCGTCAAACGACCGCGGCTGGGGGCTACACTAGGAATCGGAGGCACAAGCCAAAGGAAGTACCTTCTCCCTAATCTCTCCTAACTGGTTGGATTGCCTGGACATAAGTAGAGTAAATTGTCCATAATCTTAGGATGGATTCTGAGAGTCTGTAGACGTTTAGGCTACCCAACCTAAGGACAGGCTTGTATTTTTGTATTGTAGGGCTCCTTCTTTCTCTTCTGATTTCTCTCCTTACTTCACCATGTACCCTTCCACATCTTATACACATTTCCAATCCTATGCTCCTACCACTACTTATCCCCAAGATGATTACCATCCCGACTTGACTTGTAATTACCCATCCACTAGTTGGGATGACTTTGATTGGGGATATGAATCCTGACCTCAGTGTCCAGGGCCTAACCCTGGACAACAAGACTATGATTATTATCCTTCCCAGAGCTATAATGATTATGGATCTCCATCCTTTGATGACCAAACCAACCCGATCTACAATCAGGAAGGATATCATGATTATAGCACCTACCCTCCCTAGTATTGCACTGAATATAGGTCACCACCATCCTTTGAACAACCTAGAACGACCTACTTTCAGGGAGGGACCCGAGAACCTCGACATCTTGACTCCCCTAGATTTAACCCAAACCCACCCAAACCTGAATCGAACCAGTCGGTTCAGGTGGACCAGATCCAGGATAGGGTGTTGACTAATTTGAGGAACACTATACAATCGTTAGAAGCTCAGCCAACACCATGCACTGAAGCATTGGAGCCTATGATAAAAATGATTGACGAGCTGAATAGCTCTTTATTGGATTTACTCCAAAGTGTTAGGGATAGGGACTTGGGTGAGTTTCTTCTTGGGAAATTATAGAGGTTAAGGATGAAATTTGTGGTTGCCCTAGTCAAATCTTGGGATGATTCTCAAGATGAACCCCCTTCAGGAGAGCCAATGTCTGAACCCGCTCAGGCGCCTATCGGGGGGGATACATTTTTTAAGATCGAAGATGACCAGGTTGGGCTAGAGCAACGATTGAGGATGAACCGATCGATTCACTCAAGATATCCAAGCCAGGGAACGAAGAAGAATATGTCTCCTTGTATGATGAAATGACTTGTGATGTTAAGACATATACAAATGAGGATCATGAATTCTTTGATTTTGAGGGTGAGGAATCTCTTAGTGAAGTGTCACTTAAGCTTGAGGAGAATGATTTTAGTGAGACATATGGGCTCGAGGAGTATGACAACCAATTTGGTAGCCGGATTACTGAAGATTTTGATTCGGTTGGGGCTAACTTGGAGGATTCGATACCTAACAACTCAATTAGTAGCCCCACTCCTCAACCACACCCCGAAGAGTTGAATGAACATACTTTTGAGATCATTGTGCCCAAGTCAATCCTGATTCAACCACAATTGTTGGACTCAGGTACTTTAGATGGGGTGTACAACGATCTAGAGGTCTCGGAAACCTTGATTTCAGAGGATAGGAAGTTGGAAATAAAAATTTGGGAGGCTAATTTTGAGGGAGCTTTGATTTTGGATTTAAGGGTTCCTGTTGACCTAAAACCACCTACTTTCTACCAGGACCCTTACGATATCTTTCACATGCAACCCAAGCTTGAAATAACTGATTATTTTTCTAAGCTAGATGTTAAGTGGACAACCACACCTATTGAACCATCTTTACCCGTTGTTCGACACTTTGGTCTTGGGTTGCACACCACTAAACCGTAGGCCCAGCCCCGCAAACACAACAACATTCGGTTCTGGGTGATTTTCATCCAAAACCTGAGAACAACTCGACCCTGGGGCATGGGTCTGCACCATAATTTCGTCCACGTCTGTGGACATATTCTATTGGCGAGTTTCAGGATCAATATTTTTATTTTGATTCTGACCCGCACTTGTGAATTCTCAATTTCTTTTTTGTATGTATGTTATGCCTAGCTGAAGGCATTAAACTTAGTTTGTGTGTATACACTCTTCTCTCTACAGAGCTGACTGAACTTTCACGACACTCAGGTGATATTCTATTTACTCCACCCTTTTCATGTCTTTATTTTTACAATGAGGACATTACATCATTTAGGCATGGGGGGGTGGATAATCGATTCCTGAAATCATTATGTTAACACCATAGAATTTCTTTTAGTTTCTTATAAAATTAAAAAAAATTTTGAAAATTTCAAAAAAAGAAAGAAATTAGGAAAAGAGAACTTAGGCATTTGGAAGTTATTAACTTTAGGAAATGATACAAGAGGACCTAAACACTTAGACTATTTAGGTCTTCGGGCTTAATTAGCCCGCATGTCCACTTGAATGTGGATTTAGTCTCGAGTCCTCACCAATTAAAATTTATTTTAATTTGGTAAATAATTTGGGATGATAAGTATGCGACTTATCAACCCGCCCTCTGATTTGAGGGGACTTTAAGCCTAAGTATCTACACACATTTTTTGCACTGACTCACTTTCCGACGATTTTTATGGAAATTGGGTAGCTAATGGACCAAATTGGGTGGTATGGCTGGCAAGTTGTCAATGGTAACAGCTCATCGGTCGGTTGTCCAGAGCCCAGCCACAATACCATTTTCGTTGTACTTCCTTTAGGTAAATCTTAGATCAGGGAAGCCACCTACTTAGAAAAAAAAAAGGAACACTCAAAAAGAAAAGAAAAGAGAAAAGAAAAAGGAGAAAATGAAAAGAAAAAATAGAACCACACTTCACCGCACGAGTATGGCTGGCAAGTTGTCGGTCAGAACAGCTCATTGGCTGGTTGTCTAGAACCCAGCTCACAAAAAAAAAAGCACAATAATTCCCAAAACACTTAGGGAAGAAGCAGGGAAGTAGAATAAACCGGGGAGATATACACTGGGTTCGCTCTTGTGTTGACCCCATTAATAAAAGAAGTAGGAAGAAAGCTACCGATCGTAAAGATAAACCTTTAGGCAAGGTCACCTAGGGTCGTAGAAACCCGAAGTCTGTCTTAACAGCCGTTTTGTGAGTCTATCACTTTTTCACAAAGATGCTTAGTACTTAGAGTCCTTTTCGAGTTTTGGGCGGGTTGGGTAGCCGTAAAAAGTTATCTTGGAACTCTCAAACTCCAAAAGTACAAAAAAATTAGAAAAGAAGAAAAATAATAAAAAAAATGTATCTTCCCTTTTCAAATAAGGCGAGGACTTGGGTGGTCTGCATTTTGGCAGGCACCCGGATATTATTGAGTTTTCGTAGTTTAGGTCTTTAGTTGAAATTTTCTATTGTTAATAAACGACTTAGGCTTAAGCAATCTAATCCTAATTCTGCTTTTATACATAGCATATAGTTTAATTTTGCTAGGGACTAGCAAAAGATAGGCATGGGGGTATGATGTAAACACATTTATTGAGGGTAAAATGCCTATTCATGCATGTTCCTAGGCTTAGATTTGCATTTCATGTTATAAATATTGCATAGCATGCATCATTCTGCATTTAGAGTAGTTGTATATAATTTAGGTTAACTATGTCCTTTTTGTGGTTAGGAGAGAAGGATAATTATTTTGGAGCCTCAGATTGATGATTCGACCGCACGAATCTGATCAAGATGACGATTGGAGTCTAACGCCTCTGAAATCGCCTAGATCAGAGTCTCGTAGCACAATATGCAGTCCGAGGAAGATCAACAACCAAGGGACTAGGAGACATAATTTGGAGCTTCAAATGACAAATCTGACCACGTGGATGGATTCGGGTCGACGATTGCAGTCTAATAGTGTGAAAATCGACTCAATCCGACCTCTGTAGCAGCCCCTACAACAAGAAGAAGATGGATGGCCCAAATTGCACCACGTGGTGCAGCCCAGGCCACCCAGCTCATGCACACGTCACCGCACGCATGCAGGAGCGCATGCACACAGCGCAACGCCAGTTATGCGTGAGCTGGACCTACAGCGACACATGAGCTGGACTTACAGCGACGTTTACAACCATCGCTAATTCTTTGCGCACCAGCAAAGCCAACTTTAGGCGTGAGTAAGCATGAGCGGGCATGAGCTGCCTACAGCGACGCTTCCAGCGAAGGCCTGGATGTCACTAATGGTCCCATACCTATTTTTGCCTCTTCTCCTCTACTATTAAAGGACCTACACCCCCTCCCTTCCAAGCGATCTCTACCTACTCTACTCCCACCTACTCCCAAGCTCTAGCAAGCCTACCAACGCTCCATTAGAGCTTGTTCTCAAGCTCCCAAGATGCCTATTAGTGTAGCGAACCTCTGCCCCACCAAATACTCCTCCAACTTCCCATCTCCCTTCATAGGTTGCCTTGGAGCCATCCTCCCACCTCCATTCCAGTAGCATATCATCTCCATCTTCTTACCTCCATTCCGGAGCCATGCCGAAGCTTTCCTCAACCCGACATCCTCTTGCACCTCACCTCCTTCGTCGAAGCTTCCACTAGGCACCGTCGTCTTGTCGAGGAGTCGATTCGGGAGATTTCCTCTCACCCCCTCTCCTTTTTATGCTTTCATAGTAGATTGTAATAGACATTGGATTGATATATATACCATTTTCGTTTCACATCTCTATCTTGTGATACATTTGCTTGTTTCTTCTTACAAAAATACAAAAAAATAACAAAACCCTAAAATACCAAAAAGAAACGAATCAAAGCGCGGTTTTCACGTAAAGTAAACGTTGCCTCCCTGTATTCGACCTGAGACTCCCTTGGAGTTTCAGTATAAATTTTATCTGATCGACGTGTTTTACAACTATGATGACAGGTTACTTGTAACCCTGATTTCTAACACGTGAAATACGCCCGACCATATCCTTATCCTTAGTTTGTTAAAGATTAAATCACATTATTCCAAAAGTGAGTTTTCAACCTTAGTCCCAATTTCAAAATTTTCCTAAAAAAGTTTTCAACATTTTTTTTGGGTATGCACGCAAAAAATAAGAAAAAGAAAGAAAGAAAGCTTGCTTTTAGGTTTTGAAAATTCTAAATCGATTGTCAAAATTTTAAAAACACCCCCATGCTTAAGATATGCAATGTCCTCATGCATTAAGAGGGGAAGAGGGATTACCTTAGTAAAAGGCAGTCAGACTTAGGATAGTCAAAACCTGGAGAAAAGAAGGAAAAAAGAAAGAAGGAAAAATGTTGGGGTACCTCCCATCCAGTGCTATCTTTTATGCCATTCAACCGGACATAGTGTGCATTAGTGACTAGCTATGGTCGGTTTGGTTAAATCGAAAGATTCTGAAGGAAGATTCAGAGCATGATCAAAATAGGGCTTTAAACATTGGCCGTTGACTTGAAAACTCGTATTAGTTTTGGGATCAAAAAAATCAACAGTGCTGTAAGGATATGTTTTTAGGATAATAAAGGGGCTGGTCCATTTTGATTTTAACTTTCCAGGAAAAATACGTAATCTTGCATCAAAAAGCCAAACACGTTGATTGACGTATTTATTATGAAATTTCTTTGTCCGGTTCTTATAAATCCACACATTTTCATAAGAAAAATTACGTAATTCTTCCAATTTAGTAAATTGTAATTTTCTGTGGATACCGACATCAGATAAATCCATATTTAATTGCTTTATTGCCCAGAAAGCCCTATGTTCAAGTTCTACTGGGAGATGGCATGCCTTCCCAAAAATCAAATGGAAGGGAGACATGCCAAGCAGGGTTTTGAAAGCGATATGGTAGGCCCATAAAGCATCGTCCAACTTGGTGGACCAGTCTTTATGATCGAGCCTAACTGTCTTTTGTAAAATATTTTTGATTTCCCAATTTGAAACTTCTGCTTGGCCATTTGTTTGTGGGTGATAAGGTGTGGAAATTTTGTGATTAACCCCATATTTAGAAAGAAGGTGGCGAAATTGTGAGTGAGTGAAGTGTGAGCCTCCATCATTGATAATGGCCTTTGGAATGTCGAATCTTGAGAAAATATTTTTCTTAATAAATTCGACAACCACACGGTGATCATTGGTGCAGGTGGGTATTACTTCAATCCATTTAGAAACATAGTCTATTGTGACTAGTATATACAAATACCCACCAGAGTTGATAAACGGTCCCATGAAGTCGATGCCCCATACATCGAAAATTTCAACCTCTAAAATTGGATTAAGGAGCATCATATCCTTTCGAGTCATGTTGTCGATGCTCTGGCAACGCACACAGGATCGAACAAAAAATGAGCATCTTTGTGCAGGCTGGGCCAGAAGAATCCAAAATTAAGGATCTTAGCTATAGTTTTCTTGCTTGAAAAATGTCCGCCACAGGCCATTGAATGACAATGTGTCAGAATATCATGGGTTTCTGAATCAGGGACACATCGTCTAATGACCTGATCTGCACAAATGTGGAAAAGGTCGGGCTCCTCCCAAAAATGTTATTTAATATCAGCAAAGAACTTATCCCTTTTGGTTTTTGGCCAATCAGAGGGGATTCGTTATGTTGCTAGATACTTTGCAATGGGTGCAAACCAAGGGAGGGTATTGGAAGCTAAAATGCTTTCATCAGGGAATTGATCAGGGGGGTCATCATGTCATTTGTCATAAGACAAGAGAGATGGTCGGCCACTACATTTTGCGATCCTGCCTTATCCTTGATTTCTAGGTCAAATTCTTGGAGCAATAGAATCCAACGGATAAGGTAGGGTTTCGCATCTTTTTTTGTTAGCAAATATTTAAGCACTGAGTGGTCAGTATATACAGTGACATGTGACCCCAAAAGATAAGATCTAAACTTTTCTAGGACAAATACAATGGCAAGAAGTTCTTTTTCAGTAATCGTGTAATTCAATTGTGCATCATCAAGAGTTTTGCTAGCATAATGATCACAACGGGCTTCTCATCAATTCTTTGCCTCAGAACAGCCCCTACAGCAAAATTTGAGGCATCAGTCATAAGTTCAAAGGGACAATTCCAATTAGGTCCCTGTAAAATTGGTGCCTCGGTAACATCCTTCTTCAATCTCAAAATACTCTCCGGGAATTTATCATTGAAATCAAATGGCTGGTCTTTAGTAAGTAATTGACTTAAGGGCTTGGACATTTGGGAAAAATTTTAAATGAAATAGTGGTAGAAACCCATATGCCCTAAAAAGGAGCGAATCTACTTCACAATAGTGGGTGGTGGGAGCTTAGAGATGGCATCAATTTTAGCTCGATCTACCGCAATTCCTTCTTAGACCATGAAATGACTTTTTTCCCAACTGAGGATGAGATTAACTTCTATGCATTTTTGGAGAGTTCTTTCAAGATTTCGAAGACAAAGGTGAAAAGAATCTCCAAAAACAAAGAAGTCATCTATAAAGACTGCTCGACATTCACCTACCAGGTCTGAAAATACTGCAAGCATACACCATTGAAAAGTCACCAGTGCATTGCAGAGACCGAAGGGCATTCTTCGGAAAGCAAAGGATTCGAAAGGGTAGGTGAATGTAGTTTTGTCCTGGTCCTCAGGGTGGATCGTGTAACGACCTGATTCCCGAGTCCCTACGAGACACGAGAACCGGACCGACTCGACTAAACCCAAGACCTGGTCGTCCAACCAAAAGATCAGTAAAATAAACCACATTCAACATGAATATAACTAACAGCAAGAAAATACAGCAGTAAGGAAAGAAACTACTACAGTATGTACCACCACAACAGTAGAACGACATTTATAACATAATATGAACTGCAGGTAAAGAAAAGTACAGCAGAAACAAGAACTACTCACTACAGTGGAACCAAAAAGAGGTACAAGAGAACAGTGGTAACTCTATTGGACCCTACTTGGCCCAACGTCCTCTGCAGCCGCTGACCTTGGCTGCTCAACACCTTGTCCTGAAAGGTAACGAGTGTAACACGTCAGTAAAACGCTAAGTAGAGTGGCAGCTAAACTAAAGAAACAGTAAAGTGTACAGTAGCTGTTTTAATTTTTCCTTCTTCCTTTATTTACGTCTTTCTATTGTTTCACAATTTATCTATTTCTCAGATCCTTCACTTGATCTCGAATGTTCCTCGTGGGAAAGATCTTGATTACAGTCTTTTCCGAACAGTAGAAGTAGCACGTGGTGCTCTCCTGGTCGGGAGAGTCCCCCATGGTGATCCTACTCTCAGTCAACCACCCCAAGGTCACTGACAGACGTAACGGTGACTACGGCACGCGCGGTAAACGCACGGGTAGCTAACCCGCACTGGCACGCGGTCAGTCGTTTCCGTTAATGGGTGCGCCTAAAGCACAGCACGGAACCAGTACAGGGCAGAGCCCTCTCAGTAACAGGGGTCCAACCCCTCCATAGTAACCAAACAGGGGCCTTGCCCCTCCACAGTCCGCGCACCCTCGCCTGACTACCCTGGTTTGCCCCAGCGGGCCTAACAAGTCGGTGTGGGAGGCTAGCAGAACCCCGGGACCCATGGGGTAGCTAGTACCTCCCTACACTAGTAGCTCTCCTCGGTACTACGTACACAAGGGCCAGCAAGTCGGTACAGAGTGGCCAGTCCTAACCCCGGGTCCCTGGGGCGGCTAGCTCCGCTCTGCACTAAGTAGGGGGATAGTCGCTCTCCTTGGTACTCTGTACTCAAGGGCCAGCTCACTTCCCCAGTTTTATTCCATTCACTTTCCAGGAGTTCTACTTCTAATTCCCCGTAGGGTTCCAGCTCTTTTAACTCAGAACATCCAGGTTTCACTTTCTAGTTTCACGTTCTTACAATCCATATTCTCAATCACGTTTATTTATTCATAACAGGCAGCTGTTAATTCAATTCACAGGCAGCTAGTATTTCCTTTCCACATTTTCCAAGACTGCAGTATTCATACATTCCACTAGTTTTCCCATCCTAGGATTCATGCCATATCCTAGGATCTATCATACAATCTAGTTTTCCAGCCCTAGGATTCATGCAACACCCTAGGAATCTACCATTCAATCTATTTCTCATTCCTAGGATTCATGCAATGTCCTAGGTTCTATTTCTGATTTCATAATTTAACAGATTATACTTAAAGCCACTCTACCAGGTACAACGGGAGTAATGGGGGAGTGGTCGGGAATCCCACGTGCCTCTGCGACCTCCGAGACTGCAACGGAATGGGGTCCTATCACAAGGATCAAACACAAGGAACTTCTCAAAATAGTATACAACTACTGTAGACAGGTAGAGGATGTAATTCCGAAAAGAACGCCACTCAAAATGCGAAAAACGGAGCCCGAACGGGCCCGAAACCGGTCGAAAATGATGAAACAGTGTAAAATCAGACGTCTGGAACTTATTTCAGACGTCTTAAAAAGTGAATCAGGGAATTACCTCACTCTGCATGGGCTCTCAGACGTCCATAAGCTTGCGGGGGCGTCTGGCCTAGTTCCCAGACGTCCGATGGTCACCCAGGACGTCTGGAAGTCGTTCCCGCCGTCTGGCACTGGAGCCAGACGTCTGATTCACGTTGGATGGCGAATCACTGCACCTGCGCGTACCCATCTCTCTCTCTCAGTACGGTCAGTCGAAGAAAAGGAAGAAGACAGAAATAACTCACCTTTCAGACGTCTGGACAGTCTTCCAGACGTCATGCCCGTCGTCTGGCTATCAGCCCAGACGTCTGATTCTGGAAAATTTTCCAGAACCAGGGCGCCACTCGCCCTCCGCTCGCGACGCACGGCCACGCTGCGAGTGCTCCGCCTGCTGCTCGAGCTGCAGCAGGCCTCCCATGCCACTCCACGTCCACTGCGCCCCCCCGCCGGCTGGCCCTAGCAGCCCCGGCGAGCTTGCCCTCACGGCCGAGCGCTTCTTCCTACACGCAGCACCTCCTCCCGCACCCGCCGCGGCTGTCGCCGCCGCCGCTCACCCGCGCTCGCTCTCGCGCACTGGCTGGAAGGAGAAGAGGAAGGGGCGGAGGTGACGGGAGTGAGGGAGAGGGCGTGGCCTTTTAAGGCCGCGCGAGGAGTAGAGAGAGAGAGAGAGCGGGACAGGGTGGTCTGCGGTCGTAGGAGGAGAGAGGGAAAAAGAGAGAGGAAGACGGTTGCGGGTCTGCGTGCTGACGCAGTCCCACGTGCCACCGAAAATAGATCCCAGACGTCTGGGACACCTCCCAGACGTCTTAAAAAAACGTCTTGAGTGCGTTCGTAACAGACCGCCACTTGATTATAGCTAGAACACCCATCAAGAAAACAATAGTATTCATGTCCGACTAACCACTCCAAGATTTGTTTAATAAAAGGGAGCGGAAAATGGTCCTTCTTGGTGGCGGTGTTTAATTTTTTGTAATCAATGCACACACGCCAAGAAGAAGCGGTCCTAGTGGCTATGTTTTCCCCATTTTCATTGGTGACAACTGTTAGTCTAGCCTTTTTAGGAACAACTTGAGTGGGACTAACCCAGGAGCTGTCAAAAATGGGGTAGATGATATCAGCATCAAGCCACTTTATAATCTCCTTTTTTACCACCTCCTGCGTAGTAGGGTTCAGGTGCCTTTGTGGTTGGCAGGACGGGCGGGAGTCATTTTCAAGATAGATGCGATGAGTGCAATAGGACGAATGAATACCCTTAAGGTCAAAAAGGGTCCAGCCAATAGCTTTTTTATTTTTACTTAAAACTTGGAGAAGTTTTTCTTCTTGTGCCCCAGTAAGTCCAGACTTTATGATTAGGGGCATGGTCTGATTTAGACCCAGGAAAACATATTAAGGGAGTCGAGCAAGGGTTTTAACTTTAGTTGTGGGCTCGGCTCTGAAAGAATTTCTGCTTTAGGAGTTAATGGTGAAGTGAGAGTGAAGGGGTCAACTGAAGTGTTAGCTGAAGAATGAGTGGTTAGGGTGGGAGGGTGGGATGAAGTGGATTGTTTAGGAACCGTGTTAATGGCAAAATAGGAACCCAAGTGTGAAATCTGCAAAGTTTCCTCCGCTATATTTTCCATTTTTGAATTCGAATCATCAAAGAAATCAGGTTCTTGGAATTGCCTAGATGCTTGGAAAATATCTAGGGTAACAGATTCATCGCCACACATGATCTTCATCTTACCAGAATCATAATCAATATTAGCATGGGTAGTGGCTAAGAATGGTCTTCTAGGAATTATCGACGCAAACTTTAAAGCTTCCGGTACCTCTATGTCCAGGACTAAAAAGTCTACTGCAAATAGACAATTTTTGACTCGGACAAGAACATCCTCAACAATTCCCCTTGGTTTAATTGTAGAGCGATCTGCTAATTGAAGAGTAACCTCAACAGGATTTAGTTCGTCGATCTTAAATTCCTCAAAAACAACTATAAGGATAAGATTAATCGAGTCACAGAGATCCAGTAAAGTACGATCAAAAGAAGTGTCATTAATGACAACTTGAATCAGGGGTGCGCCTGGATCTTTCTTCTTAAGAGGCAGTTTGCTCTGCACAACTGAGATGTCTCTGGAAGGATTACCTTTCCTAGGTTTCGGGGCTGTCTTTTGGGAGTACACAAATCTTTCAGAAATTTTGCCTAGGCAGGAATATATTTTATGGCATCTAGGAGAGGGATATTAATCTCTACTTGCCCAAAAAGATCCATTAATTCCTTATCAGTGGGCTCAGATTTCTTCTTTTTGGTGTGTGAAGAGTGAAGGGCTTGTGGAAAAGGTGTAGGGTTTTCCTGTTTGGCATTATTAGGTTCCTGAACAAGGTTAGAGGAAGAGGGAGAAGAGTTGATCTATTTTTCATTAAAAAGGGTTTCTTTTGTAGGCATGGGATCTTGAGTGGTTTTCTCGTTCCTCAAAGTAACTGCATTTGCAGTATGGTTATTTTTAGGATGAGGATGGGAAGCTTGATTGTTATTAAAACCTAGGGGATGCTGAGGTGCTGGGTGAATGGGTTGATTGGCATATCCACCTTGGAACTGATTCCATTGATTATTCGGGTTGGGCATAGGTTGGGAAGGTAAATTCCCAGCAAGTCGATGATCAGGAGTAACCTTAACTTGATGTTGCAATTTGGTTATCATACGGGTTAATTCCATCATTTGATTCTGCATACCTTGCAGAGACTTCATGACCTGGGTATTAATATCTTCTTGGGATGGTCTAGGTTGATATGTGGATTGCCCATAATTCCCAAATTGATTTTGTTTGGGAAATGGAATCGGGTTCAGGGCTTTCTAGGAGTGATTCGTGTTGGTCCTCCAGTTTTGATTGTATGTGTTGGAGGGATTTCTACATTGCTCCTGGATAGCATAAATATTTTTCGTGGTGGGATCAAGAATATTCTGATTCAGATAATCAAAATTTCTAGCCAAATCTTATGTAAAATCTGTAGAATACTTGATGGGAAGACCATAATGAAACCTAACTAGCCTATTTTGACTCATAAAAGAGAACAAAAGCTCCTACATAATCAACTAGAGGTCTTAATTCACTGAATAATCATTATGAGATAAAAGCAAGAAACAAGGTGTAAAATTGCAATTTTACCATTGCAGTACAACAACGTGTTTCTCAAGGGCTAAACACAGGTCAAATGGTCTTAAAAAGATAATAAGTGGGTTAAATCAGACAGAAAAGGGTTCGTGCGAATTCTAGGAATTAAATGACTTACTGTAACCCTAAAATAGACCCATTTGATTAAATAAGGTTATGATCAGGATAAAATTCACCTAAACCCTCTAAAAATCATATAAAAATATTCTCTAGGGTTTAGAACTTTCAATTTGGCCATTGGAACCTATTCTGACCAAGAATGGGGTCTTAGACAGATATTTGCCCTAAATTGGGTTTTTGCATAAATTACCCAATCAAACGTGGTCAAACCCAAAATCCAACTTCACCATTGGATTCCTTAGGTCCAAATTAGGTTTGTACCAAAATTTGGACCTAAGGGGAATTCATCTTGGCCCACTTTGCAAATAAGTCCAGCTCAATTATATTTCTACCCTTATCTTTCAAAAATCCTTGCATTTGACCCCCTATCTTCTTCATCATTCTTTGCAATTAGGTCCCTTCACCATTATAGCGGAGGGAATCCTACTCTGGCAAACTTGAGAAGGAGATTTCTCCCTGATCTCTTAGAGAATCCCCTTCAAAATTGGAAGGGAGATTCTCTGAGAAATCCCCTCAAATGTGAACCCAATTTGAAGTCCTACTTGGTACCCAATCTCTCATGTGAATGCATGAGAGATTTGGGTCTCTTTCAATTTACCATTGTCGACGAACTTACTCCAAGCACAAAACCCCTTCTAAAGACCTATTTAAGCATCCCCAGTTCGCCTCGCGTTTCCTAAGCTTGAAATTAGCCGGAGAACCCCCTCAATTTTGTCTCTCCTCCTCCGACCGACTCGCTCATCAAGCTCCGGTGTCCTCTCCTACTCTCCTTCATCACCTAGCCACAATACTGGTGGTAGGTTCCTCTTCCTCATTCTTGTTCGCATCGCACAGCACCCGCCGACGCCCTTACCTCCCCTTCATCCTCGCCGACCATCTTCACTGAGCATCTTCGTCTCCGGCGTTGGCAATATGCACCAGAGGCCACTTCCGTCTCCCCCTTCATCCCTTCACTGCTAGATAAGTTCCTCCCACCCTCTACTCCCTTTCCCCCTTCTTTATTTCCTCAACCGCCTACTGCTGCACTCCACCACCATCATCCCCTTCACCACCAGTCACCAACTCCGGCGAGTTCACTCCACCTCCATAGACCACCTCCCTCCTCGCCGACCGGTCCATAAGCACCGCCTCGACTCAGTGATCATAACCCCCTACTCATATCACTCCGCCACTCACCCAAACGCACCCCCGAACACACCCACACACACGGCCGTAGTGTGCCCTAGGTACGCTCCCACAGGCGTTCCCAGGCCACGTCAACCACCTCTACATGCTCGCCACACCTTGGTGAAGCTCGTTGAGCTTTTTAATGTGGTCGTGAGGCCGTTGTCGTGATTTCAGGTCCAGGAGCTCTCCGCCATTAACGTCGGGCTTAAAGCTTGCTTGCAAGCTGCTCCAGGCCGTGCCCACTCCAGATCACAGTCCCAGGTTGCACGGAAAGCCTTCGCAAACATCTCCAGGCCTCCAATTGGTGTCGAGGGCCGTAGCTGCAGCTGCAATCGAAAGCACACTCTGCTGCAGGTGCACATGAAAGGGGGTGGGAAAGATAGTCTCACCTCGGAAAGATTTGGAGCGCCGCGCCCGCATAAAAGGAATTTCTGCATTAGGTTCTTCACCTCCAATTCACGAGGTGAGGTCCCTCTCTCACCCGACCCGACGCCTCATTCGCGACCACACCCTGCGGACCTGGTGACCCAACCCAACTAGCACACCTCGCCCACCACCGCACTTCGGTGGGCCTAGTCCCGGGTGCGTACCCGACCCGATTACCCAAGAAGTGTGGCTTTGGGAGAGCAGAACCCAAGAGAGAAGAGAGCTCGCGTGGGTAGGGGGTAGGTTTTGCTCTGCAGGCCTAAGAGAAGAAGGAGAAGGCAAGGAAAAAGGCTAAGGGCTAAAGCTAAGGAAGAAGAAGGAGAAGGCGAGGAAGCAGAGAAGGCCGAAGTCAGAAGAAAAAGGAAGGGAAGAAAGACACTGAAGGTAGAGGAAGCTGAAGCCAAAGGAAAGGCAGCCGGCAAGAGAGAGAGAAAGAAGAAATCCAAAGGAGAAGAAGAAGGCCGAAAAAGCTAAGGGCTAAAGCAAATATGAAGAAGAAAGAAGCCAAGGCAAAATCAGAAGAAAGAGAGGAGACACTAGAGAACAGAGAAGGAAAAAGATAAAGAAGAAGAGAAAGAAAGAGAAGATTGAAGCCAAAAGACAACCGGCAGAAGCACTGTAGCATTAGCATTTTAAGACATCTGATTCACAAATTAGACGTCCAATTTTGAGCTTTATTCACATACATTGGTTTCTTTAATATTTTGTGCTTACATTTCCTCCTATCTTTTTGTATTGCGACATTGATCTTATTGCATATTCTTTTGAATTATAAGCTGTGATCTTGATTTCTAAACCCTAATTTGCTCCCTGTGTTCGACCTCGGATTTTAAAATTTGAGTAATAAGTTGTATTTGTTTTGAACGCTTTTTCGGTTGTACTACAACGCAACCTTTTTAAAACCCGATCAAGTGCGACGAACATTTTGGCGCCATTTCCATGGAGCAACGGGCGATTTAGAAATCTTGATTACAAACTCTGATTTGGTACTAACTTGATATATCTGTTTTTGTTGTGGTTGTTTCAAGGGAGAAGAGTCAACAAAAGGCACCTGCACATCAAACATGCCCGGGGCAGGTAATTTCTGATTAATATCTTTCTCTTAAGCCCCTCATTCTAAAAAGGAAGAAAAAGATAAAATCAATTAGGGCTACTTGCTTTCCATTTCTAGCTAATTTCACCAAGTTGCCTGATTTGATTTCAACAACAATATTGATTTGTGCACCCACTTAAGGTAACTAGGACTACCACCTTCTTGATTGAGCCCTAGATACCATATTTTGGCAAACTAAAATGGACCAAGATTAGAGCCAACTTAAGGATTTCAATTTAGGGTTTTAGAGACACACCTTCATAAGCAAGAATCAACTCTCGAAAAAGAGGTGTGCCTAAGCCTTGGTTGAAGAGACTTATTCAATAAAACCCTAAAATTCAGGCTCTTAATCTCACTTGAATCCTAAAAGAAAGGACCTAAAACTTCTCAAAGGACAAATAGGTGAAGTTGACCCCCTTGCTGGGTCAACCAACCTTGAAATTAGGTCACTTTTTGCACTCAATACATCTAAAGTTCAAGTGGAATCTTAAGCACCCTTGCTCTTAACTAAAATTGGTAGACTTAAGAAGTCAAAGTCCCCATTCTGGTCTACCTGGAACATCGGTGACAAGAGAGGTCGAGTGGGGGAAACCCTGTAACTCGTGGGGGTGCTCTACCGTGTAGGGGTCTTTGCGGGACTCTCCCTCTCTGGCTACCCAGGTATTTCTCAGGTGGATGGCTTTCTGACTAAGGGGTATCATCCACCCTGAACCTCTATAGTCATCCAAACTTTTAGGTGTCTTGATTGGGTCCATCACATTCTAGTCTCATCCAGACCATCAGTGCATGTTTGGTAGGAGGTTCTTAAGACCATCCTTGAGGCCTCCTTTAGTGATTCACTCTCGCTGAGGCCAGGCCTCGACTTCCATGTTTGTGCAGCAACCCCATCACATAGACATCTCCTTTGATTCATCTGAACCAAATTCTCCTTCTTCCATCATCACAACTCGTAGAAGAGAATAACCTTGAGAACCAACTTCAGTGCCTTAATGATTTATTTCAAGCCTTTGTAAACTCACTGCAGCGTCCTATGATGCGAGATCACTATAATCCCGCTGCGGTGGCAATCGAACCTCGAGTCCAGACCTCGGATGGAGGTCCTGATTCTGAACTAAAGCCCAACATGATTCATGTTATTCCTAGGTTTCATGGGCTTAATTCCGAGGATCCCTTCCAGTAATCAAAGAACTCAAGATCTGGCCCAGACCTTCAGGTCAGATGTCCAAAATTAGGATATTCTTCTCATGAAGATGTTCTCCTTCTCTCTCATGGACAAAGCAGCTCACTGGTATCAGACTCAAACATGTCCAATCAACACATGGGTTGAACTACAATCTGAGTTTTTGAAAAAGTTCTTCCCAGTTGGTCGGACAAATGCCTTATGACACTAGATCACACACTTCACCCAACAAACTGGAGAACCCCTACATGAAGCATTGGACCGTTTCCTGGATCTCATGCGAAAGTGCCCCCATCACGAAGTTCCTAAATGGGAACAAGTCCAGTCTTTTTACCAGGGACTCCATGAAGATATCTGCTTATTCGTCAATGTAACCTGCAAAGGAAATATCATGGATCAACACGAAGACACTGTGTGGGAGATTCTCGAGAATATGTGCGAGAACTCCATCAATAATGACTCCATGGGCTTATTCAACCAGATGAATGCCCGTGCATCGACGAATCCAAGGGGAGCACATGAGACGCAGGGCCTATCCACATCTGTCGACTTGGAATTGATGTCCAGTCGGTTGGACAAGGTGTCTATCATTGAGAAGAAGGTGGATGAGCTAACTCGACATCTGCAGCGAGCCACCTCTGCGCAAAACTTGTTTGCACAGTTGCCTTCTGGAAGGGAAGCTGTGCATAAAATCTATCATCGATCTTCTCAGGGGATGGACCCGTATCCACCCCCGTCTGACTCTAGGACTGGAGAAAACTCTGATCTGACCTACTCTAGTTTGGGGAACTCTGAACCCTTGTACTATGACTTTTCCGAGGTTCCTCAGACCTGCGAAGACCTCAACGCCATCCAGAATGACCCATTCTCTAACACCTATCACCCTGGATGGCAGAATCATCCCAATTTCCTGTGGGCGGGAAATAATCAAAGACCACTATATCAACCCCGTCCACAAGCTCCTCGTCCATATCAGTTGCCTCAGCCTCGGCCCAACCCCACCTATCAATCTAGGCCAGCTCAAATAGATCAAATGACTCTTATCCTTCAGACTCTAGCTGACATTCAGAGGACGAATGCGGCTGTGCAAAAATAGCACAAGGACGAGATCACAAAGGTTCGCAATCAACTCGCTCAGATGGTGAATTCCCGCCAACCTGGCACACTCCCTTCGCAACCTCTACCGAATCCAAATAACGTGCCAAACCAAAGGCATGTTATGAACCTGAATCCAGGCTAAGCCCACATGATTTATCAGGCCCCTTCTGTTCCATCACCCGACGAGATGGAAGCTTCGACATTATATGTAGGATTTCAGCAGCAACCACCCATTTTACCAACTCCAAACCAAAACCAGGCAGGACTGAATTCTGTTATAACCCGTAGTGGCAAAGCAACACAAGACCTATTCTACCCAAGCCACTTTTATCCTGGTAGTGCTAACCCAAGACCTAGGATAGTTATCCAGGACACCCCTATCCCAGATCAAGAACCTGGATCTAGGTTCCACGGGTTGAGACCATCCAAGGTTCCATTTCCTGAGGCCTTAACAAAGGAAAGAAGACAAAAAACCCGTGGCACCTAAGGAGGACCTGGTCAAGCTTTTTGAATAGGTCCATATAACCATCCCGTTGATGGATGCAATTCACCATGTACCGGCTTATGCATGATTTTTGAAAGACATGTGTACACCCAAGTGTAAGCCGTGAATCAAAAGTGGGAGTCCAATTGTACTGTCAGAGCAAGCCAGCTCTATAATTTTGAGCAAACTCCTACCTAAGGCAAAAGACCCAGGTACTCCCTGATTTCCTGTACCATTGGTGATACCCAATTTGACAAAGCTTTATTAGATCTAGGAGCCTCCATAAACCTAATACCTACATCCCTACTTGACCATCTTGAGTAATCTGAGCTTAAACCGACAGAGGTGACATTACAGTTGGCTGATCGATCTATTAAGTCACCAAAAGGAGTTCTTGAGGATGTCATTGTTAGGGTGCGGGATTTCTATTTCTCGATGGACTTTGTAGTCTTGGTTATGGATGCTCCAAAAAACACGAGGGATACACCAATTATACTAGGGAGACCCTTTCTGGCCACTACTAGGGCCAACATAAATTGAGGAGGGCCAAATTGAACTGAAATTCGAAAATCAAACATTAAAGATCGACATCTTTAAGGCCTAACAAGGGATTAATTGCGGTGTTATAGAACAAGTATGTGACATCAAGGTTGTGGTTGACGATCTGTATATTGAGGACAACATGACTACTTCTGAGCAACCACAAGAGGAGAAAAACCTGCAATCAGAGGAGTCCAAACTTGACTTAGACACACCCCTAACTCCCTCCCTTGCTCTTGATACACACCCTGAACCACCCACTGCTGCTGATAACCCTATTCTGGAACTCAAGCCTCTTCCCAACCATCTCAAGTACATCTTTTTGGGTTCCAATCAGACGTTTCTTGTGATTATCAACTCCAGACTCACATCTGATCAGGAATCCCGTCTAATTACTGTTCTCTAGCAACATCGAAGAGCCATTGGATGGACTCTCGATGATTTGAATTGTATCAGCCCCTCTTACTGCACACACCGTATCTACACCGAAGAGAGCACACAACCTTCCCATGAAATGCAGAGGCATCTGAATCCTAATCTGCAGGAGGTCGTGGAAAAGGAGATCATCAAGTGGCTAGATGCAGGGATCATCTACTCGATTTGCGATAGTCGGTGGGTGATTCTAATCCAAGTTGTGCCTAAGAAGGCAGGACTCATCGTGATCACAACTGAAATCGGAGAAATCATACTGACCCGTGTGGTGAATTAGTGGAGAGTCTACATTTATTACAGAAGACTAAATACTTCCACAAAGAAGGATCATTTCCCACTACCATTTATTAATTAGATCCTCGAGAAACTAGCGGGAAATAGGTTCTTCTATTTTTTGGATGGTACTCCGGTTACAACCAGGTGGCAATCCATCCTAAGGACCAAGAAAAGACCACTTTCACCTGCCCTTTCGAGACGTACACGTTCCGAAGGATGTCATTCGATCTCTGCAATGCACCCGCTACTTTTCAGCGGTGCATGTTTGCCATATTCTCAGATATGTTAGGTGATTATCTGGAAGTCTTCATGGATAACTTTTTAGTATTTGGAGAATCATTTTCCGATTGCCTCCTGCACTTGGTCCAGATCCTCAGGCGGTGCATTGATGTGAATCTGGTTCTTTCCTAGGAAAAGAGCCATTTCATGGTGCCCGAAGGAATTGTCTTGGGACATCTCATATTAGAAAAGGGAATCCAGGTCGATCGAGCCAAGGTGAACTTGATTTCCAAACTCCCTATGCCTAGATCGATCAAGGACATTCGATCTTTTCTGGGGCACATTGGCTTTTATCGTCGATTCATTTCTGATTTCTCAAAGATCGTGCACCCTCTGGCCACTCTACTATCTAAGGATGTACCTTTCAAAATCTCCAAGGAATGCACTCAAGCATTTGAAATCCTCCATGATCGAGTTACCCAAGCTCCGATCCTACAGTCCCCTGATTGGTCTCAACCCTTTGAGATCATGTGTGATGCATCTGATTTTGCTATAGGAGCGGTACTTGGGCAGAAAATTGATAAGAAACCCGTGGTCATCTACTATACTAGCAAGACACTTGACGAGTCTTAGCATAACTACATGGTTACAGAGAAAGAGCTGTTAGCCGTAGTATTTGCCCTAGAAAAATTCAGATCATATCTCCTGGGTTCCCGTGTTATCATTTACTCAGATCACACAGTTGTGAGGCATCTACTTGCGAAGAAGGACATGAAACCTTGATTAATCTGCTAGATCTTGCTGTTGCAAGAGTTTGACCTCAAAATTTGTGACAAAGAGGGAAAACAGAACGTAGTAGCTGATCACTTGTCCCACCTTCCTTTTGAGATTATCGACCCTTCTGAACCCATCATGAAACATTTTCCTGTTGAGCACCTCCTGACTATCAATACAGTGCTTCCATGGTTTGCTGATATAGTAAACTACTTGGCAACACATTAGATCCCGTCTGATTGGCCGAAGGCCAAGAAGGACAAATTGCTTTCCGATGCTAAGTATTTCTTTTGGGAAGACCTGTATCTTTTCCGCATCGGTGCTAATCAAATCATTCGACGATGTGTCACGGGAGCGGAAATCAAGACATCCTGTCCTTCTGCCATGACCAGGCATGCGGTGGACACTTCTCAGGTCATAAAACCACAGCGAAAGTCCTCCAGTGTAGCTTCTATTGGCTCATGATTTTCAAAGACGCATACAATCACTGTAGGGCATGCACTCATTACCAGACCTTAGGCAACATGAGCCATTGTGATATGATGCCCTTACAGTCGATTCTCGTATGCGAAATCTTTGACGTGTGGTGGATTGGTTTTATGGGACCCTTTCCTATTTCGGACGGCTTCGAGTACATTCTACTCGCTGTTGACTACGTGTCCAAATGGATCGAAGCCATTCCAACTCAAACTAATGATCATAAGGTGGTTATCAAATTCATTCATCAGAACATCTTTTCACGGTTTAGGATTCCACGTGCTATAATCTCTGATAGAGGGACCCATTTCACTAACTCTCAGTTTAAGTCATTGATGACCAAATACGGTGTGTTGCATCGAATCTCTACTCCTTACCACCTCCAAACTAATAGTCTAGTTGAGCTATCAAATCGGGAGATCAAGAAAATCCTCCAGGTTACTGTTCGACCTAACAAGAAGGACTGGTCATCCTGACTTCTAGAAGCTTTATGGGCTTATAGGACCACCCACAAAACCCAATTAGGTATGTCTCCCTTCAGATTGGTGTATGGGAAGGCATGTCACCTCCCTGTCAAATTGGAGCACAAAGCCTATTGGGCAGTACGAAACTGCAACCTAGATCTTTCTAAGGCAGGAACCCACAGAAAGCTTCAAATGAGCGAGATTGATGAATTATGCCACGATGCGTATGAGAACTCACGAATTTACAAAGAGCAGGTTAAGGCTTTTCATGACAAGCACATATTCAGAAAGATCTTCCATCCTAGTCAAAAAGTTCTATTCTTTGATGCCAAGCTCAAACTGTTCCTAGGAAAACTACAATCAAAATGGATCGGACCTTACCTTGTCCGACGAATCTTTGGAAATGGAGCCATCGAGATAAGTCCACTTAGCCACGATTCAGAACCTTTCGTTGTGAATGGTCAGAGACTCAAACCATTTATTGACCTAACCGATATAAATTTGGCTGAGATATCCTTTACCCTCCATTCTCCCTAAGCTTATTGTGCCCAGCCGATGGCGTAAAACTTAGTGCTTAACGGGAGGCAACCCGTCATTTTTGAAAAACCCGAAACCTTTCTTGACATTCCTATGCTGAATTCATATTACACTTTAGGGTTCATCCATTAGAACATCCGACCCCACCTCAGGTACCCGTACCCGAGTTTGAAATCATTCGCAACAGTCTCCTCGACCCGTTCGCCCACCTAAAACCTGTTCTAATGAATGATCTAAGGTGAACTCGAACCCATCTAATTTACAATGGGCACATTGCAAATCGTAGGTATGGGGGTGGGGGGGTAGGAAAGTGCAAAACGCTGTGAAAATCATCTCACAAGAAGAGGTTTCAACAAAAAATCACATATCCCAAAAATACCAAAAAAATGAAAAAATTCTTGAAAAAGAACAAAAAAAATTCTGAGGGGAGAGAATTTTGAGGCCATACAATTCGTGAGGAGAAAAAGGGGAATAGTGGAAAATGTCAAAAAAGGAGCACAAAATGAAAAGAAAAAGAAGAGATTGTCATTAGTAAGAAATTAAGGGATTAACTAAGTTCTAGACCATATCAAGAAAAAGAAAATGAAAGGGAAAAAGTGCTAATGAGACACAGAAGTGATTAGTAGGAACGCTGATCTTAGGCCTCTTAGGCTTTACTCCTAGGCTTAAAAATTCAAGTATTCGGTAAGATCTGGATAGTCTTCAAGAGGTTGGGGAAAATGCGAAGCATAAGTATCAGGTCTAAGTCTTAGGGAGTATTCAGCCTCGTTAACTGACCTCTGGTTTGCGAGACTTGGTAACCTAAGCACCCCAATCCACACACAGTCTGGTTCAGTGCGCATAAGTATCAAAATCACATAAATGCATTTAATTGTTCTGAAAAAGTTGCCTAGATTAGGAGCGACCGATCAACACAAGCTGATTTAAATGAGTTCTCGGTGCGGAGAGGCAGGAAATTCCTCTCGAAGATGCGCAATAACATATCGTCTCCTCAGTGCTTGTCTCTTAGGATATTTACATATCCTACTGGGGGCATGTAAGCACCCTGTGCTGGTTCAGATACCATGGGCGGCATTATCATGAAATGTCGAATGCCAGGGTCTGGATTTAGCTACAGAACACCATGGGCAGGATTATCTCAAAATCTCAAAAGCCAGGGTTTTGGGGGTTGCCATGGGCGGTGCTATCATGAAGCATCGATTGCTAGGGACCCTTCGAGGATTGATGATGGGGACTAGGAATTCGATACAGACCGTGTTGAGAAGCCAATCCCAAGCTAGAAATAAAAAGAAAAGAGAGAGAAAACTCTCTAAACAAAAAAAATCCTCTGTCTCTCTCTTACAAAAATGCACTGCAAACTGAATCGAGGCTAAAATATGCTACAAGCACGGGTGCTTTAACCGAGGAGTCCAATGAACCTTAGGATAGTTCCTGTGGGCCCTAAAAACCTTCATAGAAGATTGAGGCTAGAGCTGGTCAGGTCTGGATCTTGGTTGGTACTTGAGTACCTCTAGGCCTATTATCGGCATTCTAACCTAATCTACAGAAGAAAGCACTCATCATAATTTTTGGAGCATCAAAAGAACTCATGGTTTAGAATCAAAGTTAAAACCTTAAAATTTTGCTAAGGGACTAGCAAAACCTAGGCATGGGGGTATGATGAGAATACCATCATGAGCCTTAACTAGCCCATTTTGACCCATAAAAGAGAACAAAAGCTCGTACATAACCAACTGGAAGTCCTAATTCACTGAATAATCATTCTGAGATAAAAGTAAGAAATAAGGGGTAAAACTGTAATTTTACCATTGCAGTACAACAACGGGTTTTCTCAAGGGATAAACATAGGTCAAATGATCTTAACAAGATAATAAGTGGGTTGAATCAGACAAAAAAGGGTTCGTGTGAATTCTGAGAATTAAATGACTTATTGTAACCCTAAAATAGATCCACTTGATTAAACAAGGTTCTAGTCAAGATAAAATTCACCTCAACCCTCTAAAAATCATATAAAAATATTCTCTAGGGTTTAGAACTTTCAATTTGGCCATTGAAACCTATTTTGACCAAGAATGGTGTCTCAGACAAATATTTACCCTAAATTGGGTTTTTTCATAAATTACCCAATCAACTGTGGTCAAACCCAAAATCCAACTTCACCATTGGATTCCTTAGGTCAAAATTAGGTTTCTACCAAAATTTGGATCTAAGGGGACTTCATCTTGACCCACTTTGCAAATAGGTCCAGCCTAATTACATTTCTAACACTATCTTTCAAAAATCCTTGCATTTGACCCCCTATTTTCTTCATCGTTCTTTACAATTAGGTCCCTCCACCATTATAGCGGAGGGAATCCTACTCTGGCAAACTTGAGAAGGAGATTTCTCCCTGATCTCTGAGAGAATCTCCTTCAAAATTGGAAGGGAGATTCTCTGAGAAATCCCCTCCAATGTGAACCCAATTTGAAGCCCTACTTGGTACCCAATCTCTCATGTGAACGCATGAGAGATTTGGGTCTCTTTCAATTTACCATTGCCAACGAACTTACTCCAAGCACAAAACCCCTTCCAGAGACCTATTTAAGTAGCCCCAGTTCACCCTACGTTTCCTAAGCTTGAAATTAGCTGGAGAACCCCCTTAATTTCGTCTCTCCTCCGGCTGACTTGCTCATCAAGCTCCAGCAACCTCTCCTACTCTCCTTCGTCACCTAGCCACAATACTGGAGGCAAGTTCCTCTTCGTCATGCTCGTCTGTGTCGCGCAGCACCCGCCGATGCCCCTACCTCCCCTTCAATCTCGCCAACCATCTTCATTGAGCATCTTCGTCTCCAGCGTCGGCAATACGCGTCGGACACCACTTCCATCTCCCCCGTCATCCCTTCACTGCTAGATAAGTTCCTCTCACCCTCTACTCCCTTTCCCCTTCTTTATTTCCTCAACTAGCTACTGCTGCACTCACCACCATCATCCCCTTCACCTTCAGCCACCACCTCCGACGAGTTCACTCCACCTCCACAGACCACCTCCCCCCTTGCTGGCTAGTCCATAAGCACCGCCTCGATTCACTGATCATAACCCCCGCTCATATCACTCCGCCACTCACCCAAACGCACCCCCGAACACACCCATACACACGGCCACAGTGTGCCCTAGGCACACTCCCACAGGCATTCCCACGCCACGTCGATCACCTCTGCACACTTGTCGCACCTTGGAGAAGCTCCCTAAGCTTTTTAACGTGGCTGCAAGGCCGTTGTCGTGATTTCAAGTCCAGGAACTCTCTGCCAATGACACCAGGCTTGAAGCTTTCTTGCAAGCTGCTCTAGGCCGTGCCCGCTCCAGGTCACAGTCCCAGGTTGCGCGGAAAGCCTTCGCGAACATCTCCAGGCCTCCAGCTGATGTCAAGGGCCATAGCAGCAGCTGCAATCGAAAGCACACTCTGCTGTAGGCACATGTGAAAGGGGGTGGGAAAGATAGTACCACCTCAGAAAGATTTGGAGTGTCGCACCCACATAAAAGGAATTTCCACATTAGGCTCTTCGCCTCCAACTCACGGGGTGAGGTCCCTCTCTCACCCGTCCCGACGCCTCGTCCGCGACCACGCCCTGCGGACCTGGTGACCCGACCCAACTAGCACACCTCGCCCACCACCGCATGCCGGTGGGCTTGATCTCGGGCACGTACCCGACCTGATTACCCGAGAAGTGTGGCTCTGGGAGAGCGAAACCCAAGAGAGAAAAGAGCTCGGGCGGGTAGGACGTAGGTTTTGCTTTGTAGGCCAAAGAGAAGAAGAATGAGAAGGCAAGGAAAAAGGCTAAGGGCTAAAGCTAAGGAAGAAGAAGGAGAAGGCAAGAAAGCAGAGAAATCCAAAGTCAGAAGAGAAAGGAAGGGAAGAAAGACACTGAAGGCAGAGGAAGCTGAAGCCAAAGGAAAGGCAGTCGGCAAGAGAGAGAAAGAAGAAAGCCAAGGGAGAAGAAGAAGGTAGAAAAAGCTAAGGGCTAAAGCAAAGATGAAGAAAGAAGCCAAGGCAGAATCAGAAGAAAGAGAGGAGACGCTAGAGAACATAGAAGGAAAAAGATAAAGAAGAAGATAAAGAAAGAGAAGATTGAAGCCAAAAGACAGTCGGCTGAAGCACTGTAGCGTTAGCATTTTAAGACGTCTGATTCACAAATCAGACGTCCAATTTTGAGCTTTATTCACATACATTGGTTTCTTTATTATTTTGTGCTTACATTTCCTCCTATCTTTTTGTATCGCAACATTGATCTTATTGCATATTCTTTTAAATTATAAGCTGTGGTCTTGATTTCTAAACCTTATATGCTCCCTGTGTCTGACCTCAGACTTTAAAATTCGAGTAATAAATTATATTTGTTTTGAATGCTTTTTTGGCTGTACTACAACACGACCTTTTTAAAACCCGATCAAGCACGACAAATAAGACTACTGACCAGCAGGTGTGGCATCAATGTTGTGCAGATTTTCTCTTCGGAGAAGTTGTGGAGTGTTAGGGTGTGGAGGGTTAAACTGTGGAGAATTAAGGTGTGGAGCATGTTTGTGAGTGAGCTTGTCTTCCATCCTTTTGTGAATTTGCATCTGGTCCAGTTGTTGAGCTAACATATCTAGATCATCTTGAGTGATTGGAACAAAGGTGGATTTGGAGTTAATTTCATTGACTCTGTGTCTGGGGTTTTGAGTTCTACCGAAAGTGTCCATTGAAGTCATATTAAATGAATTTTCACTCATTTCTTCAAAAAGGAGGTAGGCACTTTCAACATCTTTATTAAGGAAATTGCCCCCACATGAGGCATCCACAAATCTCTTCAATTGATCTTCTAATCCATGATAGAAGATCTGCAGTAACTGCCATTGTGGAATTTCATGGTAGGGATAACTTATTAAAAGTTCTTGGAATCTTTCCCAAGATTCATGGAGGGGTTCACCAATTTTTTGTTGAAAGGTCATTATGGATCTTCTTAAAGCATTAGTTCGACCGATCGAAAATTTTTTTTTAAGAAAAATGCTTTTTAGTTGGGGCCTAGTGGTGATAGAGCACCCAACCGTTCTAAACCAGTGTGAAGCTTTATCTTTTAATGAGAGAGGAAAAAGTCTCATTAACCAAATGTCTTTCTGCACATTGCAGGAATGAGTGGTTTGAGAGAGGATAGTTAATTCCTCAAGATGACAAAAAGGGTCCTCTCTCGAAAGACCATGGAAATGCTTGATTAAGTTCAGAATAGCTGGTTTGATCTCAAAATCCCCTTGTGGGATGACCACCCCAAGTCTTTCCTCATAGTTGGAAGGATCATAAAAGTCCTTAAGTGCAACGACAAGTTGCTGACGGGGTGGCAGGTTTTGCCCTTGGTTAGCTAGGTTTGTCACAGTCCTAGCTAAATTTTCTTTGTTTGTTGTAGTCGAACCAAATGGTCGACCATAAATGCAAAGGGGATTGTATTTTGAGTTTGGATTTGAGGGCCACCTGGCCCTACAAGATTTTATGGTTGCTCCAGATGAGGGAGGTTAGGGATGGGGAAGTCAGCTTGTAGGTCGGTTGATGGGTTAGAGGTGGAAGCAAAATTTTTTTGTCAGTTTCCCAAGTTTTCCATATTGTTAGAAGGGGAAGAAGAAGAAAACAAAGATTTTCTGGTGCAGGGGTTAAAATCAGATGGTCCCTCAAGATGTGGGTTCTGGGTCCTTCGCCCGTGCATGCACTTTTTTTTGAAGAATTGGAGGGGAGGAGAAGAGAGAGAGAGAGAGATGAGAGAAAGTATGCAATTCAAACAATAAAATTCTAGACCTAAATTAAATGTGACTTCCTAAAAAAATAACCTAAGACTTCATCTACTTAGGAAATAAGAAATCAGTAGTGAATACTTGTTCTACCAACAAATCTAGCCAAGTTGCAAAAAGGGAGGTTTGGGCCCAAGCATTTCCCAAGAAAATCCCAGGGGCTTGTGCAAACCTACACCTAGTCGTTTGACATGGCCCCTCAGCCTGACACCAGATATAGATGATAGAATTGGTATTAACTAGAGAAAACTTAAGACCCATATAGCAAGCCTAAGTCGACGAATCCTTAGGGGTCAAATTGCTATAATTTTTAGTTAGGTCTAGGAGACTAAAGTGCACAAGGAATGTGGTGAGCGTTGATTTGGGTAATGCCCTATTATTTCAATTTTTATGGTGTGTACAGGAATTGGAAGGTGATTCCAATAGTAAACAAGTTGCCACACAATTTTTGTTTGTTTTTCTGCTTTTAGGATTTGATTTAGCTTAATGTATTTTAGGATTTTCTTTTTAAGGTTTCAAACAAGTTTGAGATTCAACAAACAAAGGAAAAATAAGTTGTGTTGATGAACATCAATTTCCTTTAAGTCGTTGGTCTCTAGAAATGAAAAGAAAACCCTAATCACTTGAATCCTAATATAGAAATTTTACTACCAATGAGTTTGTTTTTAAGCATTCAGTTTAAGTGGTAGTCCAAAAAATGTAAACAACACTACTACTATAAGGAAAATCAAACAAGGATTCCAAAAAATATTTTTTTGTGATTTTAGGAATTTGTTTAATATTTTTTTGGAAATTTTCTTTGTGGTGGTGTCAAAGTGTATAATTGATACCCAAGGGTATTTTGGACTTTTTAGTAGCACTACTGACCTTAGAAAATTTTTGTGATTTTTTATGATGTGTAGAATTTCACAAGGATTCCAGAAAACTAAATTTCATAAAAATTAGATGAGCATAAAAATTCCTAAAAGTGACAAATATTAGCAAAACAGGAAGATTAGAGGAGATGACCCCTCTGCAATCCACGAATTTTTAAAAATTCTATGCAGATTCAGTTATTATAAAATTTCGAATAACCGTTCCTTACTTAAATTGGAATCACTGGGTGAAATTTCAAAATTTTAGGAGGCCTGTGGTGTTGGGAATCAATTTTTGAAGTTCGAACATAAGTATGGATCTGAAAATTACAACACCAACACTTGAAGTGAAGTGGTGTTTAATGGTTCAAACAAGCAACAAATGGGTTTTAATTTGCACCACTCCACTTAATTAAGTTGTTTAGGATCCTGAAAGCCAAGTTTAATATTTTTTTGGTAGTTTTAATGATTTATGTGACTAGAAAATAGGAACCAACCTAAAATCTTAGGGAAGAAAAGAGACTTTTAGCTCTCACTTCCAAAATCCCGCCTTCTTCCTGTAGTTCCTGCACACACAAGAGAAAGAGAGAAAAGGGGATTAGATCCACTTAACAAGTAAGAGAAATAAATGAATTTAAACCCGTGTCTTCCCGACAACGATGCCAAAAAGTGATAGCGAAAATATGCAGTTTTATAAATGGGGATTTTAATGTCGTTGCAAGACGTAAATTTGCTTTTGCTTTTAAATTTCTAAACCTAGATAATGGGGTATCTAGGGTTGTCCAATGAGGCAATTTTTTTTGCAAAAATATGTCTCTCACTTGAAATCGGAAATCAACTTTCTTTTTGATTTTTCAATATATAATTTTCTTTTTTAGGTTTTGAATAACAAGGCAATCGCTCTTAAAAATTGATGAGGAACTAACACCTAAGAACTAAACCTACAGTGACAAGAATGACCTCTCCCTAAACTCACTCTAGGCACGTGGAGGCCTAGAGTAATTAGGGAGAGGGAGTGAAAAAGTGCTAGAACAAGATAAAAACAAATGCGACAAGAATTAGCTGAAAAGAAGGCAATTTGATTGAATAGAATTTGTGTTCTACAAAAACAATAGAGGAAGGCTTCTACTTAAAATTAAAAACACAGAAATGCTAAAAACACAAATCCTCTTACAAAATCTTGTGAAGAAAAGAGTCTTCTTGCCCCAAGCCTAGCTGCTCCTTGGCTTGAAAAGAAGACCTCATCCTCCTTCCTTGAAAGGCTCCTCAAAGGTGGATGAAACTCTACCTTCAAAAACTCCTCCAAAAGTGGCATGGACCACCTCTAAATTCTCCTCAAAGGGCAGTTGTGTACCACCCTCAAGACCTCCTCCCATGGTCTTCCTTGCTTGGCTTCTCCTTTGGTTGTCGTGGGCACAAGAGAAGGGAAGAGGGGAAGGCACCAAGGGGACAAAGTGTCCCCTTGATCTTCTTCTTCTTCTTCTTCTTTTGGTTGTAGGATATAGGGTAGAATATAGGTAAAAAATATGTAGCCAAAGGTGCCTTTATGGTGGTGGGTGTTGGTCTTTTTATAGGGTAGGATGGGGGGTATAGGTGGCTCTTGAAATGGATGGCTAGGATGGGATGATGAGGGTAGTTAGGTGATCCTAGGGCTAAGGGGATTTGGCGCCACCTAATGGGTGCTAGGGAGGTGGTTATGGGTGACCAAAGGACACCTAAAAGTGGTGCAAACCATGGAAGGGTGACATGGGTTGGCGCCAACTTGAGGGCTTCTAAAAGGGGGGTGAGGTGGATGTGGCTTGGAAGGGATATGTGTAGGGTGGATATGGGAGGTGAAGTTGGCACCAAAGACAGGGGTAGTTAGGGTGGTTTTCGCACCAACTTCATGGTGCCTTTTGGTGATGGCGCCAACTTGGAGTGGAGGTGGAGCTAGCTTAGGTGGGCTTAGTTGGTGGAGCTAGTTGGGTAGGGTTTTAGGGTGGTGGATGGCCAAGGGAGCTGGAGCTTAGCTAAGCTAAGCTAGCTTAGCTAGTAGTAGAGTAGAGGTGGAGGCCATTGGAGCTAGGGTTTGAGGAGAGGAGCTGGACAGAAGAAGTCTGGAGCTGAACTGGAGCTAGTAGCTGCTAAAGAAGGTGGCTTGGAGCTACTTTAGGTGGTTTAGCTTGCTAGTTCTCTGCTAGTTGCTAAGCCAAATTAAAGCAAGCTGGCTTTTGCTGAAATGAGCTGAGGTGAGCTGGGTTTGATGCTCCCATGGAGGACCTAGCTAGTTGAGGTAGCCAAGGTAGCTTAGCTCAACTAAGTTAAACTAAGCTAAGTCCACGGGAGTTGGACTTGAGCTTCTTAAGCTAAGATGAAGTCATCTTTAGTTGGCTGGAGTTGAGTGGAGCTGGATGTAGCTGGTCCTGAGCTAGCTAAGATATGCTTACTTTACAAAATAAAGAGTTATCTACTGAAATTACTTCACTAAAATCAGAAATAGACAATCTAAAGGTAGATATAGATAAGCTAAAAGAGAATTCTGCTATTCTCTTAAATGATCTGGCTAAATTTACTAAAGGTAGTAAAAATTTGCATAAACTATTAGTAACACAAACCCAGAGCACTACAAAATTTGGGTTAGGTTACATACCTAAAAATAATCATGAAGCATCAAGTTCTAGCCAAAGCAAGAAGAAAGGTAGCTTGCCTAAATAGGCAACACCAGCTAACCACCGTGGACCCAAACAAAAATGGGTACCAAAAGCACTTTTACAATATTGTTTTGTAGGTCAAGTAGACTATAAAAGGTGGACGTATCAAGCAACAAATGGAAATCTGAAGCTACTCTATAGATCAATAAAACCAAGACTCACAAATGCAAACCAATGATAGGATCGAGAAGAAGCAAGGTGGATCATGGATAGCAGATGCTCTAAGCATATGACCGGAGAGGAAGACCTATTCCTGCAACTCCACCACCAGGAAGGTGGTACGGTCACATTGGGAACAACTAAAAGGACTGTATGGTTGGTACTGGACAAATTGGTAACTCCACATCTTTTGATAATGTACATTTAGTTAGTGGATCAAAACACAATCTTCTTAGTGTAAGTCAAATATGTGATAAAGGATATCAAATTACTTTCACATCAAATGATTTTAAAATAAGGGATAAGGAAACAAAACAAACTCTCCCTAAAGGAAATAGACATAAAGATATCTATACTGTCAACTTTGACAAATGTGACAATCTTGAATGTCTTGTCGCATTTGACGAAGAGGCAATACTTTAGCACAGATGACTAGGTCATGTTCACATGAAAAATATCAGCAGACTTGTGAAACATGAGCTTGTCAAAGGTTTGCCAAATATCAACTTCAAGAAAAGCAAAGTTTGTGATTCTTGTCAAGTTGGCAAACAAACCAAAAATCTTTTAAACCAAAAAGGATGGTTAGCACCTCTCGACCCTTGAAGCTACTTCCCTTAGACTTATTCGGACCAACCAAATCCGAAAGTTTAAGCAGGTGGAAATATTGTTTAGTCATAATCGATGATTTCTCTAGATTTACCTAGGTATCTTTCTTAAGAAGGATCTAACTATTGATGTCTTTAGTAAGCTTGTAAGAAGACTACAAAATGAAAAAGGATTTGAGGTGATTAGGATTAGAAGTGATCACGATGGAGAATTTGAGAACGAATCTGTTTCTAATTTTTGCGATCAATATGGGATCAAACATGAATTTGCCTTCCCTATAGCTGCACCTCAGAATAGTATAGTTGAAAGGAAAAATAGGACCCTGCCAGAGTGTGCCCATCTAATGCTCTGTGAGTCAAAGATGTCCCGATATTTTTAGGCAGAGGTTGTAAACACTACTTGCTACATCCAAAATAGATCCTTGATTAGATCAATCCTTAGAAAAACACCTTTTGAACTTTTTCACGGAAGAATACCTAGAATTTCCTACTTCAAGATATTTGGTTGTAGATGTTTTATACTCAACACCAAGGATAATCTTGATAAATTTGATGCTAAGATCTCAGAAGGAATCTTCTTAGGTTATTCAACCAGAAGTAAAGCCTATAGAGTTTTTAACAAAAAGAATTCTATTGTTGAGGGGACTATGCATGTATCATTCGATGAAACACCAGCTCACCCTCAATCATCTGTAAATGATAATGATGACCTAATAGATGACCTATCAAACATACCAGAAGAGAACATTTCGGATGAACTACCTAAAGATATATTCTACATAAAAGATCGTCCAATGGAATTAGTGATAGGAGAACTATTCAAAGGAGTACAAATCAGATCTTCCATCAACACCTTAGCTTTCATAGCCTTTGTTACTCAGTTAGAACCTAAAAATATTAAGGAAGCCCTTTCTGACAATTGTTGGATTATTGCAATGGAAGATGAGTTTAATTAATTCAAAAGAAATCAAGTATGGGAACTTGTTCCAAAACCAGACTCTTAGACCATTACAAGAACCAAATGGGTCTTTAGGAATAAACGTAATGAATCGGGAGTAGTAAGAAATAAAGCTAGACTTGTGACCCAAGGGTATAATTAAGAAGAAGGAATAGATTTTGATGAAACATATGTGCCTGTAGCTCGCCTAGAATCCATTAGAATGCTACTAGCCTTTTCTGCCCATATGGAATTTAAACTTTTTCAGATGGACGTCAAAAGCACCTTTCTAAATGGATTTATCAAGGAGGAAGTCTATGCTAAACAACCTCCGGGCTTTGAAGATGCTAAACATCCATAATACGTATACAAATTAAATAAAGTACTATATGGTCTTAAACAAACTCCACAAGCTTGGTACGACATATTAAAAACTTATCTAATTGGAAATGAATTTAAAATTAGCAATATAGATCCAACCTTATTCACAAAAAGAAAAGAAAAGGATCTCTTAATAATACAAATTTATGTAGATGATATCATTTTCGGTGCTACTAATGATCTGTTATGACAAGAATTTGCAATTATGGCAAGAATTTGCAAATGTAATGCAGGATCAGTTTGAGATGAACATAATGGGAGAACTTCAATTCTTTCTTAGACTTCAAATTGATCAGCTATCATATGGAATTTTCATATCTCAAACCAAATACACCACGGATATCTTGAAGAAATTCTCCATTGACAAAGTAAAAGGCAAAGAAACACCTATGGTAGCTGAAAAGATGATTTTTGTTTTCGTTATTGTTTGCACATAAAATGGCGTGTCATTGTATTCAGTTGCATGGTAGAAAACTACTTTTCAAAATAATTAAAAATAACCACAGGGAGGAATAGGCCTATCAAAACTTGCATGGATTAAAAACAAATGGTCATGATTAATTTCATCAAGAAACTGAATCAAAATCGCTTTCTAATTAAGAAAACAAGAGATAATCTTCAAATCTCATTTATACGACTAAACCTCATTTTGATTGACCAATCTACCTTAATTGATCGACCAATTTGATTTCCTTTCCAGGTTGATCTTCTAGTATAAATAGAGGTCATACGCAACCCTTTTTACATACACTCTTAAATAGAAAAATCCTCTCAAAAGAAAAGAGCTTCTCGTGCTTCTTCAAGTGCTTTTGTGCTTTAATTTTCATGCCTTTCAAAGCACATCGATTCAAACCTCCGCTAAAATTCTGGTTTGATTTTTATTGAGGTTCCATAAGTTCTTCATTGTTCCTTTATATTGTTGTTTTTTATTAACAGATCCCAAGTTGGGAAAGATCCATTGTTGTTGTTGTGCTTCTCTTCAGGTTATAAGGAGAAGTGGTTTGTAAAGAGGTTGTGTCACCCTCGTTCAAGTGGTATGATAGTGGATTGACTAGCCTCAACTAGTCGGGAAAATCCTAAGCTGAGAGGCTTAGGTAGTAGTTTTCACTCGGTTTGGGTTTCCACTATAAATCCAGGTGTATTATGTGCTTGTTTCTGTTGTGAATTTATTTTTTATTCAAATTTCTTTTAAAGTGATACTATTCACCCCTCCCCTCTAGTATACTATTTCGATTCATAGACAACTCTCAATGCCCTCCTTTTCACCTATCCCTTGACCTATATATACCCCTACACCCCCTCCACTTTACACCATCTCTTCCCACTTCTTCCTCACCCTCTCCAAAGCTTTAAAGAGCTAGTCCCAATCCCAGGATGCACCATTAGAGTAAAAAAAAAAATTTTTTTCCCACTTCTCATCCCCATTCGTACAACACCCGTGACCATCCTCTCACCACCCTTCAGGAAGCAGATCCTCGCTGCTACGCCGTCCTGCCCCGTCCCTCTTCCTTCGGCTTCGTTCTCCTTCCTCTAACTTCTCACCTTCTTTGTCCAGGTGTCGACAGAGTGAATCATCCTCCAAGCAGTCGTCGAGGAGGATTTTTCTCACCTCTCTCTCTTCTACTGCTTTCTAGTGTAGTTTTAATTTCCCACTTTACTATCTGTAGCAAACTTTATTTAGACATATATTGATTGATAGTTTCCCTCTCTCTCTCTATCTCTCTTTTATTTTGCAAGTAGATTAGCTAGATATTTCAACCTGATCTATTGCCTTGTAAAAATACATAGAAAAAAAAGCAAAACATAAAATACCAAAAAAATAAATAAAGAAGAAAACACAGATTTCTCTAAATCAAATGTTTGCCACCCCGTGTTAGACCCGGGGACTTACTTTGAGTTTTGGTTATAATATTATCTGATGATCGAATTTTCTTGCAAATTTGCAACGACTTGGGTTTTCCAAACTCTGACTTTTCTTCACACGATTTTCTTCTTATCACATCATCATATGTGATAGGATCAATCTTAGACTCCTATGAGACATGAAATCCATATCATTCAAGTGGATAAAACACTCTAGAACTTCTTCCAAGTGGAATGGGAACATCACTAGATTCTGGTTGATCTCTTTCTTCTGGGTTGGGGACTTCATTGGTCTCGTTAGCCTTAATAAGTTCACTTTATTTTTATCTTGATTGTCAAGGAACTCCTCCTCCAGGAAACTAGCATTCCTAGATATGATTACCATTTGGGTCTTAGGGTCTTAAAATCAATGGCCTCTACCATCCTTTGGACACCCAATGAAGTATCACTTAGTAGTGTGTGATTCCAATTTGTTAGGATTCATGTTCTTAACATGAGCCATACAACCACAAATGTGCAATTTCTCAATTCTTGGCTTACTCCCATGCCACAACTCATATGGTGCTTGTTTTAGGGATGGATTTGGTTGGAATCCTATTTAGAATGCATACCGTTGTTTCCAATACATACCCTTAGAAGTAAAGTGGTAGCTCTGCTTTGCTCATCATGGATCGTACCATGTCCAACAAGGTATGGTTGTGTCTTTCAGATATGCCATTTAATTGTGGACTACCAGGGGACGTGAGTTTAGGGATGATTCCTTTCTCTTTGAGGTATTCTTTAAATTTCTCATAAAGGCATTCACCTCCTTCGTCTGACTGAATTATGTTGATTCATTTACTTGTTTAGTTCTCAACCATTGAATGATACTCCTTGAACTTTTCAAAGGTTTCAGACTAAATGTCAATAGATAAATGAATTCGTACCGCAAATGGCCATCAGCAAACGTCACGAAATACTATTGACCATTCCTAGTTGCAGTACTAAACGGTCAACAAACATTTGTATGCATGAGGTCTAGCAAGTCCTCACAGCAGACCCCCTTTTTGAGAAACTATGGTTTGGACATCTTTCCACGAATGTAATGTTTGCAAGTAGGAAAGGGTTGGACCTTTAAGAAATCCAAAGGTCCATTTTTGACAAGTCTATTGATCCTATCCATAGACACATATTCTAATCTTGATCTCAGATCACCATGGATCTATTTGCATCTTCCCTGGCATGCTTTAAAGGTGTTTAATTCCCAATCACAACATCAAAAGTATTTAAAACAGACTCACATTCATCCAGCTCATACAAACCATCAAAAGTAATAAAACCAAAAGCAATATCTTTTCTATAATAACTTAAAGTAAGAGTTTACTCAATATGATAAGCATATCCAAATCTAACTGTTGAAAAACGGATAATAGGTTCATCCTAATGGAATTTACGAGGAGATAATATCTCAAAAGTAGGATATGCCCACTGGCCATCTTGAGTGCGCAGATCCCTATAGCTTTCGTTGCAGCAATTGCCTTAGATCCCTTCATGACATCACTCCTCCCTTAAGTTTTTTGATCACCTGGAACATATGCAACAAATTGCAAATATGAACAAATGCTCCAGAATCCACAGTCCAACATTCAAATCATCCAACGACCAAGTTTTTTTCTTTGATGAGAAGATATTCCTTACGTACATTGACCTTGCCCTTGCCCTTGCCCTTCTTTAAGGACTTCATGTACTCGAGATAGTTTTGTTTTCCATGGTCAGACTTCTTACAGTAGTGGCATGCGTTTGCTGCCTTGTCCTTCTTCTTCTTGGAAATGCGATGAGCAAAAAGAGCTAAAGTCTTGCTTTTCTTTTGGAAACCTTTCCCTTTTCCCTGTTTCTTCCTTTTCAACCTCCCACTGGTCTCAGCAACCATTGCCTCTGGTGGGTTCTCATTCTTAATGATGTCCTTAGCGAACTTAAGCAAGGAGATGAGTTTAGCTGTGGTTGTCCTCATCTTTCCCACATAGAATCAGATGATGAAGTTGGTGAAGGAGCCTGGAAGCAATTGCAAAAGGATATCCATAAGGGTTTATCATTAATCGTCATCCCCAACCTTCAGAGTTCTGAAATTTATTCGTACATTTTTAAAACGTTCTCCCTCATTGGAGTCTCTGCCTTCATCTTGCATGAAAAAAACTCCCTAAGCACATTGCAACACTGAGTTTGGTTCACATCTCCAAACATCTCCTCTAGGCTGATCAGGACTTCAGAGGCAGTTTTCATCTCCCTATGTTGCTTCTGAAGCACATTGGAAAGCAAACCAAGGACATAGCGATATTTTTATATATATTTACATTAATTATGCCTAACAAATTCTAATATGAGGGTTGATTAAAATGTCAGTTTAGTCATATAGGTTCATTTTTTAAATATTGCATAATGTTGGATTTTTATATAATTTTTCCCAAACTTATATTAGGTACTGATGAACGTACGAGATGCTACGCTAACGTGTTTGGTTTTGAAAACCTTGTCATTGTAGTTTGAAAGCGAAGAACTCGTGTTCAACAAATAAAATTTATACCAAAATGGAAATTCCGGGTCGAACACAGGGAGGCTACGTCGATCTATATTTGCAATTATTTTTTTTTAGAATTTTTCTTGAAAAGCGAAGCAATGTAATTACAATGAAGCTATAACAACAATCAGACTAAAAAGGGGGGGAGAGAGAGAGAGAACATGCATTTAATAATTCAAAATGTTTATACAATAAAACCAAATAAGAATTACACTAGAAAGCGGGAAATCAGCTACACTAGAAAGTAGGAAAATTCTACACTAAAAAGCTGTAAAGAAGAATAGGAGAGAGAAGTTATCCTCCTCGACGATCGCTTGGAGGACGAGCCGAACGGGATGATGCTTGGACGAAGGAGGACGAAGCAAGATGAAGTAGAAGAACGGGAACGGGGCAGCACGTCGTCGTCGTCGCGGGATCCACTTCCGAACGGGGGATGAAAATTTGACTTTATCTCGCGAGAAGCATCCCGGGTGTGGGACAAGCTTCTCTTGAGCTTTGGAGAGGTAGAGAAGAGAAGGAAGGGATGAGAATTTCATGTGGAGGGGGTCTCCTTTTATAGTTGCAAGGAGTGGGGGCAATTTGGTCATTACATCTTTAAAAACATTAATTCAGGACCTTTAGTGATGGATAAAACCGTCACTAAAGGTCTAAACGTGGGCGTAGTGGGCGGCACGCACGCGCTCGCTCGCTTGCCCATGCGCACATGTTCAGCCATCCTCAGCTGTCCGATCGTGAGATCGGATGACTTAGATCGCGCTACGCCCGCCTCCTCAGCGTGCGCCCGATCGCGTGCGATGCCGCGTTACCGTCGCGCGTGCAATAGCACGTGGGTGCTATCGGGTGCACACAGCCATTCAATCGCGATCCAACGCTCACCCGCACTCACTCGCCTGCGCCCGCTCGCCCGTGCTGCTCGCGAAGACTCGATCATGTGTCTGAAGGCAGCTGAGCGCCTTATCCACTGCGCTGCGCGCGTGGATGGGGCAGGCGGCCGAAGTTTTGAACGTGCATTCAGGACCATTGGATTGAGATCCAATGGCCCAGATCACGCATTGGATTCTCTTTGGAAAGGCAGCAGTGGACCTAAGGGTCCGTTGGATAGCTGAGATGGCACCACGTGGCACCATCTTGGCTGTCCATCTTCTGGATGATGTAGATGGTGCCACGGTTGTCGGATTGAGTCGATTTTCACGCCGTTAGGCTGCGATCGTCGATTCGAATCCATCCGTGTGGTCGAATTTGTCATTTAAAGTGTGGATTCACACCATCTTGGCCCTTGATCTTCTAGGGTTCCCCAGTCACTATCTGATGCTACAGATGCTTGATTAGGGCAATCTTGGAGTCGTTGAGCTCCAATCGTCTCCTTGATCACATTTGTATGGTTAGATCTTCGATCTGAGGCCCTGATAAAAAGTTTGCCCTGTCCAAGCACATAAAAGGAGACAATTAACCTCCATTTTATTCAAACTACTCTAAATGCAAGATGATGCATGTTATGCAATATTTATAGCATGCAATGCAATCCTATGCTTAAGAACATGCATAAATTGACATCTTAAGTAGTGTAAACGTGTTTACATCAAGTACCTTGATGTCTTTGTTATATTATGTGCAGGTACCAGGTTTGGAGCAATTTTGAGCCTTGGAGATTGGACTTTTACGTTTGAGCTCACTTGCACAAAGAGGACAAGCCTAATTAGTTGACCCTAACCCATTTAGCAATTAGGCTAGCCTATTTAGAGACCTAATTTTTCCTAACCTAGGAACCACTCACCTAGCCTAATTATCAACCTAATTTATCCAACCATGGACCTAATTACAAAACTATAGTGGTCGGATATCTAGACCTATTTAAATCCAAAAAACCAACCTTATCCTTACCTTATCCCTTCCTTAAACACTAAGTACAAAATCATAGATCTTATCCTTTAGGTGCTGCCCCCCCTTAGGTGTTTTTGAAACCTCTTAGCCGTCCACTTTATACCCCCTTTCCACCCTTAGATCAACATGCTAAGGCCTACACAAAAGATCTTATCCTTCTCCCTACCTAATGAACAAAAGACCATATCCTTTCCTATTTAATCCTAACCCTTAAAACCAAATCCTAAGAACCTAAAGCCACCACTTATGGCTAGCCACTAATCCCTAGAACCAACCCTTAGTTATCCCCCCCTTCCTCCAATCTCAACCCTCCATCATCCTTCCTACCAATCCTAGCCTTCCATTTAATTCCAACTAAAACAACCTACTAGATTAGATCTTAGCCTTCAATCCTAAACCTATTCAATCCTCAATCCTAGCTCTCCATCTAGAACCTAGAAACCTTTATAAATAGGACCCTAACCCCCTCCCTTTCTTTCATTAAGTCCTTAGCATTAGAATAGTCCACCAACTCCTCACAAACTTCTACATAGCCCTCCTATTTAGAATAGCCTCTCAACTCCTCCAACTTCTTCCTTATGCCCAAGTTGTGATGACTCGAGTCCCACCAATCGACAAAACCTGAGTCACCATGTGCTAACCACAAGCACAACCAACCATAAGATTGTAATCACCCAACACATCGTCATAGAACATCAATAGCCAAACATTCATTCATAATGCATTAAATGAAAGAAATAAAGTGCTGACAAACGTAAAGAAGAATCCACCACAGAAAGCAAGAAACTAACTAGTGCTCGAGTACAATCACCAACAGACAGAAAATAAAAGTCTAACAGTGAGAAAAAGAATGGAACTAAAGAGCCTCAGTGCTCAGAATGGACCATCTCCTACAGTAGGATTCGGTCTCATAGTAAATAGACCAATAGCAGCCGCAGCACTCAACTGCTCAGCAACACCTGAGTATGAAACCCGAGAAATACGTCAGTGAAAACTGATTAGAGTAGAACAACAACAACAAAGTAACAACAACAATAAGAGTAAAGAAAGAGGGCATTATATTAGCAATTATTTATTTATTAATTATTACTTATTCAATTTTGTTTATGCATTTAAGCCCACATTATTACAGTCGCAATTTGTCAATCAACATCTTAGGGCATAAGATGATATCATGTAACTTCCTGAGGCGCAAGACCAGCATAAGCCACCCTCTTAGCCATGAAGACAGCTTATACCCATCGAGCCACCAAGCTCTTTCACCCTAGGGTGATTGTGGAAAGGGGTGGTGGCTACGTCGTGTAGCATGAACATGTACAATAACTATGTACGTTAAACTACAGACAATCAATGACCCACCCACTAGCTGAGAAGAAGCCACTCCAAACCTCGAGCCACGCATCCCGCTATCCCAGTTGCCCTAACCAAAGAGTCGTAGGGAGGCCAACAACTCCCTAAACCAACCTAGAATCGGTCTGAAAGACCAAAGCTACAATTAATTTCGACGAGTAGCGAGGCTATAACTATTTATCCATCTTCTAAGTCCTGACTAAACAGTCGTATTGATTATCTACTCATTTCTAGATAACTGTATGCTTTATTGTCATCAAACCAAAGCATACTAACAATTACATTTATTAATTCTAGGATTTCTAGATATTCATGTTATTCTCCAACTTATCCATTCACCAGTAGTTTCCAAGTTATGACAGTGGTCCCATATTATTTATCAATTAATGAACACAACAGAACTTGTTTCACGTAAATCAGAGTTTATTTCACGCATGCGATGATAAGGGTACATTGGATCATTAATTCTTATCATTCACATAGCATCTGATTATTTCAAAATAAAGCATCCAAAATCAGAGTTAAATCTTTAAGAAGGTTCTGGACTCAGGAAAAGAGGAATCACCACTCCAACCAACATGGTATACACATAAAAGCACCGTAGACGAGTTCACGGTTACCCGAAAATGATACGGAAACAAAGATAAGAGGAGACTACTCTACCTAGAATCACCAGAGGATCATGGTGACTCCAAACTGTGTACAAAGGGCTTGGGGATAGTCACCACTCTCGCCTTGTAATCTATGCACACATCGGGGACAAATCATGATTTTCACAGACAAAAAATACAGTTAGGGAGGCATCCTGAGAGCGTGATGACGTCTCTAGGGAAAGGAGGGGCGACGGTGGGCGACTGGATGAGGGTGGAAGGTTGGCGCTGCTGTGGAAGAGGAGGGCCACTGCAGCCTGAAGGGAGGAGATCCTGGGGCCCTATGGGCGGCAAAGGTTTTTCACAAGAGGGTAAGGAGGGCGTTCTTTGCTTTCGTTGCAATAAAAGAGGCCATGTTGCTGTGAACTATCACAACACCCTCGTTTGCCTTCAATGCAGAGGACTAGGGCATTTATGGTCCATGTGCAGGAGGCGGCCATGTGCATGGAACGAGGGGGGGCGGGTTCTGCAGACACGTAGAGGGGGGTTCCGAACCCTAGAAGGCATGAAAAGAAGGATGCACAACAAGTTGACGCAGGAGGGCCTCTGCTACGTAGTTTTTGTATGCACCATGCCCATGCATGGAGACGTCCTCCTCCTCCTGTGGGAACATCTTTGGACATTGGGGTACCAGTCTCCAGCTAGGTCCTCGCTGCAGAGGTGTGCCTCCAGGATGCTCTTGCGGGGGAAGTCACAACGGGTGGACCATCCTTGAACGAACTCCAAGGCCCCATAAGATCTTTGTCCCTCTTTTCGTCTTTGTGGAACATATATGTTTTGAGCCCATAAGGTTTGTGGTTTTTGGTTTGGAGGAGGATGTGGATTCTTTGAAGTTTAGATCCTCGTCGTTGGGTTTGATTACTGTGATTTGGCATCTGGTTTCACCATTTGTTGGCACTTTGAGCGAGCGACCTCTGCAGAAGTTTTATGATTGTGATGGTGTTGTGGAAATTTTTGGAGTGTCGTTTCATTTGCTCTCCCTTGTTATGGTATTGAGTATTGTGGCAGGTTTTGCCTTCTTGAAGGAGGGGCTGTATGTGGGCATAGTGGAAGGGGATGGAAGGTCGATGAAGGTTGAAGTTCGTCTGAAACATGGGGGGTCGTTCCATGAAAGGGCGATGCTCAGGTGTGGAGGATCCTCCTGGCTCTTGCATCTCCACATGAAGAAGAATGTTCCACCAGTAGTTAATGTCAATAATGGGCAAAAGAACCATATAGGGATGATAGAGGGAGATTCTATGCAATGGAGGTCGGTTGTTGTTGAGAGGGATACCAGATCCTATGGGCAAAAAAACGTAAAGTGGCAAAAGAATTTGAGACCGAAGTTTCAAGAGTGTAGGCAGTCGAAGGGCTGAGGGCTATGGCAGTGCACGAGAAGATGGAGGAATCCACATCCAAGGAGATGGTGAGGGACACGTTTGTTTTCTCCACTCTAGAAGAGGCCAGGTATAATGTGGGGTCTTCTCCCACCAGGGGAAGGGTCGCAAGCAGGGGCAGATATTGCCTTAGGAGCTATGAGCCAATGCTTGTTGATGTCACTCAATTGGCGAAGGTGCTCTAGGTTTCACATAGAGAAGAGAGGCAGGAAGGTGTGTCTGCTCCTTCATGTTAAAGGTCTTGACGTGGAACGTGAGGGGGCTAAGGGACCGTGGAAGAAGTGGTACCCTGCTAAGGTACCTACGAGAGTGGGGGGTTGATGGTGCCTATCTACAGGAGACTCATGTTGATAGGGAGGATACTGAGAAGAGATAGCCACTGGTGAGTCCAGGCGATTTCTCCTTGAGATGTATTCCTTCTGAGGGACGTGCAGGGGGCATTTGTGTGTGGTAGAGCTCTGTGAATCCTTAGCTGATTGATGCGAAGGTGGGGCATTATTCCATCACTTGCAAGTTCACTAGAGTATCTAATAATACTTGTATCCATGTTACCTCAGTTTATGGGTCCTGTGGCTAAGGAGAGAGGCCAACATTGTGGGATGAGCTACATGGTATGGCTGGGTGGGTACAGGGGGCTACTTGGCTCTTAGGAGGAGACTTCAATGCCACCTTGTCTTTAGATGTTTGGCCAGATGGGCAAATTGACTAGTCTACTTTTGGTTTTCAGAGTGTGGTTACGGAGTTGGAACTTGTGGATATCCCTTCTTCCGGAGCTACTTACACGTGGAGAGGTAGGAAGGACAGATGTCTAAGATCGACAGGTTCCTTTGCAAGGTGGAGTTGATGGGGTCTTTTCATATGGCCTCGGTGGTGCCATTGGCTCAGCCTTTTTTTGACCATACTCCTCTTGTGTGGGAAAGTGGGGAGGGTGTGAAGGTAGGTTCATATTTTAAGTTCCAGAAGTCTTGTCTTAGTGAAGAGGGCTTTACAGACATGGTGGTTTCATGGTGGAAGGCTTAGGAGGGAGAGGGGTCAGCTACCAAGCGGCTTACGTCCAAGTTGAGAGGGTTGCAGTTATTATTGATGGAGTATAAAAAATGGTGGGGGAGTTGAAGGCTTAGAAGAGGAGGGAGCCATTGAAGGGGTGAGGGTCTTGGACGTGAAGGAGGATTCGGTGGGGCTGAATGACGAGGAAAAGGAGCAATGTAAGGTGCTACAAAGTGTTGTGGCTAAAGAGGATCTCCAAAGGGAGGTTCATTGGCGGCAAAAGTCCAGACAGCTATGGTTGAAGGAAGGAGATTCCAACACCAAATTCTTTCACATCGTTGTGAGCGCTTGTTGAAGGTACAACCTTATCATCTCCCTCAGGTATGGCGAGCATGTGGCTACATCTCTGATGGTACAATTCTCAACACAGTTAATTAAGGTTACAGATGAGCTAGATTCATACGCGTAAAAGGTTGAGTGAAAAACCTGTCGTTGTAATTGCGTAAAAATCTACTATCAGATAAAATTTACCGAAAGTCAAAGTGAGTCCTAGGTCGAACATAGGGAAGTGAACGTTTGATTAAGAATCGCATTGGAATTATTGTCACGAAGTAGAGTAGATGGTTGAAATTAATCTACACTAGCTATTCTACTTAAAGAATAAACAATAGAAGACAGAGAAATAATAATACAAAGAAAGAGAAAATAATGAGAGAATGAACAAGTATTTCATAACCATAGCATTATGTTCATTACATCTACTCACTACAACTAGAAAGTTAGAAATCTATACTAGAAAGCAATAAAAAGAGAAGGATGAGAAAATCCTCCTCAACGGCTGCTTGGAGGACGAGATGCATTAACGAAGCACCTGGATGAGGGTGGTGAGATGCTAGACAATGGAGGACGAAGTGGGAGGATGGAGGACGAAGCAGGGTGGTGTCGCAGTGGGATTCGCTTCCCGAATGGCAGTGAGAAGATAACCACAAGATGCTCCATGAAGGGGGTGAGAAGATGGGACAATTATTTTACTCTAACTCTAATGGAGCATCCCAGGTATGGGACCAGCTCGTAGAGCTTTGGAGGAGGTGAGAGGAGAAGAGAAGGGATGAGAAATGAGGAGGGCAAGGAGAAAGAGGTAGAATGGTCATTTCAAAGGCTATAAAAATGAATGCAAGTTTTTAGTGACCCATGCAAGCATTACTAAAGACCCTACGTCGCTAAAGCATTGTGCAAGGAGAGCCAGTAGATCTTGAACGGACAGCTCAGATTGAGCGACGCCACACGCCCGATCGCCTTCAGCCATTGGGGCCTCAGATCGTGCCTCACCGCCATCAGATGACGGAGATCGCATTTAGCCGACTTAAGTCTTTGCTCGCACGTCAGATCGCACGTGGATGCCTGCATCATCACGTGCGTGTGCTCTCATTCGCATTCAATGCTGCCACGTCTCAACGGTTGAATTTAGCCGTGCCTGCCCACGCGCTTGATTTGAGGCACACGAGGATTCAAATGCTTGACCTCTGCGCTGTGATAAGGCACTCGACCACCATGCTGTGGGCGTAGATGGTCAAGATCTTGAAATTACACATAGATGCTCTGCACCATTGGATGATGATCCGACGGTGGAGATTGAGCTGATGTTGATGAAGGAAGAGGCTACGGTGACCGTGGTTGGCTTGGATGGCACCACTTGGCACCATCTGGGCTGTCCATTTTCTTTTACTCATAGGAGGTGTCACAGATGTCGGATTGGGTTGATTTTTGCGTCGTTGGGCTGTGATCGTCAATCCGAGTTGGATTTGTCATCTAAGGTACGAATTTTATATCACCTTGACCCTTGGCATCTGCTCTTTCTCGGACTGAATCTGATGCTACGGAGGTCCGATTGGGGCAATCTCAGAGGCATTGGACTCCGATCGTTGCCCTGATCAGATTCGTATAGTTGGATCTTCAATCCAAGGCCCCAAAATGACATCACCTTGTCCCCTAGCCACAAAAATGGAAATTAACCAATATTTTGTATAAACTAATCTAAATGCAGAATGATGCATGCTATGCAATATTTATAATGTTGAGTGCAATTATACGCCTAAGAACATTCATAAATAGACAGTTTATGTAACACAGATGTGTCTACATCACACCCCCATGCCTATCTTTTGCTAGTCCATAGCAAAACTGCATGCTATTTATAAAAGAATTAGAATCAAATTACTTGGGAAGTATTTATTTCTCAATACAAAGAAATTACTACTAAACACCTAAACTTCTTAGACTCAACAATGTCCGGGTGTCTGCCAAAATGCAGGCTGCCCCAAGCCCTTGCCTTATTCAGATGCAAATACATCTTTTTCTTTTTCTTCTTTTGTAAAGTTTTTGATTTTTTTTCTAAGTTAGGAGTTTCAGGGCAGCTTTCTATGGCTACCCAACCCACCCAAGACTCAAAAAGAACTCTAACTACTAAGCATCCTTTTGTGTGAATGTGATAGACTCACTGATCGACAATCAAAACAGACTTCGGGTTTCTACACCCCTAGGTGACCTTAACAGAAATTCTGCCCAAAGGTGTATCTATCCGACCAGTAGCTTTCTCCCTACTGTTTATTTTTATGGGATTAACACAAGGGCGAACCCAGTGTATATCTCCCCGACTTATTCTACTTCTCTGCTTCTTCCTAAGTGTTTAGGAATTATTTGTGCATTCTTGTGAGTTGGGTTCTGGACAACTGGCCAATGGGCTGTTACCTACGACAACTTGCCAGCCATACTCGTGCGGTGAAGTGTGGCTTATTTCTTTTTTTTCTTTTCTATTTCTCTTTCTTTCTTTTGGATATTTTTCTATTATTATTATTATTTTTTTTTAAGTAGGTGGCTTCCCTGATTTAAGATTTACCTAAAGGCAGCAGACGGAGAATGGTCGTGTGATTGGATTCTGGACAACCGATTAATGGGCTATTACCCATGAAAACTTACCAGCCATACCACCCTAGAAAGTTCATTATCTACCCAATATCTGTTAAAATTGTCAAAAGGTGAGTTAGTCTAAATAGTGTGTAGATGCCTAGACTATAAGTCCCCTCAAATCAGAGGGAAGGTTGATAAGTCGTATACTTATCACCATAACTTATTAACCAATTAGAAACAAATTAAAGATGGTGAGGACTCAAGAAAAAAGTCTACATTTCAGTGGACACCCAAGCTGATTAAGCCTGAAGACCTGAAGAATCTAAGTGTTCAAGTCCTAATGTATTATTTTCTTAAGTTGAAAAACTTTAATGCCCAAATTCTCTCTTCCTAGTTCAATTTTTTTTTTAATAATAAAAAGAAAATAAAAAGAATCTATGGAGCTAACAAAATGATTCAGAGATGAATATCCACCCCCCATGCCTATTTAATGCAATATCCTCATTATATTAAATGACATGAAAAAAGAGGAGTAGAAAAGAAAATACCTAAATTTTGTGATTACTCGATCAACTCCGAGATGAAAATAGATTGTATAAGTGCTAAATTTATTGCCTTCAGCTAAGCACACTATACAAACAAAAAGGAAATCAGGAATTCACAACTGCAGGTCAGGATCAAAATAAAAAGATCAATTTTTGGACCTGCAAGGAGAAGATGTCCACAGATGTGGACCAGGTTATGATGCAGACCCATGCCCCAGGGTCGAGTGTATCTAAGGTTCTGAATAAAAATTTCCCAGAACTTGAGATCAATATGCAAGCAGGGCTAGGCCAATGATTTATGAGGATGCAACCCAAGTCCAAAAAGTTGAACAATAGGAAAATCAAGATATAAAAGATAATCAATGAATTTGTGCTTAGGTTGCACATACTCAGAATCAAAAGTGTTAGAAGGGTCCTGATAGAAGGTTGGCGGTTTCAGGAAAATAGGAACCCTTAGACTCAGACTTTTGTTTCCCTCGGAATTGGCTTCCCAAACCTTCATTTCTAGATTCCTACCCTCTATAATCAGTGTTTTCGGCTCCTCGAAAGTGTTATCAACCCCGTCTAAAATGTCCAAGTCCAAAATTTGTGGCTCAATCAAAATTGACTTGGGTTTGGTAATCTCAAGAAGATAATCATCATTATGCTCAATGGGATGTGATTGAGGAATGGGGCTATGAATTGAATCATTCATGAAAACATGATTTGTATCTTCTAAGCTAGGGCCAATAGGATCAATTTCCTCAATTATAGGGCCATTAAATGATTTATCATACTCTGTGGGCCCATTTGTCTCACTAAAATTATCTTTCTCAAACTCAGGTGAGACTTCACATAATGATTCTTTACCTTCAAAATCAAAGAATTCTAGATCCGCATTTATATATGTCTCAAAATCATTTATCATTGCCTGGTCCATGGAGACATACTTTTCCTCGTACCTTGGTTCAGGGATCTCGGGTGAAGAAATCAATTCATCCTCAACTGGTTGCTCTAGACCAACTTGGCCATCATCAATCTTGTAAAATGTGTCCCCCCCTATAGGTGCCTGAGCAAGTTCTAACATTGGTTCTCTTGAAGGGGGTTCATCCTGGGAATCTTACCAACATTGAACTAAAGCAACCACAAATTTCATGCTCAATTTCGACAACTTCCCAAGTAAAAACTCACCTAGGTCCTTATCCTTAACATCTTGGAGCCAATCCAACAAATATTTGTTAAGATCATCAATCAATTCAATCAAACGCTCCAATTCTTCAGTGCAGGGTGTTGGCTAAGCTTCTAAAGATCGAATGGTGTTCCTTAAGTTAGCCAACACCCTATCTTGGAACTAGTTTACCTGAACCCAATGGTTTGGTTCAAGGTTGGGTGGGTTTGAGTTTAGTCCAGAGAAGTCAAGGAATTGAGGTTCTTGCTACCCTCCTTGATAATGGGTCATTTTGGGTTATTGAAAGAGGGGTGGTGACCTATATGCAATGTAATCTAGGGGAGGGTAAAAGTTGTAATCAGGATATCCTTCTTGATTGTAGATCGGGGTAAATTGATCATGAAATGGTGGAGATCTATAATCATTGTAGCTTGGAGAAGGATAAAAATCAAGATCATGATGTCCAGGGTAGACCTTGAACAAGGAGGTTCAGAATTGTATCCCCAATCAAGATTATCCCAAGTAGAAGATGGGTGAGAATAAGTCTGGTTGGGATAATAATCATCTTGGGAACAAGTAGTAGTCAAAGGGTAAGAGTAGAAATGCAAGTAGGATGTGGAAGTATCCATGACAAAATGAGAGGAAAAGAAAAGTGCCCTACAATACAAACAATCAAACTTATCCTTAGGTGGGGTAGCCTAAAGACCCATCTTGAGATGAAAGAAACGATTTGGTCTACTTTCCGACAATCTAACCAGTTAGAGGGAGGGATTGGGGAGAAGGTTCTTCCCTTGGCTTTCGCCTTAGGTTCCTTTGATACCCCCCAACCGTAGTTGTTTGACACTGCTCCCCTAGCTAGACAATAGACTGAACAGGTAGAAATAGATTAATCGAAAATAATCTCGATCTGGGCCTCAAAGAGCGAGTCAAATCCTTAAGGTCAATGTCTACTTGATTTTAGATTAGGCTTAGGTTTGAATGTGCTTGGGCATGTGATGGGCCCTTTATCTGGGTTTTGCCCTTAATGATTAATTGAGATGTGTGAATGAGTGCACAACCAGGGTTTTCAAGCAAGATTATTTAAATGAGTGGATTTTAGAGTTCAAATCTTGCTTAAGTAGCTTTTAGGGTTTGAATTAAGGTGAATTCAATCAAGTTCAGGAGGCACACTAGGATTTGCAAACATAGGTAAAGATGTTTTCCTTTGAAATCAAAATAAGATTGAATGCCTGGTACTAACCTTAAATGTTAACCTTAATGAGCAAGCTACTTGATGAGTTATTTTTAGATGGAGTGGTGCAACCCAAACAACTCAAATAAATGGCCTAATGCACCACTGAATTAGGCACACAAGTGGTTACCTAGTCCGATTTCTACTCGATTATGTGTTCGTTTCCGTGTACCGGTTCCAAAGATCAGGTTACTGGTTGAGCATGAAAAATCAGAAGAGGTTGTGTACCTTTGTGGGATTTAATTTTTTTTTTATAAGTGAAGGGTGAGGCAGGTGGAGGTGATAAACAAACAACCAAAACTAACCTTAAGGTTTATGCAAGCTCCTAGGTTAATTAGGGTTTATGTTATCAGGTGGTGGAATGAAATCTAAGGGGTAGGTGGTGGGGATATACTTACATACCCTTTAACAATACCTTACTCCAATCATATAGCTCTAGTTCGCCTCAAAAGAGTACTTGCAATCACTTTAAGAAAAGAGAAAAGTGAGGTAAAGGATCAGAAAGGCAAGAAACGCGGGAAATCAAAGAGCGTTGCCTCCCCAACAGCAGCTCCAAAATGATGAGCTAGATTCGTACGCCTAAATGGTTGAGTTAAAAACTCGTCGTTGTAGTTGTGTAAAAATCCCCTATCAAATAAAATTTACCGAAACTCAAAGTGAGTCCCAGGTCGAACACAGGGAGGCGAACGTTTGGTTAAAAATCACGTTGGAATTATTGTCACGAAGCAGAGTAGCTGGTTAAAATTAATCTACACTAGCTATTCTACTTAAAAAATAAACAATAAAAGACAGAGAAAGAATAATACAAAGAAAGATAAAATAGTGAGAATGAACAAGTACTTCATAACCATAGCATTATGTCCATTACATCTACTCGCTACAACAAGAAAGCTGGAAAGCTACACTAGAAAATGATAAAAAGAGAGGGAAGAGAAAATCCTCCTCGACAGTTGCTTGGAGGACGAACCGTGTTGACGGAGCACCTGGACGAGGGTGGTGAGATGCTGGATGAGGGAGGACGAAGTAGGGCGATGTTACAGCGGGATCTGCTTCCCGAATAGTGGTGAGAAGACAACCATGAGATGCTCCACGAAGGGGGTGAGAAGATGGGACAATTATTTTACTCTAGCTCTAATGGAGAATCCTGGGTATGGGACTAGCTCGTAGAGCTTTGGAGAAGGTGAGAGAAGAGAAGGGATGAGAAATGAGGAGGTTGTAAGGTCCTTTTTATAGACAAGTAGAAAGGGGTAGAATGGTCATTTCAAAGGCTAAAAAAATGAATGCAAGGTTTTTAGTAACGCAAGGAGAAAGGGGTAGTAATGATTGCATGCATCACTAAAGACCCCAAGTTGCTAAAGCACTGTGCAAGGAGAGCCATCAGATCTTGAACGGACGGCTCAGGTCGAGCTACACCACACGCCCGATCGTCTTTAGCCGTTAAGGCCTCAGATCACGCCGCATCACCATCGGACGACGGAGATCACATTTAGCCGACTTAAGTCTTTGCTCGCACGTCAGATCGCACATGGACACCCGCGTCATCACATGCATGTGCTCGCATTCGCATCCAGCGCTGCCACGTCCCGCCTCCATACTTGCTTGATCGCGCATCAATGGTTGAATTTAGTTGTGCCCGCCCACGTGCTTGATTTGAGGCATGCGAGGATTCAAACGCTTGACCTCTGCATTGTGATAAGGAACTCGACCACCATGTTGCAGGCGTAGATGGTCGAGATCTTGAATTTACACATAGATGCTCTGCATAGTTGGATGATGATCCGACAGTGGATATTGAGCTATTGTTGATAAAGGAGGAGGCTACGATGACTGTGGGTGGCTTGGATGGCACCACGTGGCGCCATCTGGGCCGTCCATTTTCTTTTACTTATAGGAGGTGCCACAGATGTCGGATTGGGTTGATTTTTGCACCGTTGGGTTGTGATTCTCAATCCAAACCCATCTGTATGGTTGGATTTGTCATCTGAGGTATGAATTTTACACCACCTTGACCCTTGGCTTCTAATCTTTCTCGAACTACATCTAATGCTACGAAGGTTCGATCGGGGTGATCTCGGAGGCGTTGGACTCCGATTGTTGCCCTGATCAGATTCGTACGATTGGATCTTCAATCCAAACCCCTGAAATGATATTGCCCTATCCCCTAGCTACAAAAAGGGAAATTAACCTATATTTTGCTCGAATTAATCTAAATGCAGAATGATGCATGCTATGCAAAATTTATAATGTTGATTGCAATTATATGCCTAAGAGCACACATAAATAGATAGTTTATGTGATATAGATGTGTCTACATCAGTTACTAGTTTTAATTAATCGCATAAAGAATGGACTTAGGTTAACTTGAATCATTAAATTATTATCGTTAATTGTAGTATAGGTTCAAGCTAACCTAACATTTTAGATTTTATTCGTTTTAACTGGTTGAGTCCAAGTCGTTCACTGGGAGGTATAAACTTAATCAATTCGCCATTTTAATTCTAAAGCATAATATTACTATTTACTTAATTAATTAGATCAATAATTACACAATATGTTAAGCACATGAATAATTGTGTATAGAATTGAACATGAAACCATGCAACTATTCCATTAATGAAAGACTTGTACATGAAAGATTACATCATTGAATAGTAAAGAAATGATTATTACGAGTATTTGCAAAATATAAGGCATAAAAAGAAATGTTTACATTAATACAAATGCCTTTATTGCAATGAAGCTCATCACTACTTAATTTCTCTTTGATCAACCTTCAATCTTTGGTTATCGTATGTCTTTTTTTAATATCAGATGACTTAAATGTTACTTTCGGACTTCTAATTATATCATTAGACATCTCTCTTTCTCTTTCTTACATTTCTCATTTAGTTCATTCTTTCTCTCGTGCATGTTTCTCTCTTCACTCTTAACTTCAGCTCTTAACTTATCTTCTTAAACCTTCTCTTTAGACTCTTTTCTTTAACCCTTACTCTCCCTTTAATTCGCCATGCATGAATCCACACCTAGTCATTAATTGACGGAACAATTCTTTCATGGATACACAGCACCCATAGGGTGGGACCAAATCCTACTCGAACCCGTCCTCATTTATTAACAGTGGATTTTAGTCATTTTGCACAGTTTTGGGCCCAACTAGGTCCACAAATCGATCACGCCCACCTAAGCCCATGCACACACAAGTGCGCGCACAAATGCATGCATGTGCATGCACGCGCTCGAAGGGATTAAATATGCTCAGTTATTGTGCCCTACGCTGACGACTGGGTGGTCTTAGCACGGAATTGCTTTTTTACATGCACGGTGCCTCCTTCATTCCCAAAGTGGGACAAAAGCAACGACTTCTTCTTCAACATAGTGTCGTCGGCCGCCAACTTCAAACGAAGATTCTCAGCGACTTAGTGTACCAAATCGAGCGTGTAGTAGCTTGATCGAAAGCTATTGATTTCAATTACACGATTTTAGCACCAATTTGGTGTTTGGATCATAATTGATCCACGCATTCAAGGCATGACATGGCACTGTTCACATGCTCCCTGTATGTGCTTCAGAGGAGTAATCTCAGGTCTAATGACCTACAAATCAGATAATACCCTCAATTGAGGGTTTTGGAAAGCTTCAGAAGAGCATTTCGCAATGAATAGAGGAAGAAAAGAGTAGGGAAGAGCTTCAAAAAGCTTAGAAGCTTCACGACTTCATTGTTGAATCACAAAACACTGATTTTAGATTTGAATCAGCCAAACAAGTAGCTTAGATCCTTATCTAACAATCTAGATTGATTTAAAATGTCAAATGGAACTAATTTGAGCAGAGATTGGCTTCAAATCTCAACAGAAGTTCCTAGAACAATTTTGGGTTCTAGTTTGAACCCACACTGTGAAGGTAATCGAATTCACACTAAACCTCAGTAAATCTCACTCTAATTGGTTCCATTAATATTATAATCAGTCTAGGAACTAAAAACATCCCTTAAATCTCTTCTCCAAGATCTGAAAGCTAACTAACAACCTTGAGTTGACCAATTGAGCTCAAAAGTTGACTTTCTAATAAGAAGCAATTCATATTGAATTAGAGATCTAGATAGGCCTAATTCAACCCAAGGAATCGAATTAGCATCTTAAATCTGAGTTTTGAGAGCTCCTACAGTGTGTTCAGGCTTCGTTGCCTGAGCTTGATCGGTGATGTGTTTATCAGACAATTTCAGAGACCCTTATTAACCTAATTTAAGCTTAAAATAGATTCCCTAGAATATACTTGTGCTTCAGAACCTATTTCCAGACCTTAAACCTTAATAGTTGTGTCTCTCCAACTCTGCTGGAGTTGGAGAAGACAACATGAAATCCAAGCATCCAATCAATGAAATTCATGTCCAATGAATGGAATTTGATCTTCTAATCAAAACTAAGTGATCTGGAACTTCTCGCAAAGTTCTGGAGGATATGGTTCAAATTTGACTTGCTAGAGCTCGCCAGAGCTCCAATTAGTGCCAATTTAGCTCACTGGAGAGTAGATCTCCAAGAAATAGACCAAAAATAGTCTTAAAGGATTCCTGAGGTTATAAAGAACCTCAAGAATGAATCAATTGAATTAATTGATGATCAGATATGTAAATTTATTAAGAATTTCAGTACGAATGCATCTTTAGTTTGCCTGAACACAAGAGCTACCCTCTCACTCAATTGAGTGAGGGGAAATGATCACAGTAGTAAGGCGATGGTGTGTGTGTGTGTGATTAGGTGAGATCACTCTACTTGACTCGCCATTGACAGCAAGTTAAGAAGTTGGAAGTGAAATTAGGTGTTTCTAATATAGTGAGTTATTTATCTAATTGAGGGGTGGAATGAGGTCCTGAAGTGATGAAGAGGTGACAAAGGACCTCTTGTGAGTGTGATTTAGCTTAGATCTCTCCGCCATGGACAACAACAGTGTCCGGTGAAGGTGAATTGGAATAGACGTGTTAGGTGATCAAATTAAGAGGAAAGAAGGTGGAATGGATTCGTGGAGAGATAGGGAAGATGATCTTGTGATTAAATGAGTGAAAAAAGGCTCGGTGAGATGGAATTGGCTTGCCGGAGCTGTGGAAGATGAAGTATGAATCAAATCATTAACTAAACTATCTAACTAACTAACTAGCTTAAACTAATCTACACTAAATTCCATGCTAATCTACGATTACCTGGACGAATTGGGGAAGAGGATCTCTGTCCATGGTTCTTAATAGAGGAAGAAATCAGAGGAATAGAGGAAGAGCTCTGGCAAGAAAGGAAGGCATTGAGATCAAGAAGATGTTGCTCCTAGACCCTGTCACGGCCGCTGGAGAGGAAGAGGAGATGAGAGAGGTGAACACCTTTGTTGGAGGCGCTTTGAAGGATAGGTGAGAGATTGCCAAAGGTAAGGAGTGAATAGCTTACAATTGGCTTGGTTGGAGGAAAATGGTAGGGAGCCAACCTAGGAAATCGGAGGTGGTCCTAGGTATTTATAAGCGGTGGTGATGGTTAGGGGGTCGGTATCGGGACGGGAAAGAGTTTAGGTTCGATGTAACCTCCGACATCATCTCTGATGTCGGTGAGGTTAATCGCTTAGGGAAAGTAGGATTTATGGATCATCTAACCCATCAAATGGAAAGGAGAGGGTGAGCAGAGGCTGAGCGGTAATGGCGAAGGTTTTCTAACATAGGATCGACAGTGAATCAATGGTACGAAAACTGGACAACCTCAGCCATTCGAAATGAAGAAGTTGAAGGACTGTGTTCACAGGGGCATTTTTGCCATAAGTGAAGGACCTAAATGATATAAAAGGACTCGATTGTAAAAGAAGTTAAGGACCTAAATGTAAACGTTGACTTTTTAAGCTTATTTTAATTTATTTATTTTTTAACTTTTTATATATGATTATAAATTAGGAAAATATTACATTTATGCCTTGAAATTACATATTTTCCCTTTTTAGCTATATTTATTTAAATGATTAGTTTAATTGAGTTAATTACGTACTTAGGTCATAATATTAATTAAGTTAAATAAAAAACTCAATATCTAGCTAAATGATTATTAATTGAGTCCATATTAATAATAAAATTATTAAGATTAATTAGCATTTAATTTTGTATTATTAACTTATTTTGCAAGTCCTTGGTGTTTTTACCCCTATAGTATAATTAACCATGCAATTGATGTATTTTTAGTTAATTAACTAGGAAAACTATCTAATTAATGATAATTAGGAGTCATTCTGAGTCTCTCATTAGTCTCCCCTTGACTTATATAATACAACCAATAGTTACAACAAGGACACTACACGTGCGGGCTAGAGGGGAGCGTGAAGACTCTCACCTAGATATGCCACAGCTTGGAGAAGAAAAGAGAAGACTTTTGTGCAGGCGTATTGGAGAAGAAGAGGTGGTGGCGGCTTTGAAGGGCTTGAAAGTGGAGGAGTACCCTAGGCCAGATGGGTTTCTTGTATTTTTTTATTGTGCCTTCTGGACGACAGTCAAGGCTGATGTGGTTGCTGTGATAGAAGAATTCTAGAGGGGCAATTTTGGAGTAGAGAGAATTAACAAGTCTCTTCTTTTTCTTCTACCTAAGAAGCCAAGTGCCAAGTCCCTGACAGATTTTAGGCCCATAGCTTTGTCCAACTTGATCTACTTGATCATTGGCAAATATTTGCAAACAAGATGAGAGATGTAGTTAAAAATATCATTAGGCTGGTGTAGTCTGCCTTCCTCAAAGGAAGATCCTTACAGGAGTCGTTTATCTTGGATCAGGAGATGATGTCAGGATGGGTCAGGAGGAAAAAGAGTGCCTTGATGAACATTAGTTTATCATCATTCTTATGCCCTAAAACAAACCTAGCTCTTAAAGTTTTAACTTTGAAAATAGGTTTTTGGTTTGCATTTAGGCATTTACCTAGGTTAGGCATGCATTGCATATTTATTTCTTTTTAATGTGTGTATTTGAGTGTTAGGGATAAGCAAAAAACTAGATCCTACAAACCCTGGCACTTTAGAAGGAAGAAGATGAAGAGGAAGCACATTCAGGTGGATCCTAACTGAATCTAGCTCATCACAGTTGCATTCCAACTCCACTTAGTTGGAGATAGCTCATCTCAACTCCATTCAGCTCATTTCAGCTGAATAGTAGCTCAAGGTAGCTCGACTAAGTTGACTTCAGCTCAGCCTAGTTGTAGCTAGCTCATCTCAGCTCCATCCAACTCTTAGAAGCTCTTTCTGATGAGAGTTAGACACTGCCATCAACTAGCTAAGCCTAGTCAGCTGAAGAAGCCCTCAACTAGCTTGGGTCAGCTCAACACCAACTACAGAAGACTTAGATCAGCTCAACTAAGTTAAGCTGAGCTAGTTGACCTAACCTAGCTACCTCAGCTAGCTAGGTAGTCTTCAGGAGGACCAACTCCAGCTCACCTTAGCTCAAGACAGAAGTGAACTAGCTCAACTTAGTTGAGCTTGGCTACTAGTAAAGTACTAGCTAGCTAAGCAACCTATTGAGCTCTACTTTAGCTATCTTCAGCAACAATCTACTTCGGTTAGCTTCAATGCAGCTCCTTTCAGATCCCTGATGAGAGACTCATCATAGCTCCTAATTATCATTAATTAGCTATTTTCCTTATCTAATTAGCTAAGAATATACTAAATGCAGGGTTAATTATGATATAGGGGTTAAAATACGAAGGACCTGCAAAATAAGTTAAAAATGCAAAATTAAAGATCAATTAATATGAATAATAGTTTAATTAATAATTTGGACTCAAAATAATAATAAATGGATATATAATAAATATTTTAATTAACTTAATTAGTTTAATGAACTAAATATGTAATTAACTTAATTAAACTAATCATTTAAATAAATATCTAAAAAGGGAAAAAATGTAATTTCTAGGAATTAATATGTTATTTACATTGTTTATGATAATATATAAAAATTTGAAAAAGAAATAAATTAAAATAAGCCTTAAAAATGATTGTTTACGTTTAAATCCTTAGCTTATATTTGATTTGAGTCCTTTTTATTCAACTAGGTCCTTTTCCACTCATAGAAATACCCCTGTGAACACGATCTTCTTCAACCTCTCTTTTTCAGCTTCGGATGGTCCATGACCTTCGGTGTTCGAACTCACCGATCACCGCTCATCTAATGTCGGAAAACTACCATAGCTGCTGCCATTGCTTCGCTCACCTTCCTCTCCACATCCGACTGACCAAATCATCTCTAAATCCTAACTGACCTAGGTGACTAAGCTGACCGACGTCGAAGATGACACTGATGGTTAGCATGAACCATCCATGTTCCCGTCCAGGTACAACCCCCTTCACCTCTAGCTCCACCTATAAATACCCCTTCCCACTGCCGATTTCGGTTAGTGACCCTCTACCCTCTTCCCCTACCATGGCCGTTCTAAGGCTATTCGTCCCCTTCCTCCAATGACTCCTACCTCCTTCTTCCATCATTCTCTAAGGAGATCAACCACCTCCCTACCTCCGCCATCATCCACCGTGTCTTCAAATGGGGCCACGACCTTAGCAACACTCTCTACATGCCACATTCCTCCTCCATCAGAGCTCTGCTCTTCCCCCTTATTTTGTCCTTCGTTATGGACCTCGACGGAGATCTTTGACCCCCTTTCATTTTGGTAACAGTAGAATTAGCTTCTTAGATTAGTGTAGAATAGTTTAGCATACTTAGATCATAGATTAGTGTAGATTTAAATGCTTTCTTGATCTCCTTCTTTGACTCCGACGAGCTCTTTGAGCTTGTCTAGAGCTCTATTTCATCTTTTGAACACATCAATCACTTTCTACATCATTCCATGATCACTTCTATGCCTCTAGTCTCTTGATTTATCCAACTATCCGCCTAATCCACAATACACACACCTGAGCAACTCCACTGTCCATGGTGGAGTTCTCAGACCTATTCCACAACCATTAAAGGTCCTACATCATTAATTCATCCACTAAGGACCTTTTCTATCACTTTAATTTGATTGAGTACACTCTATATCACGAACACCTAATTTCCATTTCATCTTTTAAGCGTGCTATCCATGGCGAGTTTAGAAGGGTTAATTCACCTAATTAGTCACCTAATCATCACCGTCTACACAATTTAAACATTTTCCCTCACTCAATTGAGTGAGAGGGTGAATCTTGAGTTGTACAAACTCAAGATTCATTTCTTCTGTGTTTTGAGCATTAATCATGTGAATCTTCATTGATTGCTCCAATAGTTGTGTTCTTAAGGTTTGTTACAACCTTAGAAATCTTTTGAGACCTTTCCTGATCTATTGCTTGGAGATTTGATCTCCAACAACCTATATTAGCCTTCACCGGAGCTTCGGCGAATTCAACTAGAATCTCAGCCTTCAGAACAGAATGAGAATCTCCAAATCGAGTGTTTATGTTATTCAATTTGGCTACTCAAACTTGTCTTTTAATGTTGATTGCTCTCTGTTGGTCACCATCTTCCTCAGGTCTGACAAATATGAGAAAAGTGATTCATTGAGTCTGATGGTTCAAGAATAGCTTCATAAGCATGAGCACAATCCATAGAATCTCTAGGTGCTCTTATTTAGGATTGAAAGTCTTTGACTAGTTCTAGCGAACAACCCACATTTAGAGTTCAGGCGGTGAAGCCTGAAATCATTGCTGGAGCTTTCAAAACATGATTTTGAGGTGCTCAATAGATTCTTAGGATCAAATTGAGTTTATCCAGACCATTGATTTGATCGGAGAAGATCTAATTGAAAAAGTCAATTTTCAAGCTTAGTTGGTCAACTTGGAGCTGTTCTCAAGGAATTAAGATCTAAATCTTGAAATTGAAGGTGGAATTAAGTCTATGTGATGATTTAAAATCATTTAGAGAAGATTGAACGAGTTTTATTGAGTTTCCATAATGATTCCAACTTCTTCATTATATGGGCTATATCAAGAACCCAACACTGTGCAATGCGTTTTTGTTGAGATTTGATCCAACTTTCTGCCCAGATTAGACCTTTATAATCCTTTGAACTAATCTAGATCAATTCCTGACATCTTGATACATTTGTTGGATCTATTCAACTTTGAAGTTAGAGTTCTATGTTTCAAACTTGAAGCTTTGAAGCTTCTGAGCTTCCCAGGCATTCCTAGTTCTCCTTTCATCCTCAAAACCCTGTGGAATGCATCTCTGAAGTCATTCTGACTCTCATGTAAGAGAGTTAACTCTTCTGAAGGTCAATGAACCTCTAATTTCATAATTTAAGCATGTTCCAAGTATGGTAAATAGTGCCATGTTCATCCTTAGATTCCATAGATCAATCCTGATCGAATGTCAAAATTGACATTAAAATTAGAAACTAGACATTAAGAGCTTTCTATAGAGCTATTACTTGCTCGATTTGGAGCTTTGAAACGACCAGAATCGTTGTCTGAAGTTGATGACTGCAGACACTGCATTGAAGAGGAGAGGCTGAAGATGATCCCACCTCGTGAAGTGACGGAGCCGTGTACACATATATAATGTTTTCGGTGCCCCAGCCCTTCACTCATAAAGCGTTGGGTGCACCAATTCCCCTCTACTGAGCATATCTGATCCGAATGGTGCATGCGTACAGTGCACGTGGGATCGCGTGGGCCTAGATGGGCATGAGCGTGTGATGTGGACTGGATATGGCCTAATACTGTCCAAAATTAAAATAGCTAAAATCCACACTTAACAAATTAGAACTGGGTTTAAGTAGTGGTCTGGTCCCTCCCTATGGGTGTTGTGTATCCCATGAACGAACTCAATTCGCCCATTAACCAATTTTTGGTTGTGTAAAACACGTGGGATTTGGGTTTAAAAAAATAGCTAAATGTGAAACGAGTGCACAATGAGGGTTAAGGAGAGAATACGAGAGAGAGAGACATCTAATGACGTAATTAGGAGTCTAATTTCTACAGTTAAGTCGTCTGATTCCTTGAAGAGACGTCTGATGATATGAAGGCTGAGTTGAATTAAATGGAAGAGATTAAGAGTTTGAGATTAATTGTAATAAAGGCATTTAATTTGTATTGTAAATTCTTTTTATGCCTTTTATCTTTTGTAAACACTTGTAATTGCAATTTTCTTTTGCTATTGATTGTAAAATCATTCATGTACTTTTCTTTCATTAATAGAATAATTGCAAGTTTTAATTGATCAATTTTATATGTAATTGTTGATGCACTTAACATATATTGTGATTATAGACTTAATTAATAAAGTTATTAGTTAATTATGCTTTATAATAAAAATGGTGAAGTAATTAAAGTTTATGCCTCCTAGTGAACGACCTGGACTCAACCAGTTAAAAGAATAAAAATCTAAAATGTTAGGTTAGCTTAACCCTATAATAAAATTAATGACAACGATTTAACAATTCAAGTTAACCTAAGTCCATTATTTACATGATTAATTAATCCTAATAATCTTAATTAATTGTGTTGAGATTTGAACAATCATTTTAATGGCATCGCTGCTGGGGAGGTAACCTGTAGTTACATTTGCCATTATCATTTAATTATATGTTTTGCACATAGCTTATTTCTAACTAGTTGTGTTTGTTTGGTTTTTGTCTTCTTTCAAGGATATCTTCACATGTATTCTTAGGAGGAAGGTGGGTTTTCTGTTTCGTATTTTCTATCTATTCGCTGTATATACCATTGTGAGATTTCTTTTCCCTAGTCTTTAGTTAGGTTTGTGTGTTGCATTTAGGTTAGAAATTTAAAAAAAATACAAAAATACATACTTTCTGACTAGCAGTAGCATACCACTAGGCATGCACTCCTAAGAGTACATATACCTGCTAGTACTTATCATTCTGACTCAGTATTTTTGAGCTCTCGCATCAGCGGGAAAAATATGCGAAAAACCCACGTAGATCCCTATCTTTGGATTAAAAGAAAGACCATATATTTGATTGAAAGGATCTAAAAAGCAGTCACATTTACTTCTTTCCATTATTTGCAAAAAAATTAACTAAAAAGAGGATTTTTAAAACTTGTGACATACTCTGTTTGCAGAATTGCATGCAGGTTTTTATCGATTACGTCTATTCATGATATCGCACACACAACGCAGTCACTAGAGTTACACGAGTCTATATTTTCTATCTCTCTTCTTTGCACCTCTTAGGGCTTTGGTCGAAGATCAACAAGTCTGTCTCACTACTAGAGCCCCAAGGGGCTAGTAGCAAGTGGTCTCGATCCTAGACCTTAGACCTTTCAGCTTGTAGGATACACACATTCGCAGACACACGTAGGATGCGTATTTGTATTGATTTATTACTTGTTTGCATCTTTGCATATTTTATGCACATTCTAGGTCTTCTTTTCCTTTCAGAAGAAGAAAACTCGCTTTTTTGCATTATTTTTGGGTTTTGCTTGCTGCTGTTTCACAGTGGTGTGACTGTGCCTTTGCACATTTCTTCTGTTTATGAATGGGAGGCGATCACTGAAACCACCTCTCGTCTCTCCTTTGACAAGTTTACCCAAGCTGGTTGAACTTAAGCAACCAAATTTCCCATCTCCTTTCTTTGCATTTTCTGTGTTTGATTCTATGGATCAACCGCAAAATCCAAATCCTGAGATCCCTTCTTCTGGCCAGGGGGAGATGCCACCTTTTGATATCCATGAGGCTCTCCTGAGCCAGAATTTGTAGATGCTTAAGTAGAACCATCAAATTAATCTGTTGATGGCTACTCTTCATAACCTTCAGGCTTGTCCTCCTCCTCGACCTAAGGTGGATCCTGATCTAGATCTTACTCCTCCTCGTCCTTTACCTAGGCCTCTACTTCGTGACTATTACAATCCATCTAATGCCCAAGTAGAGCCTAATGTTAGGATTCCCATTGGGGAAAATGACCCAGAATTAAAACCAAACATTATAGGTCTAATCCCACATTTCCATGGTTACACATCTGAGGATCCATTCCAACATATAGAAGATCTTAAAAATCTATCCTAAACTCTTGGACCTCGAAATCAAAATCGGGAAATCTTATTAGTGAAGATGTTCTCCTTTAGCCTTAAGGACAAAGTCAAGGCTTGTTGAAAAGGGGGAGATTGTTGGAACCTTGTTCCACATCTTATTTTGGTGTTGACAAAATTATTGTAGATTAATGTTTGCAATTGAGTGCTTTTTAGAATTAGGTGAAGATCAAGGAAAACATTGAATTATGTCAAGGAGGTATGATGACAAGGAGGCGAGATGACAAGGAGATATTGATAGAAGATCATCTTTGATTTGGAGTTTTTATTGTCTTTTAGATTAGGTTTTACTTTGTGAGAATGTATGCCTCTTAACATTAATTAGATCATCTTTGATTTGTTACAAAGAATCAAGTTTTACATTGTAAAATTAATTAGAGATAAATTAGGATTAACATTACGATCATTCAATTTATTTCAAAGTACGTATTGTTTAAAAGATATTGTTTTAGCCGTTAAAGTAATCTAATGAATTAATAAATACTACACTTAAAATAAATGTACTTGACAACAAGTACCAGTATTGTTCATCAGTACCAGTATATGCAAGGCACAGGTTTGAGCCTATGTCTCAAACTGTGAACAGCAAGTACCGTTGCTACGGTATCTGATGGTCACAATTTGAAAACTCAGTTCTGACCTGGATCTTACAAGTACAGGTACCCATGATGAGTATCGGTACAGGTAGGTCACAGTGACTAGTGAGTCTCAAACGTAGGAATCATAAGTACCTGTACACATGTTGAGTACCGATACCAGCACTGATTACCCAGCAAACGTAGGAATTATTTGCACTTGTGTACTGGTTGCAAAAAAACTGTGAGCTGCTAGTACCAACACCAATACTTCAGTACCGGTACTAGTTAGCTGTTGGTTTAAATCTGAATGGCTGTAAAATTGATTTTGAGGACTTGAAAGTTGGGATTAAACCCCAACGTCTAGTAGACATATTACTAAGGTCCTAACTCTATAAAAAGACCTAGAACTCTTAGTTTGCACATAACAAAGAGAAGGAAATCTTCTAGAGCTAACTTTTCACATTTCCACCATATTTTGAAGTGAAGAAATTGTGTTTGCTGGTCTCAATCTCTCTACGAATTTGCAAACTCAATGACATGTTTCTTTCACACATTTACAAAGCGATTCACATCTTTTCTAGGCTCTCTAATTGGTAATCTCATTTTAATTATTATTAAGAGGCTTAGGAATCTTTGTTATAAGATTTATTTTCTCTTACACCAGTTCTTATTTGTATTGAGCTTTTGCTCATCCTTTGGGTTGTAACAAACCCATTTCTTGTACTTAGGTTAAGGTAACCCATTAATTACCCCAGTTAGCAAATTGATTCCCATTAATTTTTTTTTTGAAGAGAAAAGGAAAGCTATCGAATCGCCGATAGCAATCCAAGAGAACTATTATTGAATATATGAAAGAAAAGGATTACAAAATTGAACCCCACATATGTATGAGATTCCAGCAATTGTTTACAATATTATCCACACTCACTGGACTCTCCAGAAACAATTTCTCATTTCTAGCTCTCCATACCGACCATAAGACAGCCACCATGGGCACATATGGCTTATTAGAAATTAAAAAAGAGCTCCATAGATCCTCCCACATGGGAATTGAATCCTTGCAGATCTTCCTCCAAACACTATTTGTTATTATGCATGTAGAAAAAGTATGATGACTGCAATCATTATGTAAATGACACAAATGGTAAAATTGAGCAGGAGTGCCCATTCTCCTATGCCGCATATCTCCCATTATCAAACCATCTCTTCTACAAGCCACAAAAAAATTTGCACCTTCAATGGGACTTTCAATTTCCATATTTTCCTCCCTACTTCATCCACCTCTGCCGACCTTGATGAAAAGATGAGTTTCTCATAGGCAGCCGCTGACAAGAAAGTCCCGTCCCATTTGTATGTATCACATTCCTCTGGTGTAGGTCTAAAAGTAGCAACTTCCTGCAGGAGACGTTCATTTTCTACTCGTGTTCTTGTTCCATGGTCGTTCCCCACCTCATTGTTTATCATCCAGTTCTCTGAAGTCATGTCCCAATAATCACATACCACTGCATTCTTATCAGGAGCAACTGAATATGCAAGAGGGTACCTGTCTTTTATCGCCCCACCAGGAAGCCATTTATCCAACCAGAATCTAAAGCTTCTCCCATCTTCAAAGATTGATTTGAAAAGATTCCAATTATCAGCCAATGCACGCACCGCAGAAGCCCAGAAAGGAGATGGCTTTTGAGAATTTAAACGGCTCTTCTCTCATTTGCCACCCCATAGCTATCATGTAGGAGCTCTGTCCAAAGTTTTTGTTCCCCTTGAAGCAGCTGAACCGCCCATTTCAACAACAAAGCACCATTGAACTCTTTGAGAGATCTGATTCCCATACCACCATACTTCTTAGGAGAACAAATTGTATCCCATTTAACAGGTTGGAAGAAGGTATCTTGGTGAGCAGCCCCTTTCCAAAAGAACCTTTTGCACATAACATCAAGTTTTTTCCAAATTGACTTTGGAGCTTGGAAGATAGAGAAGAAGAAGACTGGAATAGAAGTGATAACTGAATTTAGCAGGATAAGCCTCCCCCCTTTAGATAGGTAACGGTTGCTCCAGCCATCAAGCTTCGTAGCCACCTTCTCAAAAAGAAACGTCCAATCAGTTTTCTTCATTTTTTTGCATTTCAATGGCAGACCCAAATATTTAATTGGTAGTGTTACCACAGGCATGCACAAGATGTTGGAAATGTCATTCTGATCACTACCATTCATACCAAAACAAACCAAGGAGGATTTACTTCCATTTAGTTTCAGCCTAGAAATTTCACCGAATATATTGACCATATAATATTACACCTGTGCTTCCCTCTTTCCTCCTTCCATAAAAAAAACTGTGCCATCTGCATATTGTAGAATGGGGGCCAAAGCCCTTCTATTTGTCATCGAGTAACCCCTTATCATCCCATCTACTGTCAACTTGCATGCATATCTTGCTAATGTATCTATTGCAAAATTAAAAATCTATGGGGCCAAGGGGCAGCCTTGCCACACCCCACAACGAGGCTGGATCCAAGCTCGATAGGGTTTCCCATTTATAAAGGGGGAATAGGAGGCAGTCGTGATGCACCGTTTCACCCATTGGATCCAAAGGGGAGAAAATTCTCTCCTTTTAAGAATTTCCCAAAGGTATGACCATGATAATGAGTCATATGCTTTAGAAAAGTCTACCTTCCATAGGAAGGCCCTAGTCTTTCTCCTATGCCACCCCATAACCATTTCTTGAGCCATAATAAATGATTCCTATAGTGACCTCCCAGGTAAGAATGCAGACTGGACAGGAATAACCAGGTCTTGCAACACATCGCAAATTCTGTTGGCTAGAATTTTGCTGATGATGAGATAAATAGAATTCGACAACGCAATAGGCCTATAATCTAAAAAATTCGTAGCACTCGACTTCTTTGGTAACAAGAACAAGTAAGACTTATTAAGTCCTTCAAATCCGGAATTAGCCATTTCAAACTCATGTGTAACATCCATCACATCCTCCTTAAGTATGCTCCACATTTCCTTGTAGAAAAAAACTTGAACCCCATCCTATCCAGGAGCTCCCTCATTATTCAAACCTTTGATGGCTGCTTCAGCTTCCTATTTAGTGAAGGGGGCAACCAACATAGCAGCTTGTTCAACGCTGACACCTGGGAAAGCAACCGAAGCCATCCTCCACGAGCCTTTTGGTGCTGCCTTAGCTGTTTCTTTAAAATAACGAGCAGCTTCAGTTCTAATCTTGCGAGTGGAGGTAATGGTTCTCTTGCCCACTTTGATAGAGGAGATGTGGTTACTCTTCTTCTAGCACTGGCAGCAAGATGAAAATATTTTGTGTTTGCATCCCCTTCCTTGAGCCAAAGCTGTCTGGACCTCTCACGCCAATCCATCTCTTTCTTTAAATCCTCCTCCCCAATAACCTGCTGCCAAAATTTCCTCAACTCCTGCTCCTGGGAACTAAGAGCCACCATGCATTCTTTCAAGTCAAGCCTCTAAACCTTAGCCAATGCCTCAACTCACTTCTGCTCCCTAATAACCATCACAGTCTACCCATACTCCTTTAACATTATACGCATACCTGCCAGCTTAGATGCAAATTTTTGTGAAGCTGAACCAATAACAATCTTGCTTTTCCACCAGCTGGACAGCATGTCTTTAAAACCTTCTTCTCTAAACCACGACTTTTGAGTTTAAGTAAGAACCAACATCAGCACTCACCCCACAATCCCACACAATTGGCATATGGTCAGAGAATGGCCTATCTAGGCTCATGGTAGAAGACAACTGGAACTTGTCCAAGAGGCTAGAGTTGCCAAAGAACCTGTCCAACTTGGATAAGAGCCCACTGCCATTTCTCCAAGTAAATTCCACCCCACTAACTGGATATTCAGTGATGCCCAACCTCTGCACAGTCAATTGAAACCCTGCCATAGCTACATCTATGCTACCACCAGGTCGGTCCCCACTTGACAGGGAACAACTAAAGTCTTTGCTGACAAGCCATGGCACCTCTTGGACCTTTTGATGTACTGCTGAGAGGTCTTCCCACAGTTCCACCCTGCTTGCTGCTGAACATGGCCGATAAGCACACGAAATGAACCAATCTAATTCACCCTGATGACTTTGAAATCTACAGGTAAACACATGTCTATTCTGGTGTATTTTAGACAATTTAAGACTAGATTTCTTCCACCAAACCGCCATCCCACATGATCTACCATTTGTTGCCATCCCCAAGCAATCAGCTCTCCCAGATTGCCTCAAAGAATTCCAGACTGGGTTGTTTTCGTCATCTATGTGTGTCTCTTGAATAAGAGCACAATCAATCTCCCACTCCACAAGATATCTGATAAGGGAAGCTCTTCTCACTTTGTTGCGCAACCCACTCACATTCCACATTAAGACTCTCATCCCTTACACGGTTGATCTCCCTAAGCCAAATTTTCCACATATTCAACCATAATGGATTTTGCAACTATCTCCTCCTCAATGGGACTCAAGTTCTTCCTTCTTCTCCTCAGCATGTAAGGAGAATGCCCAACCCCCCTCTTGTGGCTGGCTCCTTTCCCAAATTTTAGATCTTCAGGCACAAGGAGAGGCATTTGATTCACATCCCAAAGGACCTTTCTGCCACTGCTGACTTCTATTTGAGTCCCTGTAATCACATCCCTGCAATTGGAGGAATTACCAAGGTCCTCATGTGGATGGTTTGCACTCCCCATAGCAGTGTCATCAGCCATAGTCATCTGATTTCCCTCCAAGACTTCCTCGTGGCAGTCTTTCCATTTTTTTGGCTCAGGCGCCTCATCTGAAGGCTTACGACCCTCCGGCTCCTCCTGCTGTACCTCACCAGATCGTTCATTAGACACCTTGTCCTGACCCAGTTCTGGAAGTCTATATTCCTGCCCTACCACTGACAAACGAATAAGCCACGAACACCTGCCACATCTGAGGATGATTTTGTCAAGCATCGACCCACTTCTAAAAACCTCAGCACTGATTTGTAGTATAAGGGCATCACCTTCCCCAATTGTGATCTCAGTATCATCAAGAATGGACGCAAAGCCTGCAATCATCTTGGACACCACCCCTCTTGATCTCAAATGCAGAGGCAGTCCCTTGATCTCTAGCATCACCCGCCTAGTGCCCAATCTCTAGGGAGGGCAATCAAGGAGTGCCCCATCAAAGGGAGAGGCCAGCCTCCATAGCACACTACTATTCTCAAAGGTACTCGAGCGAAAACATAGCCTCTCCACATTTAACATTCCCAGACCGAAAACAAGAAAATGGGTCTGGGATAACACAACAATCTTCCAACCCAATGAGACAGGGGATAAAGAACTCACCAATTGATGGAATCTTTCGATAGTAGGGTTTCCAGTCATAACTTCGTCGATCAATGCACCCCTCAGCATCATCTTTACAGATAAGATATCCTCAGAGAAGGGGATCTCCACTTCAAACGTATGGCCAACCTACTTCGGCGGCGGCGGTAGCCAAGGCTCCTTCAGTACCTCCTATTTCGGGTGCGTATTCGCAAGGCAAAATCGATGTTTAAAATAATTGCGTTGCAGTATAGTCGAAATCGCTTTGAAAACAAATACAATTTTTATTACTAGAAAAAGTTCCGAGGTCGAACACAGGGAGCTATATGGGATTTAGAAATCAAGATCACAATTCAAGCTTAAAAGAATATGCAATAATATCAGTATCAATGTGCAAAAATATAGGAGTAAAATGGTGATTTAGATTACCAAATACTCCTACAATATCACTAAGGAACTCAATGTAAATGTATATGCAATGAGAGCTAATGATCTGTCGTATGATGAGGAAATCAGACGACTTAAAGTTGTCTACTTTCTTCTTCTTCTTTTCTTCTTCTCTGTGTTTGTTTTCTCTGTCTTCTCTTTTCCTCTTCAGCCTTTTCTTCAGCCCTGCTTGTTCTTCTTCTTTTCTTTCTCAGCTATGACCTCTCCAAGGCTTCTTCTTCCTTGGCCCTTAGCTGCTCTCTCTTCTTTAGCTTCAGGGCTCCTCCTCTTCTTCTCAGGCTTTCCTCTTCAGAATTCGGCTAAGTGTTGGCCGAAGATCCCTGCAACAAAACCCTCCCCGTACCCAAGTAACTCTCCTCTCTTTTTCTCTCTTAGGATCTGCTCTCCCAGAGCCATAGGTATTCGGGTTATCGGGTCGGGCACGTACATAGGTCCAGGCTCACTAACGTGCGGTGGTGAGCGAGGAGTGCAAGTCGGGTCGAGTCAGGCCAAGTCCGAGGGTGAGGTGTCGCGGACGAGATCTGGTGAAGGTGAGAGGGACCGCACCCCGTGGTAATTGAGGCGAACAGCTACTGGCACTTTTGTAATTTATGCGGGTGTGGGCGCCTCTTCGTATCCGAGGTGGGACTAAATGTCCCACCTTCCTTCCACGCAGCGTAGCAGGGAGCGTCCTTCATAATTGCCTCAACGACTGAGGCTTGCGACTGCAATTGAAGACCTGGGTGCGTGTGCAAGCCACTTCCGCGCGTACTGGGACTTCAACCTGGGACAGCAAGCACCTGGGGCAGCCTCAAGCAAGCTTTGAGCTTGCTCACTAATGGCAGACAAGGTCGTGCACCTAAAATCAATAGAATAGCCTCTCGGCCATTTCAAAGCATTCAGGGAGCGTCACCGGAGCACGACAGATGTGATGGGGGTGGTGGCGTGGCGTGACAGTGGCCATGAGTGCATACCTAGGTCAAACTGTGTGTGTGTGAGTGGGTGTGTTCAGGGGTGCATGTAAGTGGTGAGGTGAGTGAATAGAGGGGAAATGCTTAGTGAGGTGTGGTGATGGTCATGGGCTTGTCGGCGAGGGTTTTGGTGGCCTATAGAGGTAGGATGGCCTCGCTGGAGGCGGTGGCTAGAGATGGAAGGGATGGAGGTGCGAAGGGGCATCAGTGGCAGGTTTTGGAAGATAAAGAGCAGGGAAGAAAGTAGAGGAGAGAGGAGACTTAGCTAGGAGGTTGATGGACAAAGGGGGGCAGTGAGGGTGTTGGGTCTAGTGTGGCCAACACCAGAGACGAAGGCAGCTCCGGTGAGGTGGGAACGACGATGATGAAGAGGAATGAGCGTCTGTTGGTACGGCGAGACGTGGAGAAGAACAAGGAGGAGGAATCCGCCACAGGTATGGCGGTCGGACGACTAGAAGGGGTAGGGGGTCGTTGGATGTCGAGGAGCCTTCGACCGTGAGGGGGAGAGATGAATTAAGGGGAATCATGCTTGAATTCGAGCGTGGAGGATTCGGTGTGATCTGGGCTTCTTTAAATAAAGATCTGAGGGGCGGTTAGGGCTTGGGAAGCAAGCTTCCCAATCTTGGAAGGTTTTCGGAGTTGGGAGCTGTTAAGATACCCAAATCTCTCATGCGTTCTCATGAGAGATTGGGAGGGAATCAGAGTTCATCAATGGGTTTAGACTGGAGAGAATTTCTCAGAGAATCTCCCTTCCAATTTTGGAACAGATTCTCCAAGCAATCAAGGAGATATTCCTTGTCAAGGGTCGCCAGAGGAGGATTTCTCCACGGTAATGGTGGAGGGACCTAATTGTGAAGATGACGAAGAAGCTAGGGGGCTGAATGCAAGGGTTTTTGAAAGTTAGGGGTAGAAATGTAATCAAACATGAGCTTTTTGCAAACTAGGTCAAGGCAAACTCATCTTGGGTCCAAATTTTGGTAAAAACCTAATTTGGACCTAAGGAATCCAATAATGAAGTTGGATTTTGGTTTTGACCACGTTTGACTTGGTAATTATGCAAAAACCTAAATTAAGGCAAATATCTATCTGAGACTCCATTTTAGGTCAAGATAGGTTCTGATGACCAATTTGAAGGTACTAAACCCTAGATAATATTTTTCTATGATTTTTAGAGGGTTTAAATGAATTTTATCCTAACCAAAACCTTGGTTAATTAAGTGGGTCTATTTTTAGGGTTTCGAAAGTCATTTAATTCTCAAAACACACACAAACCCTTTTCTGTCTGATCCAACCTACTTATTATTTTATTAAGACCATGTCACCTTTATTCAGCCCTTGAGAAAACTATGGTTGTACTGCATTCATGATAAGGTGGTACAATTATAGTTTTAACCCTAGTTTCTTATGTTTCTCTCAGAAAAGTTATGAAATGAATTATGACCTTCAGTTCATTATGTAGGAGCATTTATTGACTTCATTGGGTCAAATGAGCTAGTTAAGACTCATGATGGTGTTCCCATCAGTGCGGAGGGTCCATCTTCCTACGCTGCAACCGTACCCTTGTGCACGAGTCACATTTGTGCCTGTCTCCCCCACACACCAAACACACAAGGGGATTTCTACACACCGTTGCCATGTGCCTTCTTCATCTGCACCTATAACACAAAACCTCCCCGTTCGTCCTCTTCTAGCCCTCTCTCAAAACAAATCTGGTTGCCATACCCTCGTGAGTCTGCCATCTCCTCTCTCTCCTTCGCAATTTCTCGATCCCCATGTCTTCCCGTCACCCTAATCTCTAGCCCTAGCCACACCCTCGCAGTCTCCTCTCGTTGCCCGTCACCACACTCTCACCATTTTGGAGCTTCAAAAGTTCTCCATGATCATTCGATTCCTATTAATTACCTAGGGGTTGAGGGAATTGGGTTAAAAATCCTAAGCTGGGAAGCTTAAGTAGTGGAGTACCCAACTGAGTGGGGAACCACTATACATCTTGTGTCTATTTTGTGGTTTGAATTGATTGTGCAAATATTTTTGTTATTGCTAATATCCGCTTAAGTGTTTGTGTGCGCATAGCCATCTACATTAGTTCCAACACTCTTCCATTGTAGCTAATTTCGAATCCTAGGAATCTACCACATCCTAGGCAACAATAGGGCCAAGCACACGTAGTTAATCAGGCCTTTGATTTGAATCAGAACTGCCCTCTACACCTCTCGAGAGTGAACTTCCAAACTCGCATAAGCAACCTTTGTTGTACCAAAATGATCCACCTATCATTCAAAATCAGAATTGATTCTTTGCTGATTATTTAGTTGGTTTGAACTCACCTTCTTCTCATTGACTCATTCTTTAGTATCTTTATCTCGATCCAAATTAGATCTATCTTCCATGAAATCCACTCATATCTTTTTGAGATTTTCACATGATTCTGATTTTTCATTCTACGAGATCTGTTAAGGCAAATCAGGGTGAGATTACTATTTCTAACCTTTGACTCTTCTAATTTTGGGCGGTTATTTTGTTTTCTTATTTTTGAGCAAATTCTTCCTTGACTCCCTTTATTTTTATCGTATATATTCTTCTATGGGAGTTGACATTTTACTAGGGTTTACGCCTAGCTGAAGGCGTAAAACTTAGCACTCTTGTACATAATTATTTCCTGCTTTCCACACTTTCATCTACCTTTACACTTGAGTTTATACTCTATCTGTCACTTCCTTATTTTCCTACATTTCACTTAGTCCGACTGACCACTTTGACTTACGTCACACTTGAAATCGTCCTCACAGAGATCTTTAAGATCTTTGATCTCTTCTTTATGACTCCTTCTGTCACCCTATACTAAGTGAAGTGTAGAGTCTATTTCACCCTTCTTATAATGAGAACATTATAAAATTTTAGCTTGGGGGGGTGTGAAGTGAATCTTAATACTCTAAGTAAATTAGTAGATAAAAGATAAGAAAAATGTAAAAATGTATAAAAATTAAAAATTTTTGAAAATACATAAAAATTTTAAAATTTTGATTAAAAAAATATAAAAATAATATATATATAATGCAAAAAATAAAATAAAAAAAATAGGGGGATTACATTAATTTCCTAAGAAGGTTTGAAGAAGAATCATAAAAATCTTATTTAAATAATTAATAATTAAAGACCTTAAATTTTCTAAGGTCAAAAATAATAAAAAAATATTTCTATATTGTAAATAGTGTATATTAGTAAGAGCATTGAATCTCTATTTTGGACTTTTTCTTGAATACCTTTTCAAAAATACATATTTGTTTGCGAATTTTGTATGGGATTTTTCTTGAGTTAGACTATGAAACCCTAATATGATATGTTTTTCCTGCTCTTTATTTTGAAACAAAGTAACTAAGATGTTATTAGATTTTATACAAGACTTAAATTTTGGAACTAAATTGTAACTTTCTTGGACAATAAGACTAGGTTAAATCCTTTTGATTTTTGAATATCTATTTTTACCACCAAGTTGAGTAGAGTGACCATATACCTAGAGTTGATTAAGTAAAGAGTTAGTAGAATCTTTAGCCATAAGGTCTAACGGGCTATAGTTAGCTTAATCAATCGAGGATGTTTGGTTAGACTTGGCGAGTTGTGTCTTGACAGATCATACGGGTTGATACTAATGGTTTAAGGGACCTAAGAGTGAAAGGCCTTCTTTTCCATGCTCTGGTTTGCGAGCTAAGTAACCTAAGCATCCAAAATTCACACATATTAGAGTTTTCTTACTGGCATCTGAGACAGTGAAAACACAAAGGTTAAGAGATCGATTCTAAATCCTCTTTAGTACAAGGATTTTTGCAGGGTGGCTATTGAAAGGGTGAAGATGTGCCACTCACCTAGAAAAAAGACTTGGAGTATTTACTTTAGTAAGAAAAATGAGGAGGGAAAAAAATAAATTATTGAAACAAATATATTATAAATTATATACACCCTGCAGTTAAGCATCTCACTACAAATGGATGCTTATGCAGTTTTTATCCACCAAATAAATCATCTCTCTACATATGGATGCTATCCCTTCCTCCATCAGTAAAAACACCTTGCTTCATATGGGTGTTTTAACCTATAGAAAATGAATTAGAAAAATATGGAGATAAAATATAGGAATAAGAGACCCAGTGATCCACCGGGGAGATATACACCTAGAGTGTTGACCTTGGGATAAAAACAAGTGAGGAGAAAGCAACCAAATCTAAGTAAGGCCACACCAAAGGCTTGAATTGGAATAATCTTGATTGGAAATTGATGTCTTAAAATATGAAATTTTGCAACTTTGGATGCCTTTAGGATGAGTCTATTTCATGGGAATAGATGCTTTAAACTCATAGCTACTGAACCTTGCAGCGGGCAGTAAAGCCTAAGAAATCGGGTTTTGGAGACTAGCGGTTGAGGCTTACAGGAGACAAATTGACAAGACCCTAGGTCTAAAAGTCTATCCTTGATGTTGTGGACTAGTTGGTTTAGGGATTTTACCCTTCTCTGAATTTGTTTAATTAAGGGTGTTTAGTTGATTTACAAAAGCTTAGGTTGATTTTTTTTTCACAAGCTTAAGGGGTAACTTATGTCATTTGAATTTTTGGGTTAGAATTTAACTTCCAGTTTTTGACTCTTGTTACTTTATTCATCTTGACTTCGTTGATCTGTAGAGTTTAGAGTGGATACAGAAACTAAATAGTTTTTCAATGTTCCAATTCGAAAGGAATTTTCGCCAAGATTCTATTTTTACGAATACATATTTCTGAATGGTATTTAGGATTTTGAGTCCATCGTAAGAGGATTCCTGCTAATGTTGTCTATTTATGGATATTTATTTAAAACACAAAAATAAAAAATATCAATATTAAAAAAAATTCCGACCTAAGCATTCTTCTATTAAAGAGTTATTTATAATTATTTAATCATCTCGGTGCTTAAATCATCATATTTCTTGGTTAATTTTGTTAGAGAATAGTAAAACCTTGGCTTGGAAGTATGATGAGAGACTCATCATGGTTCCTAATTATCATTAATTAGCTATTTTCCCTAGCTAATTAGCTATGAATATACAAATACAAGGTTAATTATGATATAGGGGTTAAAATACCAAGGACCTGCAAAATAAGTTAAAAATACAAAATTAAAGATCAATTAATGTGAATAATAGTTTAATTAATAATTTGGACTCAAAATAATAATAATTGGATATATAATAAATATTTTAATTAACTTAATTAATTTAACGAACTATGTAATTAACTTAATTAAACTAATCATTTAAATAAATATAGCTAAAAAGGGCAAAAAATGTAATTTTAAGGCATTAATATGTTATTTACATTATTTATGATAATATATAAAAAGTTGAAGAAGAAATAAATTAAAATAAGCCTTAAAAATCACTGTTTACGTTTAAGTCCTTAACTTCTATTTCATTTGAGTCTTTTATTCAACCAGGTGCTTTTCCATTTGCAGAAATACCCCTATAAACATGGTCTTCTTCAACCTCTCTTCTTCAGCTTCGGACAGTCCATGACCTTCGGTGTCCGTACTCACCGATCACCGCTCATCTAATGTCGGAAAACTACCGCAGTTGCTGCCATTGCTCCACTTACATTCCTTACCACATCTGATCGACTAGATCGTCTCTAAATCCTAATTGACCTAGGTGACTAAGCTCACCGACGTCAGAGACGATGCCAATGGTTAGGATGAACCTAGCCATGTTCCCATCCAGGTACAACCCCCTTCACCTCTAGCTCCACCTATAAATACCCCTTCCCACCGCCGATTTCAGTTAGCGACCCTCTACCCTCTTCCCCTACTGTGGTCGTTCCTAGGCTATTCATCCCCTTCCTCCAGTGACTCCTACCTCCTTCTGTTGTTCTCCAAGGAGATCGACCACCTCCCGACCTACGTCGTCCTCCGCCGTTTCTTTGGATAGGGCCATAACCTCAACAACACTCTCTACACCCCACATTCCTCCTCCACCAGAGCTCTATTCTTCCCCTCTATTTCCTCCTCCGTTATAGACTTCAACGGAGATCTCTGACCCCCTTTCGTCCAAGTAATAGTAGAATTAGATTCTTAGATTAGTGTAGAATAGTTTAGCATACTTAGATCATAGATTAGTGTAGATTTAAATGCTTTCTTGATCTTCTCCGACTCCGGTGAGCTCCTTGAGCTTGTCCGGAGCTCTATTTCATCTTTTAAACACATCAATCACTTTCTACATCATTTCATGATCACTTCTATGCCACTAGTCTCTTGATTTAACCAACTATCCGCTTAATCCACAACACAGACACCTGAGCAACTCTGTTGTCCATGGCGGAGTTCTCAGACCTATTCCAAGACCATTAAAGGCCCTACATCATTAATTCATCCACTAAGGACCTTTTCTATCACTTTAATTTGATAGAGTACACTCTACATCACAAATGCATAATTTCCATTTCAACTTTTAAGCCTGCTGTCCATGGTGAGTTTAGAAGGGTTAATTCACCTAATTAGTCACCTAATCATCATCGTCTACTCAATGTAAACATTTCCACTCAATCAATTGAGTGAGAGGGTGAATCTTGAGTTCGTACAAACTCAAGATTCATTTCTTCTGTGTTTTGCATATTAATCATGTGAATCTTCATTGATTGCTTCAATAGTTATGTTCTTAAGTTTGTTACAACTTTAGGAATCTTTTGAGACCTTTCCTGATCTATTCCTTGGAGATTTGATCTCCAGCAACTTATGTCAGCCTTCACCGGAGCTCTGGGGAGCTCCGACGACTTCAACTAGAATATCAACCTTCAAAACAAAGTGAGAAGCTCCAGATCGAGTTTTTATGTTATGAGGATTAAATTTGGCTACTCAAACTTGAGTTTGAATGTTGATTGCTCTCTATTGGTCACTGTCTTCCTCAGGTCCAGCAAAGATGAGATTGGTGAATCATTGAGTCTAATTGTTTGGGAATAGGTTCATAAGCATGAGCACAATCCATAGAATCTCTAGGTGCTCTTATTTAGGATTGAAAGTGTTTGATTAGTTCTGGCGAACAACCCACATTTGGAGTTCAGGTAGTGAAGCCTGAGATCACTGTTGGAGCTTTCAAAACATGATTTTGAGGTGCTCAATAGATTCTTAGGATCAAATTGAGTCTATTTAGACCTTTGATTTGATCGAAGAAGCTCTGATTGAGAAAGTCAATTTTTAAGCTTAGTTGGTCAACCTAGAGCTGTTTTCAAGGAATTAAGATCTAAATCTTGAAATTAAAGGTGGAATTAAATCTATGTGATGATTTAGAATCATTTAGAGAAGATGTGAACAAGTTTTATTGAGTTTCCATAGTGATTCCAACTTCTGCATTATTTGGGTTATATGAGGAACCCAACACTGTACAGTGCATTTTTGTTGGGATTTAATCCAACTTTCTACCTAGATCAGACCTTTATAGTCCTCTGAACTAATCTAGATCGATTCCAGACATCTTGATCCATCAGTTGGATCTATTCAACTCTGAAGTTAGAGTTCTGCGTTTCAAACTTGAAGCTTTGAAGCTTCTGAGCTTCCCAGGCATTCTTAGTTCTCCTTTCTTCCTCCATACCCTGCGGAATGCGTCTCTGAAGTCATTCTAACTCTCAGGTAAGAGAGTTAACTCTTCTGGAGGTCAATGGACCTCTAATTTCACAATTGGAGCACGTTCAAGGTACGGTAAACAATGCCATGTTCATCCTTAGATTCCACAGATCAATCTTGATCCAATGTCAAAATTGACATTAAAATCAGAAACTTGACATTAAGAGCTTTCTATAAAGCTATTACTTGCTCAATTTGGAGCTTTGAGCCGGCCGAAATCGTCATCTAAAGTTGATGGTTGCTTATGTGCACACATCTAATTAGACCAAAATGTCTATTTATGCATGTTCCTAGTGTCATAGAAGTATCATGCATTATAAATATTACATAACATGCATCATCATGCATTTGGATTAATTTGTACAAATTGTATAGTAATTTACATTTTGTCTATAGTAACTTACATAAAAAAGGTAACAGCCATGACCATTTGGGAAACAACCCATTGGCCGATTGTCCAGAGCTTAGCTATATAACCATACTCATTCTACTGCTTTTAGGTAAATTTTAGATTAAGGAAGCCACCAACTTAAAAAAATAAAAAAAATGATACTCAAAAATAAAAAGAAAAAAAAAAGAAAAATAGAAAAAGGAGAAAAATAAAAATAGAGAAATAAGCCACAGTTCACCGCACGAGTATGGCTGGCAAGTTCCGTAGGTAACGGCCCATTGGTCGGTTGTCCAGAGCCCAGCTTACAAAAATGCACAAATAATTCTCACAACACTTAGGGAAGAAGCGGGAAAGTAGAATAAATCGAGGAGATATACACTAGGTTCTCCCTTGTGTTGACCCCAAAAAAAATAAAAAAAGTAGGGAGAAAGCTATTGATCAGAAAGATAAACCTTTAGGCAAAAACTCTTAAGGTCACCTAGGGTCGTAGAAACCTGAAATCCATTTTAACAGCTGCTTAGTGAGTCTATCACATTCACAAAGATGCTTAGAACTTAAAGTTCTTTTCGAGTCTTGGTGGGTTGGGTAACTATAGAAAGCTGCCCCGAAGCCCTAAACTCAAAAATCGAAAAAAAAATTAGAAAATAAGAAAAGCAAAAAAAAAAGTGTGTATCTTCCCATTTCAAATAAGGCGAGGACTTGAGTGGTCTGTATTTTGGTAAGTACCCAGGCACTGTTGAAGTCTTCATAGTTTAGGACCTTAGTTGAAAATTTTCTATTATTATTAAACAAATTAGGCCTAAGTAATCAAGTTCTAATTCTAGTCTTATACATAGCATTTAGTTTGATATTTATAGGGACTAGCAAAAGATAGGCATAGGGGTATGATGTAGACACATTTATTTAGGATAAAATGCCTATTTATGCATGCTTCTAGGCTTAGATATGCATTCCATATTATAAATATTGCATAGCATGCGTCATTCTGCATTTAGAATAGTTTGTATAAACTTTAGGCTAATTCGTGTCCTTTTATGGCCAAAAGAGAAGGAGAATTATTTTGAGCGATCAGATTGACGATTTGACCATATAGACCTGATCAAGACGATGATCGGAGTCTAATGCCTCTGAAATCACCTTAATCGGAGTCCCATGGCACCATACACAGTCCGAGGAAGATCAATGACCAAGAGGCTAGGTGACGCAATTCGGAGCTTCAAACAACAAATCCAATTGCACAAATGGGTTCGAAGCGACGATTGCAACCCAACGGTGTGAAAATCAATCTAATCCGACATTCATGGCGCCACTTACAAGCATCTAAAGATGAATGGTCCAAATGGTGCCACATGGCACCATCTGAACCGCCCAAAGCCAGCCAAGTCGCTCTACTCAACTTCATCGTGTAATCCCAACTGTTGGATTTCAATCCAATGGTTGGAAATGGACCCTACCTTGCCTTCACAAATAAGAGGAGAGCTCAAGAGCTGATCGTGACCGTTGGATTTCAATCCAACGACCATGATCGCATGATCAGCGGATGTCGATAACTCTTCAACTCGACAATCTCACACCTTTGGCACATTGGTCATCCACTCTCTTCTCAAAGCTGTGGCGCAGGGTTGAATCCCCCAAAGCCTCCAATCCAGCCCAGCAGTGAGGCGCGCTCAAATTTGACCACTCAATCGTGATCGAGCGATCGAGACCTCACCATGCAACGCAATGGATGCGGCCGCACGTGCACATGTGATTGCACGCCCAATTCGATGCCTAATCAGACACGCCAGTTGAGTGCATGATCCTCGCACGATCGTGACCGTCGATTAAGCATCTGATGGCAAGAAGGCGAGCGCGCGAGCACAATTGCAAGCGAGCGTGAGCTAGCAACCTTCAGTGACATTTAGGGTGGAACTTTAGTGATGCCTTTAATGTCACTAAATGCCCTATACACGAAATGTTCCCTCTCTTCCACTATAAAAAGACCCCTACACCTTCCATTTTTCTTCATCTCTTCCTTTCTCTCCCTCACCACCTCTCGGGATCCTCCTCTAGAGTAGAAAGCCAAAATATTTTCCCCCCTCTCACCCTCATTTGTGGAGCATCCCGGGGTCGTCCTCTCACCACCTTCCGAAAGAAGATCCTTGCCACGATGCCGTACCGTCCCGTCCTCCTTCCTCCACCGTTGTTTTCCTTCCTCCAGCTTTCCGCCACCTTAATCTAAGCGACATCACAACGAGGGCGACTCTTCTCAACCCATTCTATCTTTTACTACTTTGTAGTGTAGCTTTCCGCTTTCATATCTGTAGCAAACATTGTTTAGCTAAATATTGATATTTTCTCTCTCTCTCTCTCTTTCTTACTTTGCAAGTAGATTAGCTAGATAATTATGTTGTTGATCTGATCTCTTGTCTTATAAAAATTCCAAAAATATAACAAAAGATAAAAAAACAGCAAAAACAAATAAAAGCGGAATGCAGATTTCTCAAAACCAAATGTTCGCCTCCCCATGTTCAACCCGGGACTCCCTTTCGAGTTTCGGTTATAAATTTTATCTGGTAGCAGATTTCTACACACTACGACGATGGGTTTGCAACTCAAACCTTTTTGCGTACGAAATCGCGCTCACCACTTTTCGATCGGTAACTTTCTCCCTACTTTATTTTTTTATGGGATCAACATAAGGGTGAACCCAATGTATATCTCCCGGCTTATTCTACTTCCCCACTTCTTCCCTAAGTGTTTTAGAATTTTTGTGCATTTCATGAGCTGGGTTCTAGACAACCGGCCGATGAGCTGTTATCACTGACAGCCTGCCATCCATACTCGTGCAGTGAAGTGTGGGTTATTTATTTATATATATTTCTTCTTTTCTATTTCCTTTTCTTTTCTTTTTTTTTGGCTATTTCTCTATTTTTCTTTTTTTTTCAAAGTAGGCGGCTTCCTTGATCTAAGATTTACCTAAAGGCAGTAGAAAGAGAATGGTCGTGTGGCTGGGCTCTAAACAACCGACCAATGAGTTGTTACCACCAACAACTTTCCATCTATACCACCCTAAAAGGTTCATTAGCTACCTAATTTCTGTAAAAATCATCGCAAAGTGAGTTAGTGCAAATAGTGTGTAGATACTTTAGACTTAAAGGCCCCTTAAATCAGAGGGCAAGTTGATAAGTCATGTACTTATCACCCTAATTTATTGACCAAGTTAGAATAAAATTACTTGGCGAGGACTTGAGACCAAATCCACATTTTAGTGGATACCCGAGCTGATTAAGCCCGGAGACCTGAAGAGTCTAAGTGTTCAGGTCCTTAAGTATCATCTCCTAAAGTTAACAACTCTTAATGCCCAAGTTCCCTTCTCGTAATTCTAGTTCTATTTTTTTTTCTTTTTAATTCTTAATTTTTTTCTTTTTTCTAAATAAAAGAAATTCCACGGAGCTAACAGAATAATTTTAGGATTAAGTTTCCACCCACCCATGCCTAAATGATGCAATGTCCTCATTGTAAAGATAAAGTCATGAAAAGGGCGAAATAAATAGAATATCACCTGAATTTTGTGACAATCCGATCAGCTCCACAGAGAGAAAGGAGTATACACATGTGCTAAGTTTATTTCCTTTAGCTAGGCATAACATGCAAACAAAGAAGAAATTAGGAATTCACAAGTGTGGGTTAGAATCAGAATAAAAATAGTGATTTCAAACCTGCCAGCAAAAGATGTCCACAGATGTGGACCAAATTATGGTGCAGACCCATGCCCCAGGGTCGAGTGGTTCTAAGGCTCTAGATGAAAATCACCCAGAATCGGAGATTGTTGTGTTTATGGGGCCAGGCCTGAGGTTTTGTGGTGTGAAGCCCAAGACTAAGGTGGCGGACAATGGGTAGATCTGATTCACTAAATTCGGGTGTCAACTTAGAGTTCAACTCAGAAAGATAGTCAATTATTCCGAGCTTGAGTTGCATATCAAAGATATCATAAGGGTCTGAATAGAAGGTAGGTGGTTTCAGGTCAACGGAAACCCTTAGATTCAAAAATGTATTTCCCTCAGAAGTAGCCACCTAGATTTTCATTTCCAAATTTCTATCCTCCAAGTTCAAGTGCTCGATTTCTGAGACCTCTAGCATATTATTCACCCCATGTGTTTACCCAAGTCCTAAAATCATGGCTGAATCAAAATTGACTTGGGTTTGGTGATTTCAAAATCATCATTATATTCTTTGGGGCATGGAAGAGGAATGGGGCTACTGATTGTATCTTCTAGTAAATTAGGATTCAAATCCTCTAAGTTATCCCTAACCGAATCAAATTCCTCAATTATAAAGCATCTAATAGTTCATCAGATTTCTCAGGCCCGTTTGTCTCACTAAAATCATTTTCTTTGAGCTTAAGTGAGACTTCACCTAAAGATTCTCCACCCTCAGAATAAAAGAATTCTTGATCCTCATTTATATATGTCTCAAAATTGTATGTCATTTCCTGGTCTATGGAGACATATTTTTCCTCGCTCCCTAGCTTGGGAATCTCAAGTGAGAAAATCGGTTCATCCTCAATGGGTTGATCTAGACCAACCTGGTCATCTCCGGTCTCAGAAAATGTATCCCCCCTGATAGGTGCCTGAGCGGGTTCAGACATTGGCTCTTCTAAAGGGGGTTCATCTTGAGAATCATCCCAAGATTGGACTAAGGCAACCACAAATTTCATCCTCAATCTTGATAATTTCCCAAGTAAAAACTCACCCAGGTCCTAGAGATCAAATGGTGTTCCTCAAATTGGCCAACACCTTATCTTGGACTTGTTTTACCTGAATCGAATGGTTCAATTTAGGGTTAGGTGGGTTTGGGTTAAAACTAGGGGTGTTGAATGCTCTGAATCAATGTTTTAAAAGTAAATGCACTGTAGTATAGCCAGTAAATTGCGTAGAACACTTAAAATTTATAGCTTGAAAGAAATTCCATGGTCGAATGCAGGGAGAAATATGACAATTTATCTCAAGATCACAATTATAAGAAAGAATATAGCAATATAGTAGCAATTTCAAGCACAAATGATATAAATATAGATTCAAGAGTCAATGTGGTAAAAAGATTAGGGTAAAAATGGTGATTTGAATCACCAAATTACCTTATTACAATTCTTCTTAAATAATGCAATAGTATCAATCAACCAAATGCCAAGTATGATGAGTGCACAATGCACTCTCTCTGATGCTACAGTGTCTCAGAACCAGCTTCTTTTCCTTCAGGCCTCAGGGAGAGGCATAGGCACAGCACAACACCAACAGAGGTGAAGGCCTCTTTAGATTTCGCTAAGTGTCTAGAGATAGGCAGTGAGGCAAAAACCCCACCACCTCTCTCTCTTTCCCTTTCTTTCCTTCTTTTCTTTCTCTCAAAGACCTGGGGTTAACCGAGTAATCAGGTAGGAACAGTAACCAGATCCGAGTGCAGGGTTGCGGGCATAGGGTCGCAACTGAGCAGTGAAATGAGTCGGGTCAAGTGATCGGGTGCTAGGACCTCACCCCTAGTGTGTCGAGGCGATAAAGCCTCGGCACAAAAATAATTTATGTGCTGCAGGAGGTGCTTCGCTTCACGATGTAGGACTATCTTCCCACGCTTCCTCACGCAGCAGCTGCAGCAGATGCTATCTCCAATTGAAGGCGATGGCGAGGTGGTTAGCGCCACTTGACCATCTGGTTGGCTTCCTGGGACTGGGCCGCGTGACCTGGGTCACTCGCCTGGAGTGGCTGCCTGAAGAACATGGTGAGAGCTCGCTTGAAGCAGCTATAGTAATGGCGTTGTGGCGCGAACACCTGAAAACAAGTAGCACGGGTTAAGAGCCCTAGTCAGAAGGTTCAAAGGCTTCGCAATGATACAGAAGGAACCTAATGGTGAAGTTGGATTTTTGTTTTGACCTATTTTTACTGGGTAATTTATGCAAAAATCCAAATTAAGGCAACAGTCTGTCTAAGACACTATTTTAGGTCAAAATGGGTTCAGATAGTCAAATCAATGATGCTAAACCGTAGAGAATATTTTTCTATAATTTTTAGAGGATTTAAATGAATTTTATCCTAACCAAAACCTTAGCTAATTAAGCGAGTCTATTTTTAGGATTTCAGATGTCTATTAATTCTTGAAATGCATGAAAACTCATTTCTGTCTGCATGAACCCACTTATTAGGCATTAATGACTAAATGACCTTTAATAAACCCCTGGCATACCTCGTGGTTATTCTGTATTTGTGATAAGATGATAAAATTGTAGAAATAACCCTATTCTTCTTAAAACAACTCATCCTGCTCAAGAGACCTTCTGACTGATATGTAGGAGCTTTTATTAACTTTATAAGACTAAATTGAGCTAGTTATGGCTCATGATGGTGTTCCCATCAAGGGGAATCAATAATTTGAGGTTCTTAGGATCCTCCCTGATAGTAGGTTGTTTCGGGATGTTCAATGAATGGTGGTGACCTGTATTCAGTATAATCCTAGGGACGGTAGGTGTTATAATCATCATATCCTTCCTGATTGTAGATCGGATTGGTTTGTTCATAAGAGGGCAGTGATCTATAATCAGTGTAGCTTTGGGAAGGATAATAATCATGATCATGATGTCCAGGGTTAGGTCCTGGACATTGATGTCCGGAATCATATCCTTAATCAAAGTTATCCCAGCTAGGAGATGAGTAGTCATAAGTCTAGTCAGGATAATAACCATCTTGGGGATAAGTGGTGGTGGGAGGGTAGGATTGGAAATGTATGTAGGATGTGGAAGGATACATGGTGAAACAGGAGGGAAAACAAAGGTGAGAAAGGTGCCCTGCGATATAATCAACCAAACTTGTCCTTAGGTGGGTAGCCTAAAGACCTACAGACTCCTAGGACCCGTCTTGAGATGAAAGAAATGATTTGATCTACTTCTAACCGATCAATATAACCAGTTACAACTAGTTAAAGGGAGGGGTTGGGGAGAAGGTTCTTCTTTTGGCTTGCGCTATTGGTTTCTTTGATAACCCCCAATCGTAATCGTTTGACACTACTCCCCTAGCTAGACATCAAATGGACCAGTAGAGCGAGTTAATCCTTAAGGCCAACATCTACTCAGTTTTAAGTGGTAGAATCAATGTGATTGTGCATCTTAGGTCGAGAATCTATGGGTGTTAAGTGTGTAACTTTCAGTAAATTCCACAATCAAATAGTTTTTTTTTTAAATTTATGTGGGTGGGTGAGGTGAGTGGAGTGACAATCAAACAACCAAGATCTAACCTAGGGTTCATGCAAGCACCTAAGTTGATTTGAGTTTGAGTTATTAGGTGATGGAATGGAAATCTAGTGGGTGGGTGGGGGAATACACTTACAGAACATTCTAACCACACTTTACTTCATCTATCTGCTTTGGCTCGCCTTAGAAGGGTACCTGTAATCACAGAAAGAAAGGAGCAAAGTGATCTAAAAACTTAAGTAAGGTGGAAAACGCAAGAAAAACCAAAGAGCGTTGCCTCTCCGAAAATGGTGTCAAAATGATTACCGTGTTTTCGCGAGGAAAAGTTAGGGTTTTGGGAGAACCCGTCATCATAGTTACAAAAATTGCTACCAAATAAAATTTATACCAAAACTCAAGGTGAGTCTCGGGTCGAACATAGGGAGGCGAATGTTTGGTTTGTGAAATCCGCACTTCGATTTTATTTTATTTTTGTTGTTTTTATCTTGTACAATTTTTTTGGTATTTTAATAGGAAAGAGATCAGATCGATGAAATCTAACTAATCTGCTTGCAAAATAAAATAGAGAGAGAGAAAGAGAAACAAATATTATATGAGTAATCCAAACTATTTATTACAACAAATTGCAGGAAATAAAACTACACTACAAAAATGATAAAAGGAATAAGATGAGGAAATCCCCCTCGACAATCTCTTGGACGATGGCTCGCTCTGACGGCACCCAAATGAAGGTGGTGGGAGGCTAGAGGAAGGAGAACAATGGTAGAGGGAGGAGGATGGGGTGGAACGTCGTCGCGGTGAGGATATTCTTCCCGAAGGTGGTGAGAGGTGGGAAAAAATTTTTCTTTTCTACTCTAGAGCATCCTGGGCTTGGGACAAGCTCTCTTTAGAGCCTTGGAGGTGGACAGGGAAAGAAAGGCAGAGATGATTACAAAAGGGGAGGGTATAGGGCCTTTATATAGGCTTAGGAGGGGCACTTGGAAAAGGGCTACTATGCGCTAAGATCGTGCTACCGCGCACTGCTACAGTTGGTTGCCATCCCTGCGCACTGATCTCGCTGCGCACCAAGGCGTGCACACGTCTGGGTGCATGCTGCGATGCTGTTGTGCTGCTGGCCCTTGATCATGCATCCGCTGCCTCCGTGCGCTACGTGCCCATACATCACGCTGGCTTGCTGCTATTGTGCAAAATTGAAAATTAGGGCGGGGGGGTTGTGTGGGTTCGATCCCACGACCTCCTTTTTTCAATAAGGTTCTCAACCGATGAACCATGAGTATCTTTACATCTAAAAGACCACCCAATTAATTAAAACACATGGTGCCTGTTGTTGGAACCTCATTACACATCTAGTTTTGGTGTTAACAAAATTATTATGGATTAATGTTTGCAATTGAGTGTTTTCCAGATGTAGGTGAAGATCAAGGCAAACATTAAACTATGGCAAGGAGGCAAGGAGACAAGGAGGTGTTGATGATAGAAGCTCATTTGAAGTTTATTTTGTTTATTAGATTTGGTTTTTATTTTATTCTTGAAATGTATGCCTCTTGACAAAGAAAGAAGAATTAGATCGTAAAAATCATATAGAGATAAATTATGATAAAACATTACGATCATTCAATTTATTTCAAAGTACGTTTTGTTTAAAAGATAGTTTTTAATGTTTAAAGTGTTTACAAAAATAGGCTAGTAATCTTGTTGTATTCATGTTTAAAAAGGTACTTGTTAACCCATAAGTATTGGTACTAAAGTTTAGTACCAGTACATGTGAGTTACAGGTTTGGGTTTTCTCAAAGAAACAAACCTGTACCCTACGAATACCGGTACTCATGATCAGCATCGGTACTGGAGGCAACAAGTACTGGTACTCATGATCAGTACCGGTACAAGTGGGTTACAGATTTGTGTTAAGTATTTAAAACCCAAATCTGGAAGCAACGAGTACTAGCACTCATGATTAGTACCGATACCCAATAGGTACTAATTGTGACAAGTTTACTTAAAACACAAAATAGTATGTCACTAGTACTGGTACCAGTTAGCCGTTGGCTCAAAACTGAATGGCTAGAAAATTAATTTTGGCAATATGAACGTTGAGATTTAAACCCTAACGTCTAGTAGACATCTGCCTAGGTCCTAACTCTATAAAAAGACCTTAGGACTCTTAGTTTGCACATATGAAATAGAAGAGAAAAATTCGAGAGCTACATTTCATATTTCCACCATATTCTGAAGAGAACAAAATAGTGTTTGCTGGTTCCAATCTCTCTACACATTTGCAAACTCTTCGACATGTTTCATTTACGCATTCACAAGGCAATTCACGTCTTTACTAGGCTCTCAAATTGGTAATACCATTTATATATTTGTTAAGAGGCTTAGATAATTTATTGTAAGATTTCTCTTTCTTGCACCAGTGCTCTATTTGTAATTGAGCTTCTTGCCCGTTGGGTTGTAACAAACCCGTCTCCTGTACTTGGGTTGAGGTAACCCATTAATTACCTCGTTTAGTAAATTGATTCCCTCGGGGTTGAGGGAATCAGGTTAAAAATCCTAAGCTGAGAGACTTAAGTAGTAGAGTATCCAAGTGAGTAGGGAACCACTGTACATTTTGTGCCAATTTATGTGATTGTGATTTGTGCAAATCTTTCTTGTTATTACTAATTCTTTGCTTGAGTGTTTGTGTGTGTATTATAGTAGCCATCTATCTATAGATCCTACACCTGTATGGCCGTTTGATGAAGATCCAACGGCCCAGATCTGATGGTGTGGATGGGGAGAGGCTGCGATGGCCCTTAGGTAGTCTGGATGGCTCTGATGGTGCCACATGGCAGTACCAAGACTATTAATCTTCATTTCTTCGCAGGTGGTGCTATGGATGTCGGATTGGGTCAATTTTTGCATCGTTGGGTTGGGATCGTTGATCCGGATCCATCCGTGCGATCAAATTTGGCATCTGAGGTTTTGATTAGTGCCACCTTGCCCCGTGACCTTTAATATTCCTCCTACTGTATAATGTGCTACAGAACTCCGATTAAGACGATTTTGGAGTTGTTAGACTACGATCATCATTCTGATCAAATCCGTACAGTCAGATCGTCAATCTGATGCCCCAAAATAAATCTCCTCTCCTGACCACAAAAGGACACGAATTAACCTATAATTTATACAGGCTATTCTAAATGCAAAATGATGCATGCTATGCAATATTTATAATATGGAATGCATATCTAAGCCTAGGAATATGCATAAATAGGTATTTGATCCTAAATAAATGTGTCTACATCACTGCCCCAAGTTCTGTGCACATGGTTCGGAGTCACCGTGACCCTCCAGTGACATTAGGTAGAGTAGTCTCCCCTTTGCTTTCATAAAATTATTGTTATGACCTCTCTTTGTAATAAATGTGAGGCATACCCGTTTCTCTTGCTGAGCTTTAGAGTCCATAAATATTATGACGTATGATTTCCTCTTTTGGGTACTATAAATAGCAAAATCAAATGCGGAAATGAGATAATGGAAATTTTCATGACAAAAATTATACATTTTTAATATTGCATTTTGGTCCCTATGGAGGTTATATTATTTTTCATCAAAGATTAAATGGTCAAACTTGTTTTGCATACATCGAGGGCCTCCAAGATCGGAATCAGGTGATCCAAGACTCGATCTTAAGGTTCTTAAGGGTGCCGAACGTATCCATATGGTTGGATTGGACGATTTCTTCTCCAATTTTCGGGATGCAAATTTGGGAATCTCCAACCTATTTTTGCGGAGTCATAACCCCTCGACGATGTTAGGTAGAGTAGTCTCTCCTTTTTTCCATGTGGTTGTCTACATTGTGACTTTCTTCGCTTATTACATCGTTTAGCATGCATTCATACCTCTCGCTAAGATCAAAACCCGTCTTCATATTTCTTACTATCTTGGGTACTTGAATATTAAATGTGGAAGTTGTAAGTTAGGTTGTTGACTCGAAATGGGGATAATCAAATTGATATAGTTAACTACTGGATTAAAAGGAGGTAACAACAATTTATTAAAGCATGTTCATGAATTAAATGAATTATGATACACTTAGAATATGTGATATGGTCATGTTATCGCATGTACGAAATGAATTCCTTTTTTTAGAAAAATTGACTTCATCAGGATGGTTAAATAATAATTTGATTGGAACCACGATATGAAATTAGAAATTTCCTAGAAATAGATAAGTTGGAGAATAACGTGAATATCTGGCAATGCTGAAATTCAAAAGTATGATTATTGGTATGGTTTAAATGGATGAAAAAGAAAGATATAGTTATCTAAAATGAATTAAATAATCAACACGACGGATATGTTGGGAATTAAAGGAATATGATAACTGGTTTCAGCCCCACTTTTCGTTGAAGTTTGGCTATAGCTTTGGTCTTTCAGACCGGTTTCAGGGGCTAGTTTAGGGAGTTGCTGGCCTCCCTACAACTCTTTCGTTAGGCTTAACGGCCAACTGGGATAGCGGGATGCGGGGCTCGAGGTTTGATTCTTCTCGCCTGAAGGGTGGTGTTGGTGCAAGAGCATCACGATCGTTAATTTTGATGATAACAAAATACTTGTTATTTAACATTTACATTGAGTTTAAGTTTTCCGGATTATTGCAAATGGATACAAGTGTGAGGGAGCTCAAGCTCGCATCCATGGCGGATTGGAGGAGCTTGATGGAGGAGAAGAAACTTCACATGGAGCAAGAGCTTGAAGACAAGAAGATGAAGAATAGGATAGATGTTTGTATGTCTTATATTTTGTATTTGTATCCTTTTGTTCTTTGCTCTTTTCTTGCTTAGATTAATTATTAATGAGCCCAAAGTAACAAACAGTAGTCCTAGTATCACATACTCAACCCTAAGATACTTAAACAAACTCTTAGAGAACCTAGAAAACCAAAGTAGACATCAGACAGCCTGATCAAAAGTCTAATCTTGACATCAGACATCTGATCTTAGACTTTAAGACGTTTGACTATTTGATCAGACGTCCAAAACACTTTGGGTGGAAGCCCACTCTCTGTCTGCCAATTTCAGACGTCCAGCCCTTAGTCCAGACCTCTTAGAAGATGTCTAAGGACCTTGCAAGAAGTCCAACTAGAGGACCATTAGCTTATCTTAGAAGATTAAGCCTTAATCTAATTTACATCTACTTTCAGACCTCCATAGAGCATCCCAGACATATGATAAATAGACGTTAGGCTAAGATCTGACCCAAATCATTATTGTTAGATGATTATAGCTGTTTGAGCCTCAGGAAATCCATTCCTACAATGATTTATGTTTCCAGACATCTAGACCTTTTGCCAGATGTTCAATCTGTCGTCTGTGCAACTTATCATTAGAACCCTATTTCGATTGTGTGAAAATAGGAAAGAAACCTTCTTAGGATTAGACGTCTGATTATTAGCCCAAACATCTTATAATTGAATCTTAGACGTCCATCTTCATCCAACTCAGTCTAGATCTTCTACCCGTCTAGATCAGACAATCGATCCCTAGATCATACGATGGCCCAGACGTCTAACCTTAGAACCAAACACATAATCCTATCAGAATCATTAATGACCCTAATTTTGGCCTATTTTTCCTTAGATCTCTTCCTAACGGCTATAAAAGCCTTCCAAGGCCTTCTAAACCCTTCTTAAGGCCTCTATAAATAGAGGGGCACTCTTCCTTTGTTAGATACACCAAGAAATACCACTTCCACTCAAATTGTGTTCAAAAGAAGAAAGGAATCACCTAGAAGTGTTGTTGCTCTCCAAACCCTTGTCCACACTCTTGAGAGCATCATCCTTGCTGTGCACTCATTCTCCCGCCTACGAATACGACAGCATCGTAGTGCCATCGTATGGTTCACGCACCCTGCATTGCTAGCCGACGAACTTCCACTAAAGGGAAGTTTCCTTAGCTTATAGTAGCTAGATTTACTTATTTACTTTGTAGCTCTATAGGATATTGTATTACTATCTTTAGTTGGGTATTCGCCTTGCAAATTCCCATCTCCCTCGCGAGACAAAATACTCCTCGTGAGGAGGAGGGGTTTTGAGGAATGCTACCCTCGTACATAGTAGCGTGGTTGTATAGAGGTTGAACTACCCTCGTGTTAAGTAGTTCAATTAGTGGATTTGATCGACTAGGTCGATCGGAAAATCCTAAGTCGAGAGGCTTAGGTGGTGGTTTTTACCTAAGTTTGGGTTTCCACCTAAAAATTCTTGTGTACTTGTGTGATTGCTATTTTTGTGAGATTGTCGCATATTTATTTCCGCATTATTTATTTATCACGCAAATCTCAACCCTCTCCCTCAGAACCTTCAAGTGGGTCATTGACTGTTTGTGGTTCAGCGTGCGTAGTGCTTATACATGTTCATGCTACACGACCTAGTTGCCACCCCTTTCTGTAATGACCCTAGGGTGATGGAGTGTGGCGACTCGATGGGTATAAGTAGTCTTCCCGGCCCGGAGGATGGCTTATACTGATCTTGCGCAATAGGAAGTTACATGAAATCGTCTCATTCCCTGAGTCATCGATTGACAGATTGTGGACCATAATAAATTGGGCTTCCAATATACAAAACAGAACAGAATAACGAGATGCCTAATAAACGGATTAATTAAAGCTATAGTACCCATTTTCTCTTATTCTCATTTACTATTACACTATGCTATTTTTGTTTCTACTCTACTCAATTTTTACTGACGTGTTTTGGGTTCCATACTCATGTATACTTGGTAGTTCATAAGGTGAATTCGGTTGTGCATCTCCATAGGATTATATACTTATGTTCTACAGTAAATCTTCGGGTCAGTATTCAATTTATGTTCATTTAATTTATGCAATATGAATTATTTGTTAGCTATGTTTATATTTTATGGTTATGTGTTAGGTGACTATGACCTTGTGGATGAATTGTGCTAGGTGTTAGCACACGGCGACATGGGTTTCATCACTTGGTGAGACTCGAGTTGTCACAGTTCTCTCTCTCGCTCTCTCAAATCCTCAATTTATGTTTTTATGCTTTTGATTTTTTTAGGGTTTTGGAAATGGTAATCAAGATAATGAAATGCAAAACATGTAGAAATAAATTATGCCTAAGTGACAAGAACTAATCCCTCTTTCTAAGCTCACCCTAGGCAAGTGCAGCTAGGGTAATTAGAAAGATGGAGAGTGGGTGCACTAAGAAAAATAAAGAAAAGAGATTATTAGAACTAGCACATGAAAATTAAAGGAAGGCAACTTGAATTAATCGGGAAGAAAATTATGTCTTACAAAATTCTTGTAGAGGAATGCTTCTACAATATAAAAGAGATACAAAGAAAACAAAATATTAGAAGACTAGAATTTTCCCATTGAATATGAAGATGAAGACTCCTTACTCAAAGTCCAGAAGCTCCTGGACTTAAAAAGGACTCCTTCTTTAGATCTTCCTCCTTGAGATGATGATGAACTCCTTCTCTCCTCAAGGTGGACATCTACCCTAGCTTCTTCTCCTCTGCTTGGTCATCCCCCAATGGTGAAGAGCCCCTTGGCGTGCTCCAAGGAAGAAGGAAGAAGAAGAAGGCACCAAGGAGGCAAGGGTTTGCCTCCTTAATCTTCTTCTCTCCTCTCCTTCCTTTGGATGGATGTTGGTGGATATAGGTAGGGATTTAATGTAGCCAATGGTCAGTTTATTTGGTGGTAGGAAGGGGGTATATATGGGATGGTAAGGAGGGTGGGTTGGCATGGATTAAGTGGATGGTTGGGATGGGTTTATGGTGGTGGTTAATGGATGAATCATTAGATTTAGGTGGTGCCACCTAAGGGATATGTAGGGTGGTGGTTATGGGTTACGAGTCACCCCTTGGTGGATGTCCAAGGGTGGAAAGGCACCTAGTTTTGGTGCCACATGTGGGTGCTTCTAGAAGGTGGTTTTTGGCACCAAAAGGCAAGGGTAAAGATGTCTTTTAGGGGGTAGATGTAGGGTGTAGATTAAGGGGTTACGTGGCACCAAAATTGGGGTTTCTAGAAGGGGTTTTTTTGGTGCCACCTTTAGGTGTATTTTGGTGGTAGTTGTAGGGCTAAGGGATACCTACTGGTGGCACCAAAGGGAAAGGTAGTGGAGGTGGTTTAGGTTTAGGAAGGTGAAGGTAGTAGTGGAGCTAAGTAGGGGGTTGGTCGACAATGGAGTAGAGCCTAGGTAGAGCAAAGCTAAGCTAGCTTAGCTAGTGGATGAGTAGAGGAAGAGCTATGGTTTATTTGGTGGAGCTGCTTTGAGTCTATAAGGAGCTGGTATGCTGCTGCAGAAGATCTTAAAGGAGCTCAACTACTAGCTTAGTTAGCTAGTTCTTTGCAAGCTACTAAGTTGAGTAGGTTGAGCTAAGTTAAGCTGGTCTCAACTATTCTGGAGCTAAGGGAAGCTGGTTATGATCTTCTTGAAGACTCCCTAGCTAGCTAAGCTAGCTAAATTAGGTCCAACAGATAAGCTCAACTAAGTTGAGCTAGGGTGAGTCTTCATGAGCTGGTGTTGAGCTGCCCTAAGCTAGTTATGGACTTCTCAATTGACTTAGCCTAGCTAGTTGAGAACTAGTAGCCAAGGTAAGTTGACTGGAGTTACCATGAGCTAAGTAGAGCTTAAATGAGCTGGGTTGAATTGGAATCCAGCTGAGGTGAGCTGGATTAAGCTAAGTCTTCATCTTCTGCCTTTCACATTACCAGGGTTTAGGTGAGCTTCACTGTGTGATCATCCCTGACAATGACATGAAGTATACAAAAGCTAAAATAAAGGAAAATAATGCAATGCATGCCTAAATGCAATCCCAAACCATATTGTAGTGTGCAAAACCTAAGAGCTAGGTGTGTTTTAAGGCATAATAGTGATGATAACCTGGTGTTTACCACACCCCCATGCTTATCTTTCTGCTTGTCTCTTAGCAAAACTGAATTTCACAAAATGATTTCGGGGAAAACTAATTTTTTGTACTTTGAGGAAAACATTATCACGGGACTTTGGTTGATTGAGAAGTAAAGAAGGTACGGGATTTCTTTAAGATAAACATCAGGATTTATCCTTGGATCTAGGGTTAGCATAAATCAGAATCAGTGTATCTTTCCTAGAATTTCACAAATTTACCCTATTAGACTCCAATTATCCCATCAACTATTTTTGCAGTAAAAACCTCCTTGACTTAAGAAATTGATCTAGAATTTGTGTGACGATGAAAATTCAAGTGTCAGTGGTTTTTGAATGACCAACATTTTTTTTTTGCTCCCCCATGCTTATTCTCAGATTAGTCTAATGTAGATTGTGTCAGGATCATCATTCCCATCACCAAATCCTTGAAGGGGCTCTGGCATCGATGCTTTTAGATAGCATCATCCAAGACACCCCTTAAGAGCTCACAACCCCAAAACATAAAGTAATGTAAAGGGGAGCTCTAAGCATGCTCAGGCTCTCGCTCGACACTTCAAGATAGTATCGTCCGAGACACCTGAGCTGCAAAATATGCTTTAATGCTCCGTATATAGATATGGATATAGATATAAAGCAACGTCGATGCAGTGACATGTTTTATTGCATCCTCAAAGGAGACATTTTTCTCCTTCTCAACATTGGAAACTCACACCAATCAACTACTTCAAAGTCTCACCAAGACTATGGTAGAGGAGATTATTTATTAGATGTTTTTGGGCTTAGGTTTTGTTGGCTATGTGTATGAATACGTTTGACACTTGAGTTTCATAAGAATTCAAATTTCTAGATCGAAGAATAAGTCAAGTACTATGTTGGAGGGATTCTAGGTAGGAGTTTTAAGTGTGTCTTGTTGTAGTTAAGTCTCCTAAATAGATCTCTCAACAAATACAATTTATAACTCGAATTCTAAAAGAAGTCCGAGGTCGAACACAGGGAGTAAATATGGAATTCACGCACTAATCTCAATCAAAATAAATGAGCACAAGAATTTAAGCATAGTAATGATATTCAATGAATACTAATCTATCACATTAAAACTCAATAAAGCTCAATGTATCTCGTGATAAAAAGAATAGAAAGCCAAAAGTGGTAATTTAAATCACCAATTAAGCCTTCTAAGCATGCATCACAATTTAACCAAATAATCTAGCAGTAATCTGACATCTGGCTCTCAAATCAGACGACTTAAATGTCGCCTGCTATAGTGCCTTCAAGATAGCTTTCTTCTATTCTTCTTATTCTTCTACTCTCTTCTTCTTCAAAGCCCTTTCTTCTTCTCAGGCATGGCCCCTCTCTCCCTTTCTTCTCTTCTCCAAGCCTTCTCTTTTCTTCTTCTTTGGCTCTTCTCTTCTTTCCTTCCCAGCAACTAAGTGTCGAACAAGGCCCGCAGGAGCAAAACCCACCCCTCCCCCACTATCTTTCTCTTTCCTTCCTTCCTCTCCTCTTCTCTTAAATATCTGATCTTAATCGAGTAAACAGGCATGAATACTAACCGGGTCTAGGGTTGCGTGTGTGGGGTCGCAGCTGAGGAGTGGTAGGTTTAGGCAGGTCAATGAGCAAGTAAGCGAGGACCTCACCCCCAAGTGTCTGAGGCAATAAGCCAGTAGCACAAAAACAACTTATGCGTAAGCAGGTGCTCTCCCACGGATGATGTGGGAATAAATCCTACTCTTCTTTCGCGTGTGCTTGCAGCAAGGAAGCTTCTCCAATTAGTGTAGCTACTAAGAGTGTCTTTGTAAATTACAGTCACAACTGTGCCTCTTTCTCCCAATTGAGGACTTGGGTGTTTGAAGGTGTTGATTTTGCACCACCTAGAGGTGGGCTCGATGGTCAATGTGGCTGGAAGCAGACGACCGTGGTCGAACGAAGTGGTGGTGGCGGAGAATGATGGTGAACACCTGAAACTCATGAATACGACCTCTCAGCCCAATTAAATCACCTCAGGAGCTTCATCGTATGGCGTGGAAGGCGAAGCAATGTTCAAAACAAAGATTAAAGAGGTCTAATCTAACCTACAAAGGTAGAGGAGGAGTTTTAGAACCTTATTAAGGGTCGAAAGGGACTGAGAGGTGCCGGCTTTGATTGGCCGATGCCGTGGAAGGTGAATACTCCAGGGAGGGAGACGGCGGCGAGGAAAGGGGGAGACGACCCTCGCTTTGACTGGCAAGGCACGGAGGAAGATGCGGAAGAGGAAGGTCAAGCCAATTTGGTCATTGGCTGCCTATAGGACGAAGGGGACAGAGGTTGCTAGAGCTAGGTCGAAGAAGGGCTGCAGGTAGGGATTTGAAGAAGTTTTGGCCCTAAACCTTGCTAAGGAGGTAAGGAAATGCACTGTGGGTCCTTTTATAGGGCTTAGGTCGAGCTACAAGCTTGGAAACAAGCTCGAGAGCTCGAAAATCAAGGGCTTAGGTTTAGGAATTTCCAAGAGTTAGCATGAACTCTTGGCCGATTTAGGCAAGTTGTGAAGAAGCTTAGATGGAAGGGGGTCTCCTTAAAAGCCCTCCTTCCATTTTTGGGAGAGATTCGTTGCAAATTCAGGGAGATAACTCAGATTGAAACCTTCCATGTATGGACGAAAGGTTCCAATCGTGGTAGGGACCTTTCCGTGAAGAATATGAAGAAGTTGTGGGGGTCCTTGCAAAGAATTCGAAAGTTAGGGGCATGTGTGTGAGAGAAAAGAGTTAGACTGGACCAAAATGCAAACTTAGTCAAGATGATCTCTGATTAAGCCCAAATTTTGGTACAAACCTAATTTTGACCCAAGAAATCTGATTGTGAAGTCAGATTTTGGTTTTAACCAAGTTTGACTAGCTAATTTGCATAGAAACCTAAATTAAGGTAACTGTCTGTCTGAGACTCTATTTTAGGTCAAAATAGGTTCCATTGGTCAAAGCAAGCAAACCAAATCCTATAGAATATTTTTCTATGATTTTTAAAAGGTTTAGGTGAATTTTATCCTGACCAAAACCTCATTTAATTAAGCAGATCTATTTTTAGGGTTTCAAATGTCCATTAATTCTTGAAATGTGTGAAAACCTGTTTCTATCTACATGAACCCGCTAATTAGACATTAATGACCATTTGACCTTTAATTAACTCTTGAAAAATCCTGTGATTGCTCTGCATTTAGGATATACTTTTAAAACTACAGATTTACCCCTATTTTAATGCATTTCTCTCAGAATGAATGTGCAGTGAATTACAGTCTTCTGGCAGTTATGTAATGGCATTTATTAATGGATTATTACTAATTAAAGCTAGATATGGCTGATGACGACATTATCATCATACTATTTAAACTACTAGACAGAATCAGGGTCAATTGCTTTCTTCAAGGGTCACGAAGAAATTCTTTAGGAGATACACTAATCGAATCTAAAATTTTTAGACCTAAAAGGTCTAACCAAAAGATCCTTGGATTTATCCTTAAGTTTAGTTAAAGATTAAATCCTATGTGTATCTTTTTGAAATAAAGTCACAACATTAATCCTGAGTTTTCAAATTTTCCTCAAAAAGTGACTAATGATTTTTATGAAAAATGCATGCAAAAGAAAAGAAAATTTTCTTTTTGTATTTTTTTGGGTTTTGAAAATCCTAAAATGACTGTCAAAATTTAAAATATCCCCCCATGCTAAAGGTATGCAATGTCCACATGCATAAGGAAGGGAGAAAAAAGAAAAAAGGAAAATAGAAAAACAGTGGGTTACCTACCACCCAAGGCTGTCTTTAATGCCTTTTCAGCTGGGCATAGGGTGTAGCACTGTTGATGGAAAATCATGAAGAAAATTGGACACTTTAATGCCTACAGTGAATAAATATTCCTCTTGGTCCTCGAAAAGATAAGAAGTTGAAATAAGAGGAATTAAATGAGATGGAAAAATGGAAAGAGGATCCGAGTCTAGCCAGGGTTTTATCTCAAGATGCAAGCCAAGCTCGGGAGGATCACGTGGAAGGTCCATGGGATCGTGGGAGTTAGAATAGTCAGGGGTGAGGGTTGGAGCGAATACTATGGTTAGGGTGGGAGGATGAGGTGCAATCAGAGTCGAAGGGTATGGTGATAAGTTAAGAAGAGGTGTAGAATGAAGGTAAGCTCCCAAATCTGAAATATCTATTGTGTTGTTGTTCGGAACCAGATAGGAGTTTGATGTTTTGTCGTCGTAGCACAATCCTAAATAGCTCGATCAACAGATAAAATTTATAACTCAGAATCTACAGTGGAGTCTGAGGTCGAACATAGGGAGAAAATATTGAATTCATGCACTAATCTTTAATTGCATATAAATGAACACCATAATTGAAGCACAAAAGAGATATTCAATAAATAATATCTACTCAAATTGATATTCAATTATAAGCATGAGTATTTCAATAGATCACAATGATAAAAAGAAATCTAAGACAAAATAATGGTGTTTTAGATCACCAATTATTAGCCTTAATTAAGCATATATTACCTACTCAAATATTTGAACAGTATCATCAATCAAAAATGCCACGCAAGATAAGTGGCCACAATATCTTCAGATGAAAGAGCATTCCACCGGACAGCTTAAGTGATCAAGGCTCTCAAAGCCTTCTTCTTTGTTTCTTCTCTTCTTCTGCTTCTTCTTCTTTCACGAGCCTTCCCTTTCTCAGACCTTCCTTCTCTTCTCTTCTAAGCCTCTACTTCTTTAGAGCCTTCCCTCCTTCACAGCACAAGGGATCCAAATCCCTTCAGCGACTAAGTGTCGCACAGGGGTAGACCTTCAAATAGCAAAACCCCTCCAGCTCTCTCTCTCTCTCTCTTTCCACCTCTTCCTTCTCTCACATAATCGGGCTCATTATTGGGCATGCGAATCATGTACAATGACCAGGGCTACTAGTCATGTGTGGTAGCCAAGGAGTACACATAGGCGGGTTAACGGATCATGAGGGGTAAGGGGACCCAACCCCCATGACTTAGCCGAATAGCCTAAAGCATGAATTCAATATATCTCGCTCAGGTGGCTCTACCGCTTCTAAGGTGGGACTATAATCCCACTGTCTTCGTCCCGTGCAGCTACAGAGATGGCACCTCCAATTGAAGGCAAGGACACGGCTGCGGTCTTCAATTAAGGACCTGGAAAGGATCCTGATGTGTTTCTACATCACCTAGGAGTAGCATCGGGTTGTCTCGACACCGGAGGAGCTTGGTTGTGATCAAAGATGGAGGCGGTGATAGACGGCTGTAGCAAGACCTAACTCTAATGGAAGAAAGGGGAGGATGGTCCTTGCTGGTGGTATGCTGGACTCAGAGAAGATGAAATCTCTAGGAGGGAGAAGCGGCGACGATGAGGAGGCTAGGGCTACACTCGCTGGTATTGCGTCGCGTGGAGCACCAATTGGAAGATGATCCCACTGGCTATTGTCTATGATGGCGAGACAAGAAGGTAGTCGAAGAGGGTTGCCGGAGTTGGTGGAGACGGAGGTCGGGGAGAAGAGAAGAAGGGGATTTTGACCTCCAAACCAAGCTAAGGATGTAAGGTTTACAATCAGGGGACCTTTTATAGGGCATTAGGAAGGCATTCCAAGCTTGGAAGCTCGAAACCTTCATGAATTAGGAAACCTAGATCTTTGAATGGTTCACATGAGGATTTTGGTAGAAATCAGAGCCCAAGATGCAGCTCAAATTGAAGAGGATTCTCTCAGGAGTTCTTCTAATTTTGGAAGAGATTAAGCGTGAAATTAGGGAGAACTCCTTGATTCAAGGTCGACTGCAAGTGTGTTCACATAGCCATGGTGGTAGGGACCTGTTGGTAAAGAAGACAATGAAGTTAGGGGGGTCCTTATAAAATATTTCAAATGTTGAGGGGCTATTTGGGAGAAAAAGAGTCAGACTGGACCAAAATGCAAACTAGGTCAAGATGATCTTTGATTGGGTTCAAATTTTGGTATAAATGTAATTTGGACCCAAGGAATCTAATGATGAAGTTGAATTTTTGTTTTGACCAAGTTTGATTGGGTAATTTACCCATAAACTCAAATTAGGGTAACTTTTTATCTGAGACTCTGTTTTAGGTCAAAATAGGTTCAGATGGCTAAATCAAAGATACCAAACCTTATGGAATATTTTTCTATGATTTTTAGAAGGTTTAGGTGAATTTTATCCTGACCAAAATCTCAGTTAATTAAGCAGATCTAAAATTAGGATTTTGGGTGTCCGTTAATTCTCAAAATGCATGAAAACTCATTTCTATTTGCACAGACCCTCTTATTAGACATTTATGACCATTTGACCTTTAATTAACCCCTGGTAAAACCTGTGGTTACTCTACATTTAGGATATGATGCTAAAACTACAGATTTACACTGATTTAATGCATTCTTCTTAGAAAGGATATACAATGAATTACGACTCTCTGACGATTATGTAGGAGTAGTTATCAATTGATTCTGACTAATTAAAGCTAGTTGTGGTTGATGATGACGTTATCATCATGTCTCTTCAAACATTTATGCTATTTCAAACTCCAAATCATTGTAGAATCATTTTCCAAAGTGGTCAAAGCAAAACATGATTCAAAAAACATTGTTTCTACCACCAAATCATCTATTTTAGTATTTGAGTCCTCAAAAAAATCATCATGGAATCTCCGGGAAGCTTTGAAAATATCCAAGGTAATAGTGTCGCCATCACAAGCAATGTCCATTTTTCCTAAATGATAGTCAATATTAGCTTTTGTGATGTCCAGAAAAGGTCATTCCAGGATGATAGGGGAATTAATTAGTGTTTCAGGTGCCTCAATGTCAAGGACAAGAAAGTCTATAGGAAATACACAGTTATGGACCTTGGCCAGTACATCCTCGACAATCCCCTTATGTTTAATCATAGATCGGTTTGCGAACTATAATGTGACCTCAAGAGGTTGTAGATCACCGATCTTAAATTCCTCGAATAATATAGTGGGGATGATATTGATAGAGGCACCTAGATCAAGAAGGAAAGTTGTGTCATTGATTATTATAGAAATGAAAGGAGCACCCGGATCTTTTTTCTTGGGAGGCAGCTTACTCTGGACCACAAAACTTACTATCTCCGAAAGGATTACTCGTCCTAGGTTTTTAGTCTGCCTTTTAGGAGTGCAAATATCATTGAGAAATTTGGCATAGGTAGGGATGTACTTGATTGCATCTAGGGGGAATATTAATATGCACTTGCCAAATAATTCCATGAGTTCCTCGGTTGTAGGCTCTTTTTTCTTTCTTTTGTTATTGGTGGAATTGAAAGCTTGAGTGAAAGGCATGGGAGATTTGTGTTGGGGCAAATTTTCGTCGTTTTAGAAAAATACGCATGTTGTAGAATAGCGATGGAAACAACTCGACATTTGAAATTTATAGTGCTCAAAAAATGTGAGTTCCGAGGTTGTTCGTAGGGAGCAAAAAATTACAATTCAACCACTATTCAGTGATAGAAATGAGCATAATAAATCGATTCATAAGAAATAATATGCAATGAATACTCCTCTTATATAGATAAGAAAATTCAAGTTCCAAAGAGCCAAAAATAAGAAAACATAAGGCCAAAAAAATTGGTTTGCAACTTAGCACATAAGCCTTCTCAATTCCCACTTAAGCTCAATCAAATCAGCTAAATCAGACATCCAAGGTGAAGCCACGAATGTCTTAAATGGTCACCTCAAAGCCTTCATGGTTTTAGCCAAAACTCCACCCCATGTGTACACGAATCCCAAAGCACCAAAATGACCCACACGCACACGTGTACATGCATTGATGGTAGCACCATCATTGGTGTTAATAAGCTTAATATAGCCTAACTGCAATAATAAATGCTCCTAAATATTCATCAGATGATCATAACTCTGTTCTGAATTGCATTTGAGAAGAAGATAAGAAAATGAGTTAATTCTGCCATTTTAACACCTAATCACAAATTTAGATTAACTAAGGGGTTAATAGGGGCTTAATACAAGGTCAAATGAGCTTAATTTCCTAAGAAGTGGGCCTGAGCTGATTGAATCAAGATTTTCTAAGAATCCAAGGATTATTTTATTACTTGAAAACCCTAATTTTAGCCTCACTCAAATTAAAAGGGTTCTGATAGAAATAAATTAAATCTAAACCTCCTAAAAATAATTGAAAAGTATTCTAAGAGGTTTGGTACCTTCATTTTAGCAATCGGTATCAATTTTGACAAAAAATAGAGACTTAGGCAAAAATTTACCTTATCTTGGGTTTCAATGTAATTTACCTAACCAAATGTGATAAAATCCTAAATCTAATGTCACCATTATATTCATTGGGTTTAAATTAGGTCAACCCTAAAATTTGAGCTTAATCGAAGTCCATCTTGACCTAGTTTGTATTTTAATCCTCTAATCTCTATTCCTTACACCTGGGCACCTATCTTTTGCATTTTCCTTACAATCAGGTCCCCAACTTCTTGTTTTCTTTGCAAATCGACCCCTTCCACCATTATCTTCCTCTAGCCAAGCTTCAAAGGAAGGTCGGTGCTTGAGCCAAGATTTGGAGGAGAATCCCCTCCAATCCGCACAATGATTCACCACCAATTTTGAAGGGTTGATTCATTTATCAATCGCATATTCAATGGCACATTTCCCAGCTTGAGATTCTTCCTCAATAGCACATTCTTGGCATCCAAAGATGGAAAGATGATTAGCTTCCAAAGGAGCTCCAATCAACGATTTTGTGCCACAATTTCATGGCGTAGACTCTATAAAACTCCACGAGCGCTTTGCAATTAAATTCATCTCATTTTGGCATGCGAATTCATCTCCTTCCTCAATAGCACATTCTTGGCATCCAAAGATGGAAAGATGATTAGCTTCCAAAGGAGCTCCAATCAATGATTTTGTGCCACAATTGCATGGCGTAGACTCTATAAAACTCCACGAGTGCTTTGCAATTAAATTCATCTCATTTTGGCATGCGAATTCATCTCCTTCTTCGTTTCTTGCCGCCATTGATGACGACCTGGAGTACCTTCGACCTCCATCTTCGCTTTTGCTTGCCACTAACTGAGCATCATATCTTCTTCCCCAATCCTCACCAGAGCTTCTTGCCAAGCTTGGGCCTCTAAGACCACCTCATCCGCTCCAACCACTTCCTCCATTGCCAGTCCACGGAGAACCACCACCGATTTTCACACCCCCTTTCTCCTAATTAGCTTAGGGCTTTTCCTCGTCGTGGTTCCCCCTAGCTTAAGAGTAGGTCAATTTAGCCATTAGACCTTTGTTCGTTGCGCTAAATCGGTGTTTAAAAAGGTGTCGCATTGCTGTATAGCCGAAATAGCATTCAAACAAATACAGTTTTATTACTTGAAAAGATTTCGAGCATAGGGAGCAATATGGAATTCAGAAATCAAGATCACAATTTAAACTAAAAGAATTTGCAATAATATCAGGTATCAATGTGCAAAAAGATGGGAATAAAATGGTGGTTTAAATCACCATATACTCCTTACAATAATAGCTAAGGAACTCAATATATATGTATGAAATGAAAGCTCAAATCTGCCATTTGATTTGGAAATCAGATGGCTTAAAGTCATCTGCTGATGTGCTGCAACTCTTCTTCTTCCTATCTCTAACTCTGTCTTTCCTCTTCAGCTTCTTCTCTTTCTCAATAGCAGCTTCTTCTTCTTCTACTCTTCTGCCTTTAGCTTTGCGACTCTCCTCTTCTTCTTTTCTTCTTCATTCTCTGGCTTTCCTCTTCTAAATCCGGCTAAGTGTTAGCCGAATTTCCCTATAGTATAACCCTCCCCCTACCTGTGCAACTCTCCTTCTCTCTTTCTCTCTTAGGATCCACTCTCCTAGAGCCACAGGTAATCGAGTTATCGGATTCAGACGCATACCCAGGTCCAAGCTCACCGGCATGCGGTGGTGAGCAAGGAGTGTAGGTCGGGTTATCAGGTCAAACCAGGTCTGCGTGTTCGTGTCACGGACGAGGTCAAGTGAGCGGGTGAGAGGGACCTCACCCCGTGAATTGAGGCAAACAACTACTAACACCTATTCAATTTATTCTCCTCAGTGCACTTTACAGCTGACGATGTGGGTCTATCTGCGCATCCCTCTCCTTTGTGCATCTGCAACAAGGGGTCTTCTCCTCAATTGCTTTAGCTGATGGGCTCGCATCTTCAATATGGGACCTAGACTTGTGCGTGTGACGCTTCTGCGCAACCTACAGCGCTAACCTAGAATGGGTGCACCTGGAGCAGATCTCAAGCAAGCTCCAAGCTTGCTGCTTCCATGGCGGGGAGGTCAAGTTCCTAAAATTGTGAAACGGCCTTTCGGCCACGTCAGAATGCTCAGGGAGGGTCGCCGGACAACGGCGAGTGCTATGAGGGTGTTTATGTGGCATCTCGTGGTCTGTGGGTGCGTGGTGAGGTCGGATTGTGTGCGTGAGAGTGGGTGTGTTCGAGGGTGCGTGTGACTGAGTGAAATGATGAATAAAGAGAGGGGAAATGAGCAGAGAGGTGAGGTGGATGTTTTCGGCTTGTCGGCGAGGGATTTGGCGGTCTGTGGAAGTGAGATGGTCTCGCCAGAGGGGATGGCCGGAGATGGAAGGGATGAAGGTGTTTAGTATCATCGGTGGTCAATTTGAAGTGGAGTGAGTGCAAAAATAAAGTACAGAAGATGAGGAACTTAGCTAGGAGGTAGGTGGACGAAGTAAGGAAGAGATGGCATCGGATGCAGTGTTGCCAATGCTGGAGATGAAGGTGGCTCCGATGTGGTAGAAACGGCGAGGACGAAGGAGGAAACGGGGTCAGCTGGTATGGCGAGATGCAGAGAGGAATAGGGAGGATAAATCTGTCACTGGTATGGCGGAAGGACAACGAGGAAGAACGGAGGAGGTCACCGGATGTTGACGAGCCTTCGACCACGAAAGAGAGAGGAATTTGAGGGAGATTTTGGTCGATTTCGAGCATAAGGAGTTTGGGAAGATCTGGCAGTTCTTTTATAGGGATCCAAAAGCAAGGAAAGCTTGGAAATCAAGCTTTCTAGGCTCGGAAACCCTCGCCGGATTTGGGAGTTTTTTTGATACCCAAATCTCTCATGCGTTCGCATGAGAGATTGGGAAAGATTCGGTGCACAAGAACGGGTTCAGATTGGAGAGAATTTCTCAAGGAGTTTCCCTTCCAATTTTGGAAGGGATTCACTAAGAGATCAAGGAGAAATCTCCTGTCAAAGATCTCCAAAGTAGGTTTCCTCCGCGATAATGCTGGGGGGACCTAATTGTGAAGACGACGAGGAAGTTAGGGGGCTGAATGCAAGGATTTTTGAAAGTTGGGGGTATAAATGTAATCAAACAGGATCATTTTGCAAACTAGGTCAAAACAAGCTCATCTTGGGTCCAAATTTTGGTACAAACCTAATCTGGACCTAAGAAATTTAGTGGTGAGGTTGGATTTTGGTTTTGACCATGTTTTACTAGGTAATTTATGTAAAATCCTAAATTAGGGCAAATATCTGTCTAAGACTTTATTTTGGGTCAAAATGGGCTATGATGGTTAAATTGAAGATACCAAATCCTAGAGAATATTTTCTATGAATTTTAGAGGATTTAGGTGAATTTTATTCTGACCAGAACCTTGGTTAATTAAGTGGGTCTATTTTTAGGATTTCAAAAGTTATTTAATTCTCAAAACATGTGCAAACCCTTTTCTAACTGATCTAACCCACTTGTTACCTTTTTAGGACCTTTTGACCCTTAATGAACCCCTAGGAAAACTCGTGGTTGCACTGCATTCATGATGTGCTAGTAAAATTGCAATTTTAACCCTAGTTTCCTATTTTTCCCTTAGAATGATTACGTAGTGAAATATCACTCTTTTGTGGTTATGTAGGAGCATTTATTGACTTAATTGTGTCAAAATGAGCTAGCTATGGCTCATGATGGTGTTCCCATAAACCTTCATTCCACCTGCCTCCATCACTGCCATTAGAAGCTTTTGGAGCTTCTTTGCCACACCTACACACACACGCATGCAACAAGTTTAGGGCTTTGCTTCAGGGTGATCCCCTGAAGCTTATGCGACTAACTTGAGGTTGAAAGACCTCGTCTCGTGCTTGCAGGACATTGTCGGAGATCCACCATCTTCTCCAACTCCGATAGGCTCCCACGCCTCATCTGCCACCCCGATCATTGATCTTGCACCACCATTAAGTCAGTAGCCCAACAACCTCATCCCACAGCCAATTAGTAGCTCCGACGTTACACCAGTGCACCTCACCAAATCTAAGGAAGAAGAGAAAAAGTGCTCTAAGGGCCAATCTGCAAGGAAAGCCATGTACTTAGGGACAAACTTGCAAGCCTTAAGGGTCCCAAGAGAAAGAAAAGTTTATATCTCAAGGACAGAATTGCGAGTTTGTTTGAATAGGCTTTGAACTTCATTCTAAAGGGGTTTTTATTATGCACATATTATTCTTGATAACTATCTAGTGCTTAATCTTAATTACTCTTGATCTTTTGGTTTGATTTAGCATAAAAACTCTCATTTATTCCTTGCCATGGAAGATTTACATTACATCATTTTATTCAAGTGTATTATTGAACTTGTTGACTTTTTGAGACATCTATTTTACACAAGTTCACTAACTCAAGATTCTTTTGATTAGTGGTTGAATTGCGATCTTTTGCTCCCTGCAAACGACCTCAGAACTCACGTTTTTCGAGCCTTACAAATTTTAAGTGTTTTCGTCGCTTCAGTTATCTGTACTACAACGCGTATTTTAAGCACGACTTTAACGTGAACAACACACACATGTGTGGGTGTGTGTATGTGTGATGGATGTTGGGGACCTGACCCCCTGGTGTCTAAGGCAAATAGCCTATGCATAAAAATTAATATATAGGAAATTCTAAATCAAAATCCCATGATGTGGGCTCTTCTTTTCGTCCTCTTCTACGTGCAGGCAACATCCATGACATGGAGATTGGTGAACTTGATTGCAAAGATCCAACCGTTGGATCTTCGATCCAAGGGTATGGATGGACTCTTAGAACCACTCTACACAAGATGAGGGTCTTTAGCTAGAGCTTCTATGGCCATATGCTCAACGTCAACGGCGTGCGGTGTGGTTCAACGTGGAGAACCTATACTAAAAAATATGGGTTTAAAACCCCAATTAGAAGGTTCATGAGCTTCCACGTGATGTAAGGAACATGATAGTGGCTGTGATTTGGTGAATGGTGGGCTAGGGAGGTCGGACGAAGGTGGACAGTGGTGGAAATGATGGGTGTGTTCAACGTGGGTTTTGGGTGAGCAAAAGCCTTAAGTGGTCGTGATTTGGTGAATGGTAGGCTAGGGAGGTTGGATGAATGTGGACGGCAGTGGTGATGATGGGTGTGTTCAGCATGGGTTTTGGGTGAGCAAAAGCCTCAATTTCTTGATGACTTTTGCTCCACAAGTTGTGAGGAGTGATTTGGTGGTTGTGGCATAGAGTTTTGTGGAGTGTGGAGGTGGTGCAAACTCACAAGAGTTCACATCGAAGTTGGAGAAGAAGGTGGAGGACGGTGAGCAAAATTGGTTAGAAGAAAGTCCTAAAGGGCTAAACCTAATCTAGAGATGGAGAGGAATAGAAATGACTACCTAAGAGGGATGATGGGGGAGGAATTGGGGCTGGCTTGCCTTACCAGACGCAAGGAAGAAAGGGGCTCCGGTGATGTGAAACGATGACAAAAGGCTCTAAGAGATGTAGCTTTGGTTGGCTAGCACCGAAAGAAGATGAGGAAGAAGATTGTGGTGCTCGTTGGCAAGATGCACACACAGAAGAGTGGGTCAAAGAAGGTTTCTAGAGTTGGAGCATGCGGACAGAGAGGAGGAAGAAGGTGTGGATTCAGCCTAAAATCAACTTAGAAACACATTGGAGGATGGGAGAGCCTATATAGAGGTGTTTTGCACAATTAATTTCCACAAATTCACCAAATTTGCTCTTGAATTTTGGCACTTTTGCTCTAATGATCACGAGCTTCTCTAGAGCTCTTGTGCTCCAATTTAAGATCCAAGACCTTGTACAATTGGTAGGGAATCAACTCAAGATCAATCCCTCCAAATTTGGAGGGATTTGATTTAGGATTGAGGGAGAAATCCTCTTCCAAATCTCGACATTTTGGGATTGATTCATGCTGCAGGTTTCCTGATTTGGATGAAGGAGAAGACGAGAGGACCTGAATGCGATTTACATTGAAACTCAGAGGCATGGTTGCAGTAAATAAGGATAAATGGGCTAAAATGCAAATTAAGTCAAGATGAACTCCGATCAAGCTCAAATTTTGTGGTTAACCTAATTTGGACCCAAGAAATATAGTAGTGACCTTAGATTTGGGTTTTGACGTAGTTTGACTGGTTAAATTACATAGAAGCCCAAAATAAGGTAAATTCCCGCCTAAGTCTTTGTTTTGGTCAAGACGAGTTTCGATGGTCAAAGAGAAGGTTCCAAACCTCATAGAATATTTTTAAATGATTTTTAGGAGGTTTAAATGATATTTATTTCCACCAGACCCTTGAAATTTAAGTGAGGTTGAAATTAGGATTTTTCTTAATAACTTAATTCTCAGATCTTCATAAAACCCCGATTCAATCAACTCGAGCCCACTTCATAGGAAATTAAGCTCATTTGACCTTGGATTAACTCTGATTACTTTCTTAGTTAATCTGCATTTGTGATTGGATGTTAAAATAACAGAATTAACCCAATTTCCTATCTTCTCTCATTTAGTTCAGAAAGGAATTACAATCCTCAAATACTTATTTAGGAGCATATATCATTTGTTTATGGCTAATTTATGCTAGTTATGATGGATGATGGTGTTACCATCAATTTGCCTTTTGAATCTTTTTCTTTTTCTTCCTAAGTTAAGGTGGGAGGAGAGTCAACTTGCATAGGTATAGGGTAGGTTTCTTGTGTGGAATGAGAGGGCCTAGGATCTTCAGTTGTTTTCCTGCTCCTCAAAGTAACTGCATTGGCAATATGATTATTTTTAAGAGGAGGTCAAGGGGTCTGATTATGATGGAAACCCGGGGGGTGCTGAGGTACTGGTTGGATAGGAGGCTAGTTAAAGTGATGGGGATTCCTACCTTAGTATTGGTTCCATTGATTATTAGGGTTGGGCATGGGTTGGGATGGTAGATTTCCTGCATATCTTTAATCTGGCATGACCCTAATTTGATTTTCCAAATTAGTAACAGTGCGGGTCACTTTAGTCATCTAATTCTACATGCCCTGAAGGGTTTTCATAACCTAGGTATTAATATCATCTTGAGAAATTCCAAGTTGGTATTGATTTTGTCCCAAGGTTGATTTGGTCTTTGATAAGGAACCTAATTAGGAGCTTTCCAAGAGAAATTCAAGTTATTCCCCTAATTTGTGTTGGAGGATTTCTAAAGTACTCCTAGAGGATGAAAATGTTTTCTATGGCTAGGCTGAAAGTGTTACCATAATCAAATGTCCCAATCACATTAGGTGAAGCCTCAGGAAAATTATATTTAGCTAGGACAACATCGATATGATGCAAGTTTTCTCTCTTTAGTAGGTTAGGTGTGGGTGAGGGTGGAGTCAGCTTTTGGAAATTCATTCTTTCCTCAATTTTCTTTTAGTTAATCTGCATTTGATCAAGTTGTTGAGCGAGATCATTTGGATATCATCCTGAGTAACAAGAACAAATTGGCTATGGGTGCCTATTTCATGAACACCAAATTAAGGATTTGTGTTTCTTCTAAAGGTGCTCATGGAAGCATGGTTGGATGAGTTTTCACTCATCTCCTCAAATAATTCATAGGCACTCTCAGTATCCTTCCTTAAGAAATTTCCACAGCATGAGGCATCGACAAATCTTCTTAGTTGATCTTTTAATCCATGGTAGAAGATTTGAACCAATTGCCAAAGTGGTACCTCATGATGTGGGCAACTTCTTAGGAGTTCTTGAAACTTTTCCCAGGCTTCATGAAGAGATTCACCAGATTTTTGTTGGAAGGTCGTAATGGATCTTCAAAGGGCATTTGTACAATCTATAGGAAAAATTCTTTTAAGAAATGCACTTTTTAACTGCAGCCAAGTATGAATGGGTCCACCGACTATCCTAAACCAATAGGCGGCCTTATCCTTGAGAGGAATGCCGCATTAGCAACAAGTCATCTCGCACATTATGAAAATGGGTGGTTTGTGCAATGACTATGAGCTCCTCTAAATGTCTAAAAGGACCTTCTTTCAGAAGGCCATGAAAATGTTTAATAAGGTTCAGGATAACTGACTTGATTTCAAAGTCCCCTTCAGGTATGACCACCCCCTGTCTTTCCTCGTAGTTAGGAGGATCATAGAAATCCTTCAAAGGAATGATGAGCTCTTAAGGGGGTGGCTAATTTTGCCCTTGGTTGGCTAGGTTTATGATAGTCCTAGTCAACTGCTATTGATTAGATTGAAGTTGAGCCAATTGCTCAACCATCATAAATAAGGGATTGGGCGAGGGACCTTGATCTTGACCGTTTGAATCAGGGTTTTAAGGCATTTCTAGATGAGGGAGGTTAGGGATGGGGATATTAGATTGTGGATTATGAATGGGAGGGTTAGAGGCGGGTTGTGAATAAGAAGCAAAAGCAAAAGAGGATCTGTTTTGTATGTTTTCCATTTTACAAAAAGAAGAAGAATGTAAATGCAGAAAAAGTGATCATCTAGTGCATGAGGCAGAATCAAGTGGTCCCTCCAAGTGCGAGTTTTGGGACCGTCACCCGTACATACACTTGAAGAATGGGAGGAGAGAAGGGAAGAGAAGAGAGAAAAGTGTGCAATCCAAGCAATCAAAATTTTAAGCCTAACTTAAGGTTGACTCCTTAAGAAAGTTTGAGACTTGGGAACCCAAATATTAAGAAATCAATAGCTAATCCTACTTCCCAACCTTAATCTGGCTAGACTAGAAGAGGTGGCTTGGCCCAAGCTTGTCCCGTGAAAATCACTGGGGGCTTATATAAACTCATACCTGTCGTTCGAATTCTCTCTTCATCTTAACCAGGTTTGATTAAGGGAATTAGCATCAATTAAAGAAATCTTGAAATCCAAATATCAAGCCTAGAATTGAATGAAGTCCTTAATGGTCAAGTGACTACAAATTTTAGTTAGGCTTCGGAAACTTAGAAGTGCACTAGAAATGAAGGGCGTTACTTGAGGTAATGCCCTTTTATTTCTTTCTTTGTGTATGCGAATTTAGGCGGGAATGTGATGCCCAAGCCAAAACAAGGAGTATATAAGGACTTTGGTGAATGATTTTTAGGGTTTGATATAAATGTTGTAGATTTTAGGATTCTCTCTTTCAATGTATTCAAATAAGTTTGAAAGTGTTTCACACAATAAGGCAATCAAGTTTTGGAGTTGGTGGAATCCAATTCCTTTAAATTGATTGTGTGACTAAAGAGAGAAAATGAAACCCTAAGTAGAAATCCTATGTAGGCAACTCCTAAAATGAATCTCTTTTAAAAAAACTTTTTATGTGGTGGTCCAAACAAGAAAAACAATACCACCACTGGAAAGGAAATCAAAAGAAGGAATCCGAAAATGATTTTTTTGAGATTTTTGAAAGTTGTTTGATATTTTTTGGAATTTTTCTCTATACTAGTGTCAAAAATTAGAAAAGATAGCTTCGAAAAATTAATTCTGCAAAAACCTCAAACAATCTCTAAAATTTTTGAAAATTTATATGTTATATAGATTTTCTCAAGGATTCTGTATATATAGATTTCATACAAATCTAATAAGTAGCAAAATTTAGAAAAATCTCAACCAGTAAGAAAATAGTAAGGAATTAAGGTGTGACCCCTGTTTAGTCCCCGAATTTTAAAATTTTTTCTATTTATCCAAATCTTCTGAAATTTGGAGGTTAACTTGACTCAAAAGGTTTTCTTTGGGTAGCGTTTGAAGATTTTAGATAGCCTCTTTGTGCCTAAACCTAATTTTTAAAAATGAAGACAAAAGTCTAGATTTTCAAAAATTCAACACCAATAAGAAGGTGATGAAGAAATGAATCAATCGAGTAAACAAGCCAATTTTAGGGTTCCACCACCCTTGAATTTTCTTATTTTTATGTGTTTTGATATTTTAAAGATTTTTGTGAGATTTTTTATGGGATTTTTGAGGATTTTTGGCTTAGATACTACCTAGAATTCGTGGGAAGAAAAGATAACTTGAGTTTCCGCTCCAAGTGAATCTAAATATCGCTCTCACTCCTGATTCACACCAAGTCAAAGTCAAAACAAAGGTAGTGAAGACCTAATTAAGCAAGAGAGTGATAATTGAAAACTAAGCCGTGCCTCCCTGGCAACAACGCCAAAAAGTGATGTGAAAATTCGCGTGATTTCTTAATGCGGATTTTAGTCGTTGTAACATGCAACTTCGCAATCGCTTTTGAATTTGTAAACCTAGATAGTAGGGTATCTAGGGTCATCCAAGGAGGCTAAATTCTCAGTAAAAAAATTGGTTCTCTATCTCTCTCTCAAATCCTCAATTTATGTTTTTATGCTTTTGATTTTTTTAGGGTTTTGGAAATGGTAATCGGGATAACGAAATGAGAAACACGTGGAAATAAATTATACCTAAGTGACAAAAATTAATCCCTCTCTCTAAGCTCACCCTAGGCAAGTACGCCTAGGGTAATTAGAAGGTGGAGAGTGGATGCACTAAGAAAAATAACGAATAGAGATTGCTATAACTAGCACATGAAAATTAAAGGAAGGCAACTTGAATTAATCAGGAAGAAAAGTATGCCTTACAAAATTCTATTAGAGGAATGCTTAACAATATAAAAGAGATACAAAGAAAATAAAAGACTAGAATTCTCTCGTCGAATCTAAAGAAGAAGACTCCTTGCTCCAAGTCCAGAAGCTCTTAGACTTAAAAAGAACTACTTCTTGAGATCTTCTCCCTTGAGATGATGATGAACTCCTTCTCTCCTCAGGGTGGATGTTCACCCTAGCTTCTTCTCCTTTTCCTGGCCTTCCCCCAATGGTGAAGAGCCCCTTGGCATGCTCCAAGGAAGAAGGAAGAAGAAGAAGGCACCAAGGAGGCAAGGGTTTGCCTCCTTAATCTTCTCTCCTCTCCTTCTTTGGATGAATGTTGGTGGATATAGATAGAGATTTAATGTAGCCAAGGGTCAATTTATTTGGTGGTAGGAAAGGGGTATATATGGGATGGGAAGGAGGGAGGTTGGCAAGGATTAAGTGGATGGTCAAGATGGGTTTATGGTGGTGGTTAGCGGATGAATGGCTAGATTTAGGTGGCGCCACCTAAGGGATGTGTAGGGTGATGGTTATGGGTTAGGAGCCACCCCACCTAAGGGATGTGTAGGGTGGTGGTTATGGGTTAGGAGCCACCCCTTGGTGGACATCCAAGGGTGGAAAGGCACCTATTTGTGATGCCACATCCGAGTGCTTCTAGAAGGTAGTTTTTGGAGCCAAAAACCAAGTCTAGAGATGGCTTTTAGGGGGTAGATGTAGGGTGTAGAGTAAGGGTTATTTAGCGCCAAAATTGGGGTTTCTAGAAGGGGTTTTTTTGGCGGCACTTTTAGGTGGCTTTTGGTGGTGGTTTTGGGGCTAAGAGATGACTAGTGGAGCTAAGTAGGGGAGGTGGTTGGCCATGGAGTAGAGCTTAGGTGGAGCTAAGTTAAGCTAGCTTAGCTAGTAGATGAATAGAGGAAGATCTAGGGTTTATGTTGAGGACCTGCTCTAAGTCTGGAAGGAGCTGGTATGCTGCTGCTGAAGGTCATCTAGGAGCTCAACTACTTGCTTAGCTAGCTAGTTCTTTACTAGCTACTAAGTTGAGTAGGTTAAGCTAAGTTGAGCTAGTCTCAACAATTTTGGAGCTGAGGGAAGCTGGTTCTGATCTTCTTGAAGATTCCTAACTAGCTAAACTACCTAGATTAGGTCCAATAAATAAGCTCAACTAAGTTAAGCTAAGGTGAGTCTTCATGAGTTGGTGTTGAGCTGCCCTGAGTTGGTTGTGGACATCTTAGCTGACTTAGCTTAGCTAGTTAAGGACTATAAGTTGAGCTAAGTTGACTAGAGCTGCCATGAGCTGAGTAGAGCTGGAATGAGTTGGGTTGAGTTGGAATCTAGTTGAGGTGACATAGATTAAGCTGAGTCTTCATCTTCTACCTTTCACATTGCCAAGGTTCAAGTGATCTTCACTATGTGATCATCCCTGATAATGAATGAAGTATATAGAAGTCAAAATAAAGGAAAATAATGCAATTCATGCTTTAACTAAGAAATGCCTAAATGTAATCCCAAACCATATTGTAGTGTGCAAAATATAAGAGCTAGGTGTGCTTTTAGGCATAATAGTGATGATAAATTGGTGTTTATCAAAAAGCTCCAGGTATTTCTCTTTCATTCCCACCTCTAGCTCCCAAGTCACCTCCTCCTATTTCTGACTCCTCCATAAGACCTTCACCAGAGTGATCTCCTTCTTCCGCAGTCTCTGAATGGTACGATCCAGTATTCGCACCAGTTGCTCCTGATAGGTCAAGGCATCCTCTGTTGCCATGTTCTCTTAGCTAAGAACATGGTTCGAATCTAACATGTACTTCTACATGCTAAAGGATTGGAAGATGTTGTGGATGCCCACTAACTAAGGTGGTAGGGCAAGTCTGTAAGCAACTAGTCTGACCCGCTCTAGTATCTCAAATAGGCCCACAAATCTTAGTGCCAACTTACCCCTCACCCCAAACCTTTGTACTCCCTTCATCGACGAAACTCTGAGAAAGACAAAATCACCAAACTCAAACTGCATGTCCCATCACCGACGATTTGCGTAACTCTTCCATCGACTCTATGCAGTAATAAGTTTCTTTCGAATCTACTTGATGACCTCCTTACTTTGTTGTATCAATGTGGGGCCTACCTCCCACTTCACGCCAACCTCATCCCAAGCAAGTGGAGATGTGCACTTTCGACCGTTCAATGCCTTATATGGGGCCATGTCAATACTGGCATGATAGCTATTGTTGTATGTGAACTCTACCAAAGGTAGGTGCTCCTCCCAAGAGCCTTTCCATTCGAGTATACATAACCTCAATACGTCCTCCAATGTCTGAATGGTTCTCTCCATCTGCTCTTCACTCTGCGGGTGACAAGATGTACTCACTGTGTGCACTGGATCACGCCCCCATGCTCTGTACTGCCGATCTTTCCCACACGTCGATCATCTAACAATGCTCGTGCCCTCTCGTAAGTGCACGCCCAAGATGCCCTTGCGCGCGACATGCGGTGGCTATTGACAAGCAAGGAATTCACACATTTTGAAATCGTCGGAAATCGTAGTATAGTCACAAAATCCCCTTGACAAAAATGTTTATTTATTAACGAAACTCACGTTGATTATTTTCTTTTAGAACTTGAGTCCTGGTAACTCATCTCTGGGATGTGTAAAAGCAAGTCGAGATTTGGATCGGATTTTTTCTAACCTAAATCTAATCTAACCTAATATTTTTTGTCTCTTTTGTATTTTGCAATTTTTTTGTGTTTTTGATTTTTATTTTGAAAGCGAAATGAAACCTAAATCTAGATGTGCTAGCGAAAACCTAAGTGACTACATGCATCTAAGTGGGGCCATGGTGGCCGTGCATAGTGTGAACAAGCCTAAGTAGCATGAAGACAAAAATAATCAATCACAGAAATGATGATCACACAATATTATTTATGCATAAAAATGTCAACACTTCTACACTAGAAAGCACGTAAATAGAAAAAATCCCTCACATCGGAAAGAGCCACTAGGGCCATCGGCCTTGTGTAAAGATTGTAGGCTAGACCTTGGGTATGCAAACCCATCTACACGCCTACCAAAAGAGATGGCCAACCACAAGAGGCTATGGGTGAGCCTTCATGGTCATCCAAGAAGAGAAGAAGATAGGGGGCATCCTCTCTAGGAGGAGAAGGTAGCATGCCCAAGAGAAGAAGAGAGGGTGGAGATCCCTTCTTCTTCTTAGCCATCCTTGAGAAGTTGTGGAGAAGCTTCTCTATTGCCGTCCATGAAGCCTTGGAGGAGGAGGAGCACCCTTTGGAGGAGAGAATGGTGGATGGCCTTGGGATTTGGAGGGTGGATGGGAGGGTGTCGCAAGTGAGAGGTGGAGAGAATGGATGGAATGGAGAGTGAATGGGTGTGCTTCTTGATTTTTGGCTTTTATGGGAAGGCCAATTTTGGTGGTCGCAAGTTGGCTTCTTCCCAAAAATAGCATGCACCACTTTTGGTGGCTCTTAGGGTTGACGCCCATGGATTGTGGATCTAGGTTAGGAGGGTAGTTTAGGAAAGTGTTAGTGTGTGTGGTTCAAATTTTGTAGAGTAGGGCTGTGGGTTTTGGTAAATCTAGGTTGGGTTAACCTACATTAAGTTGGTGTGGACCTAATTAGGATTAGGTGAGTCTAATTGGATAGGACTAAACCTAATTGGGTCTAGGTTAAGTCTAATTTGATATGTGTGTGTGTTTAGTCTTAGGTAAACCTAATAGGTATGAGTCAATTAGATCCTGGGTGGATCTAATTGGGTTCAGGTGCACCCAATCAACTGTAGATGTACCCAATTAGGTATGAGATGATTCAATTGGGTTAGGGATAGGATAAGTAGGACTATGGATAATATACTAGGCTTAGGAGGTCATTAATTAGGTGATGGGAACACCATCATGATCCATAACTAGCTCATTTTGACCCAATTAAGTCAGTAAATGCTCATACATAACCGCTAGAGAGTCACAAGTCATTGCATATTCATTTTGAAAGAAAAATAAAAACTAGGGTTAAAATTGTAATTTTACCAGCTCATCATGAATGCAGTACAACATGGGTTTTCTCAGGGGTTGAATGAAGGTCAATTGGTCTTAAAAAGATAACAAGTGGGATAAGACAGATAGAAAAGGATTTGCACGTGTTCTGAGAATTAAATGAATTTTGAAACCCTAAAAATAGACCCGCTTAATTAACTGAGGTTCTGATCAGAATAAAATTCACCTAAACCCTCTAAAATTCATAGAAAATATTCTCCAGGGCTTAAAACTTTCAATTTGGCCATCATAACCCATTTTGACCCAAAACAGAACCACAGATAGACATTTGACTTAATTTGTGTTTTTGCATAAATTACCCAGACAAACATGGTCAAAACCAAAATATAACTTACCATTAGATTCCTTAGGTCCAAATTAGGTTTGTATCAAAATTTGGACCCAAGATGAATTTATCTTGACCTAGTTTGCAAATTGGTATTGTCTAATTTCATTTCTACCCTTAACTTTCAAAATCCTATCAAACAGGCTGCTAACTTTGTCGTCGTTCTCACAAATAGGTCCCTGCTACCATTAAACCTATTCCTACTTACTCCGGCAACCTTAAAAGGGAAAGAACTCCCTAATTTCTTGATGAATCCCTTTCAAATTTGAAAGGGAAGTTCGTCAAGAAATTCCCTTCCTTTTGGACCTAATCTTAAGCCCTAAAACCTACATAATCTCTCATGCAAACGCATGAGAGATTTGGGTATCAAGAAAATTCCAACTCTGGTGAGCTTTCCAAGCTTGGGAAGCTTGCTTCCCAAGCTCTAACCGACTTCTGATGACCTATAAAAGACTCCCTAGATCACAATGGATTTCCCAAGCTTCAATTCGACCTGAGATTCCCTCTAATTCCTCTCCCCACCTCCGGCCGATTTGCTCTTCAAGCTTTGGCGACTCTCCCTACCTTCCCTTGTCAACTAAACACAATACCAGTGGCAGACTTTTCCTCCTTGTTTTCCTCCATGTCACGTAGCACCCGCCAGTGCTCCTGTCCCCCTTCATCCTCGCCGTCACCTTCTCTCTGAGCAGCTTCATCTCCGATGCCGGCCACACCTCAACTGGTGCCAAGTCTGCTCCCTTTCATCTACCTCCCCTCCTAAATAACTCCTCGACTTCCCCTTGTCGTTTCCAGCCATCTGCCACTTTGTTTCAACAGCTGACTCGCCCCTTCGCCATCCGTCTTCACCTCGCCGGCAGACCTCTGGGGAGCCCTAGCGGCATCCACACTCGCCCAACTATGCCGCTTCCACTCTCCTCATCATCGCCTCGACTCACCGACCAAAACCCCTGAAGTAATTGAGGGGATTGGCCTCTCTATCACCCCCCTCGACTCACACACTCTCACACACAATCTACAAGGTCGACAGACCTCCACAACCACTCGCACACGATGCCAACACCGCCGTTCAATTCTCCACCTCACAGCGAAGCTTGTGAACTGTTTTAACTAGAGCTTTTAGCCTATTTTCGTGATTGCAGGTCCCAGGTCTTCGTCGCCATTACTAAAGCTTCAAGTGAAGCTCGAAGCCCGCTTCAAGCACCTGCAGACCCCAAGCAAAGTCCCAGGTGCTGCAAAACACTTCCAGGATTGCAACCAAGGAGCCAATTAGGCTCTTTAACTGAGCCTTTGACCACAATCACGTGAAGAAGTCGCTGCAGCCACCCGCAGAGAAAGGCAGTGGGATTTAGTCCTACATCGTGGACTAGAGAGCGCCTGCCAACGAATAAATTGAAAAAGTGATACGGGCAGTTTTCCTTAGCATGCACAGGGGGTGAGGTCCCCGCATGGTCCCCTCACCCGCCTCGTTCGTGACATCTCCCCCGTGGACCTGGTCTGACCCAATAACCCACCTAAACCCTGCACTCCTCGCTGTGACCCACGCCCGCAGCCCTGGTCCCAGGTACGCTCTAGGTCCAATTACCCGTATACCCGGTACTGTTGAAGGCTCTGGGAGAGAAAGACCCAGAGAGAGAAAGAGAGATTACGCGGGGTAGGGGGAGGGTTTTGCTACTGCAGACATTGGCTGACACTTAGCCAATTTGAGAAGTTTCCCTCCCCTATGAGAAGGAGAAGGAAGAAGAAGAGGCTGAGAGAAGAGAAAGAAGGCTGTGAACTGTAGCATCAGACATTTAAGCCATCTGATTAACCATTCAGCCATCTGATAACTGATTTCTAAGCTTTATTTGATTGATACTGTTGAAAAATTTACTGCTATTGTGAAGGGGTATTTGGTGATTCAAATCACCATTTTTCCTCATTCTTTTTGCACTATTGACATCTGTTTTCACTTCTATATCATTATTGTTTGGAGTATTATTACAAATTGCTTATATTGCATTTAAATTGCAATTCTTGAGATTTAAATTCCATATTACTCCCTGTGTTCGACCTTGAAACTTTTTTGAGTAATAAAATTTATTTGTTTAAATGCTATTTTGGCTATACTACAACGTGACATTCTTAAAACACCGATCTAGCATTCGAACATTTTGGTGCCATTGCTAGGGAGCAATGGGCAATTTAGAACTCTTGATTGCAATTCCTAATTTAGATTCTAACTTACTATATCTCTTTTGTTGTGATTGTTTCAGGAGAATATACATTCAAGGAAGATTAAACTACACAACAAACACACCAGGGGCAGGTAAGTTTGAACCACTCTCTCTTAAGCCCCTCATTCTGAAAAGGATAAAAGGAAAAAAATCAATTAGGGCTACTTGCATTCTTTCCATAGATAATTCATCGAGTTGCTTGAGTTGATACATTTTATTTGGACAACAAATCCTGATTTGTGCACCCACTTAAAAGCTTAAGGTATCTAGGGATATCACATTCTTGTTTGAGCACTAGGTACCACATTTGGACAAATTAAAGTGGAACAAACTAGAGCCAATTAAGGATTTCAGTTTAGGATTTTTAGAGACACTTGCTTAATCAAGAAATAATTTTCCCAAACAATGTGTGCCTAGACCTTGATTGAACTGATCTATTCAAGAAAAACCCTAAAATCAGGCTCTTAAAGTCATTTGAACATTAAAAGAGGGACCTAAATTTTCAAAGACAATACAGGTGAAGTTGACCCACCTTGTTGGGTCAACCAATCATCAAATTAGGTCACTCTTACACTCAACACACCTTAAAGTTCAAGTGAAATTCTAAGCACCCTTGCTCTTAATTAAAACTGGTAGACTTAAGAGGTCAAGTCCCCATTCTGGTCTACCTGGAACATCAGTGACAAGAGAGGTCGGGTGGGGGAAACCCTATAACCTGTGGGGGTGCTCTACCATATAGGGGTCTTTGTAGGACTCTCCCTCTCTGGCTACCCAGGTAATTCTCAGGTGGACGGATTTCTGACTAAGGGATATCATCCGCCCCGAACCTCTATAGTCATCCAAAATTTTTGGGTGTCTTGATTGGATCCATCACATTCTACCTCTCATATACTCCATCGATGCATGTTCGAGAGGAGGTCACTAAGACCATCCTTGAGGCCTCCGTTAGTCACTCATTCATGTCGAGGCCAAGCCTCGACCTCCTTGTTTGTGCAACAACCCAATCCTATTGATATCTCTTCCGATTCATCTGAACCTGATTCTCCATCCATCATCATGGCACAACCCGCAGAAGAAAATAATCTCGAAAATCAACTCCAATGCCTCAATGATCTATTCCAAGCCTTTATGAACCCACCGTAGCGTCTAATAATGTAAGATCACTACAATCCCGTTGCGGTAGCAATCAAACCTCGAGTACAAATCCCCGCTGGAGGTCCTGACACTGAACTCAAGCCCAACATGATTCATGCCATTCCCAAATTCCATGGGCGTAATTTTGAAGATCCTTTCCAGCATATCAAACAACTCAAGCATCTCGCCCAGATATTCAGGTTAGAAGTTTAAAATTGGGATATTCTACTCATGAAAATGTTCTTCTCTCTTATGGATAAAGCTGCTCACTAGTACCAAACCCAAATGTGTCCAATCAACACTTGGGCGGAACTTCAATCCGAGTTTCTGAGAAAGTTCTTCCCTATTGGTCGGATAAATGCTTTACGGCACCAGATCACACATTTTACACAACAAGCAGGAGAACCACTTCACGAAGCATGGGATCATTTTCTGGATCTCATGAGAAAGTGCCCCCATCACAAAGTTCCTAAATGGGAACAAGTCCAGTCTTTCTACTAGGGACTCCGTGAGGATATTAGATTATTCGTCAATGTGACTTGTGGAGGAAACATCATGGGTCAACACGAAGACACCATGTGGGAGATTCTCGAGAATATGTACGAGAACTCCATCAATAATGAATCCATGGGCATGTTCGACTGAACGAATGCCCAAGCATTGACAAATCCAAAGGGAGCACATGAGATGCAGGGCCTGTCCTCTTCCATCAACTTGGAACTGATGGCCAGTCATTTGGACAAGGTCTCTATTATTGAGAAGAAGGTGGATGAGCTAACTCGACATTTGCAGCGAGTCACCTCTACGAAAAACCCATACACACAACCACCCTCTAGCAGGGAGGCTGTGCACAACATCTATCACCGACCTTCTCTAGGGATGGACCCATATCCACCCCCGTCTGATTCTGGCTATGGAGAAAACTCTGGATCCACGTACTCTAGTTGGGGGAACTCTAAACCCTCATATTCTGATTTTCCCGAGGTTCCTCAGACCTGCGAGGACCTCAACGCCATTCAAAATGATCCATTCTCAAAACCTACAACCCTAGATGGCATAATCATCCCAATTTCACGTGGCCAGGCAATAATCAAAATTAGAGACCTCAATATCCACCCCGACCACAAGCTCCTTGTCCATATCAACCGCCTCAACCTCGGCCTAACTCAACTTATCAATTTGAGCCAACTCAGACAGATCAGATGACTCTTATCCTTCAGACTCTGGCTGACATTCAGGAAACGAATGTGACTATGCGAAAATAGCACAAAGACGAGATCACAGAGGTTCGCAATCAACTTGCCCAGATGGCAAATCCTCACCAACCTGGTACACTTCCTTCACAACCTCTGCCTAATCCGAATAACGTGTCGAACCAAAGGTGCGTTATGAACCCAAATCCGGGCCAAGCTTACTTTGTTTACCGGGCCCCTTATACTCCATCACCCGATGGGATAGAGGCTTCGACGTCATATATGGCTTACTAGTAGCAAGCACCTCTTCTACCCACTCCAAACCAAAATCAGGTAGGATTAAATTCTGTTACTACCCGCACTGGCAAAACAACATAGGATCCACCGTATCCAAGCCAAACCAAGCCTGGTAATACAAACCCTAACCCAAGGACAGTCATCCAGGACACCTCTATCCCAAATCAAGAACCTGGACCCATTCTAGAGGAACCATCTAAGGTTCCATTTCCTGAGGCCTTGACCAAGGGAAAGAGGATAACCAAAATCGTGGCACCTGAGGAGGAGCTGGTTAAGCTCTTTGAGCAAGTCCATATAAACATCCCCTTGATGGATGCGATACGCCATGTACTGGCTTACGCATGATTTTTGAAAGACATATGTACACCAAAGCATAAGCTGCGAACCAAAGATGGGAATCTAATTATACTGTCAGAGCAAGCCAGCTCTGTCATTTTGAGCAAACTCCTGCCTAAGGCAAAAGACCCAGGCACCCCCTTGATCTCCTATGAAATTGGTGATATACGATTTGACCGAGCTTTATTAGACTTAGGAGCCTCCATAAATTTGATACCCACATCCCTACTAGACTACTTCGAAGAATCTGAGCTTAAACCAACTGAAATAACCTTACAACTAGCAGATCAATCAGTTAAGTCACCAAAAGGAATTCTCGAGGATTTCATAGTCAGGGTACATGATTTCTATTTCCTAGTGGATTTCATCGTTTTAGACATGGATGCTCCTGAGAATGTGAAGAATACACCGATCATATTAGGGAGACCCTTTCTGCTCACTGCTAAGGCCAATATCAATTGAGGAGGGCCAAATCGAATCGAAATTTGGGAGCAAGACACTAAAGATCGACATCTTTAAGGCCCAACAAGGAATTAATTGTGGAGTCATAGAACAAATTTGCAATATTGAAGCAGTGGTTGACGACTTCATAGAGAACTCGACTATTTCTGATCAACCACAAGAGGATCGAAACCCGCAATTAGAGGAGCCTGAACTCAACCTAGATGCACCCATAGCTCCTTCCTTTGCACCTGACACCCATTCGGAATTACCCACTCCTGCTGAAAACCCAGTTTTGGAATTAAAGCCTCTTCTCGATCATCTCAAATACGTCTTTTTGGGTTCCAATCAGATGTTTCATGTGATTATCAACTCCCGACTCACACCTGATCAGGAAACACACCTGATTTCTGCTCTCCAGAAACATCGAAGAGCCATTGGATGGACTCTCGACAATCTCATTGGTATCAGCCCCTCATACTACACACACCACATCTACACTAAAGAGGGCTCACGACCATCCCGTGAAATGCAGAGACACCTGAATCCCAATCTGCAAGATGTCGTGAAAAAGGAGATCATCAAGTGGTTAGATGTAGGGATCATCTACCCGATCTCCGATAGTTGGTGGGTGAGTCCAATCTAGGTTGTGCCTAAAAAAGCAGGGCTCATTGTCATCACGACTGAAATCGAAGAAGCCATACCAACCCGCATAGCAAACTCGTGGAGAGTCTACATTGATTATAGAAGACTCAATTCCTCCACGAAGAAGGATCATTTTCCACTACCGTTCATTGATCAAATTCTCGAGAAACTAGCGGGAAATCGATTCTTTTGCTTTCTAGATGGGTACTCCGGTTATAACCAGGTCACAATCCATCCCGAGGACCAAGAAAAGACCACCTTCACCTGGCCCTTCGGAACTTACGCATTCCGAAGGATGCCGTTCGATCTCTGCAACGCACCTGCTATTTTTCAGCAGTGCATGCTTGCCATATTCTCAGATATGGTAGGTGAGTACCTTGAGGTCTTCATGGACAACTTCTCGGTATTTAGTGAATCATTTGACGATTGCCTCCTGCACTTGGTCCAGATCCTCAGGCTGTGCATCGATGTAAACTTGGTTCTTTCCTGGGAAAAGAGCCACTTCATGGTACCTAAGGGAATAGTCCTAAGACATCTTATCTCTGAAAAGGGCATCCAGGTTGATTGAGCCAAGGTGAATTTGATTTCCAAACTCCCTATGCCTAGCTCAGTCAAAGACAACCGATCCTTCCTAGGGCACGTCGATTTTTATCATCGATTTATTCCCGATTTCTTGAAAGTCGCACGCCCCTGACTAATCTCCTATCTAAGGATGTCCCTTTTGAAATCACCAAAGAATGCACTCAAGCATCTGAGATCCTGCATGATCAAGTTACCCAAGCACCTATCCTGCAGCCCCCTGATTGGTCTCAACCCTTTGAGATCATGTGCGATGCATCTGATTACGCTGTAGGTGCGGTACTCATGTAGAAAATAGATAGGAAACCCGTGGTCATTTACTACGCTAGCAAGACACTTAATGAGGCCCAATGTAACTATACAGTTACTGAGAAAGAGCTGCTAGAAATTGTATTTGCCCTGGAAAAATTCAGATCGTATCTTTTGGGTTCCCGTATTATCATTTACTCAGATCACACTGCTGTAAGGCATCTCCTTGCGAAGAAGGACGCGAAAGCTCGACTAATCCGCTGGATCTTACTGTTGCAAGAATTTGATCTCGAGATTCATGACAAGGCAGGAAAATAGAATGTGGTAGCTGATCACTTATCCCGCCTTCCTTCTAATATTATCAACCCTTCCGGACCCATTACTGAACATTTCCCCGATGAGCACCTCCTGACTTTCAATACAGGACTTCCATGGTTTACTGATCTAGTAAATAACTTGACATCTCATCAAATACCATTCGATTGGCCAAAAGCCAAGAAGGACAAATTACTTTCCGATGCTAAGTACTACTTTTGGGAAGACCCGTATCTCTTCCGCATTAGTGCTGATCAAATCATCCGACGATGTGTTTCGGAAGTGAAAATTCAAGACATTTTATCCTTCTACCATGACCAGGCATGCGGTAGACACTTCTTTGGTCAAAAAACTGCAGCAAAAGTCCTCCAGTGAGGCTTCTATTGGCCCACGATTTTCAAAGATGCATACAATCACTGTAAGGCATGCACTCATTGCCAGACCTTAGGCAACATGAGCCACCGTGATATGATGCCCTTACAGCCGATTCTCGTATGCGAAATATTCGATGTCTGAGGGATTGATTCTATGGGACCCTTTCCTGTTTCGGATGGCTTCGAATACATTCTTCTCGCTGTTGACTACGTGTCCAGATGGATCAAAGCCATTCCAACCCGAACCAACGAACATAAGGTAGTTATTAAATTTATTCATCAGAACATTTTTCTTGGTTCAAGATTCCACATGCCATAATCTCCGATGGAGGGACCCATTTCACGAATGCTCAGTTCAGATCACTGATGACCAAATATGGAGTGTCACACCGAATCACTACTCCTTATCACCCCCAAACCAACGGTCTAGCTGAGCTATCGAATCAGGAGATCAAGAAAATCCTCCAGGTCACTGTTCGCCCTGACAGGAAAGATTGGTCATCCCAACATCCGGAAGCTTTGTGGGCTTATAGGACCGCCCATAAAACCCAATTAGGCATGTCTCCCTTCAGATTTGTGTACGGGAAGGCATGTCACCTCCCTGTCGAACTAAAGTACAAAGCCTATTGGGCAGTATGGAACTGCAATTGCAATCTTTCTAAGGCAGGAACCCACAGAAAGCTTCAAATGAGCAAGATCGATGAATTACGCCATGACGCATATGAGAACTCATGAATTTACAAAGAGTGGGTTAAGGCCTTTCACGACAAGCACATATCCAGAAAGATCTTTTTCTCTCGTCAGAAAGTCCTACTCTTTGATGACAAACTCAAATTGTTCCCAGGAAAACTTAGATCAAAATGGATTAGACCATACCTTGTCTGACGAATCTTTGGAAATGGAGCTGTTGAAATCAATCAACTCAGCCATGATTCAGAACCTTTTGTGGTGAACAGTCAGAGACTCAAACCGTTCATTGAACTCTCTGATACAAATTTGGCTGAGATATCTTTTACCCTCCATTCTCCCTGAGCTCATTGCACCCTGCTGATAGCGTTAAACTCAGCGCTTAACGGGAGGCAACCCATCATTTTTTAAAAACCCAAAACCCTTCCTGACACATCCTATGGTAAACTCATATTGCACTTTAGGATTCATCTACTAGAACAGCTGACTCTACCTCTGGTATCCGTACTCTAGCTTGGAATCGTCTGCAACAGTCATCCCAACCCATTCACCCACCCATCACCTGTTCTAATGAATGATCTAAGCTGAACTCGAACCCACCTAATTTACATTGAGGACATTGCAAATCATAGGCATGGGGGGGTATTAAAGTGCAAAACGTCTTGAAAATCACTTCACAAGAAAGGGTTTCATAAAAAAAATCACATATTCTGAAAAAAATACCTAAAAAAATTCTTGAAAAAGAACAAAAATATGAGAGGAGAGGAAATTTTGATGACATATCAGATTTTGAGGAGAAAAAAGGAGGAAAAAAGGTCAAAAAGGAGCACAATTTGAAAAGAAAAGAAAAAGAGGTAGTTATTAATAAAAGATTAAGGAATTGACTTAGTTCTAGACCATATCAAAAGAAAGAAAATGAAAGGCAAAAAAGTACTAATAAAACAGAGAAGAGATTAGTAGGAATGCTGATTTTAGGCCTCTTGGGCTACAATCCTAGGCTTAAAAATTCAAGTACCCACTAAGATCTGGATAATCCTCAAGAGGTTAGGAAAATGTGAAGCTTAAGTATTAGGTCTAAGGCTTACGGATTATTTAGCCTTGTTAACTGACCTCTGGTGTGCGAGACTTGGTAACCTAAGCACCCCAATCCACACACAGTCTGGTTCAGTGCACCTAAGTATCAAAATCACGCAAATGCGTTTAACTTGTTCTGAAAAAGTCACCTAGATTAGGAGCAGCTGATCAACACAAGTTGATTTGGACGAGTTCTTAGCGCGGAGAGGTAGGAAATTCCCCTCGAAGATGCGCAATAACATATCGTCTCCTCGGTGCTTGTCTCCTAGGATATCTACATATCTTAGCGGGGGCATGTAAGCACCCTATGCTGGTTCAGATGCCATGGGCGGCATTATCTCGAAATGTCGATTGCTAGGGTCTGAATTTAGCTACAGAATGTCATGGGTGGGATTATCTCGCAATCTCGAAAGCCAGGGTTCTGGGGGTTTCCATGGGCGGTGCTATCTCGAAGCATCAATTGCCAGTGACTCTACGAGGATTGATGATGGGGACTAGGAATCCCATACAGATCGTGTTGTAAAGCCAATCCAAAGCTAGAAATAAAAAGAAAAGAGAGAGAAAACTCTCCAAAAGCAAAGAAAAATTCCTCTGTTTCTCTCTGACAAAAACACACTGTAAACTGAACAAAGGCTAAAACATGTTACAAGCATAAGTGCTTTAACCGCGGAGTTCAACGAACCTTAGGTTAGTTCCTGTGGACCTTAGAAACCTTCGCGGCAAACCGAGGCTAGAGATGGTCAGGTTTGGATCTTGGTTGGCACTTGAGTACCTCTAAGCCTACTATTGGCATTCTAACCTAATTTGCAAAAGGAAGCACACAGCAAAGTTTTTAAGCATCAAAAGGTTTTATGGTCTAGAGTCAAAGTTAATACCTTGAAATATTGCTAAGGGACTAGCAAAAGCTAGGCATGGGGGTATGATGGGAACACCATCATGAGCCATAACTAGCTCATTTTGACCTAATTAAGTCAATAAATGCTCGTACATAACCATCAGAGAGTCACAAGTCATTGCATATTCATTTTGAAAGAAGAATAAGAAATTAGGGTTAAAACTGTAATTTTACCAGCTCATCATGAATGCAGTAGAACCACGCATTTTCTCAAGGGTTGAATGAAGGTTAATTGGTCTTAAAAAGATAACAAGTAGGATAAGACAGACAGAAAAGGGTTTGCACGTGTTCTAAGAATTAAATGACTTTTGAAACCCTAAAAACAGACCCGCTTAATTAACTGAGGTTCTGATCAGGATAAAATTCACCTAAACCCTCTAAAATTCATAGAAAAATATTCTCTAGGGCTTAGAACTTTCAATTTGACCACCAAAATCCGTTTTAACCCAAATAGAATCACAGACATACATTTGCCCTAATTTATATTTTTGCATAAATTACCCAGTCAAACATGGTCAAAACCAAAATCCAACTTCACCATTGGATTTCTTAGGTACAAATTAGATTTGTATCAAAATTTGGACCCAAGATGAATCTATCTTGACCTAATTTGCAAATTGGTCCTGCCTAATTTCATTTCTACCCTTAACTTTCAAAATCCTTTCAAACAAGCCCCTAACTTTGTCATCATTCTCACAAATAGGTCCCTACCACCATTAAACCTATTCGTACTTGCTCCGGTGACCTTAAAAAGGAAAGAACTCCCTGATTTCTTGACGAATCCCTTTCAAATTTGAAAGGGAAGTTCGTCAAGAAATTCCCTTCCTTTTGGACCTAATCCTAAGCCCTGAAACCTACCCAATCTCTCATGTGAACGCATGAGAGATTTGGGTATCAAGAAACTTCCAACTCCAGCAAGCTTTCCAAGCTTGGGACGCTTGCTTCCCAAGCTCTAACCGACTTCTAATGACCTATGAAAGACTCCCCAGATCACAACAGATTTCCCAAGCTTGAATTCGGCCAGAGATTCCCTCTAATTCCTCTCCACTCCTCCGGCCGATTTGCTCTTCAAGCTCCAGTGACTCTCCCTACCATCCCTCATCGTCTGACCACAATACCCATGGCAGACCTTTCCTCCTTATTTTCCTCCACGTCGCGCAGCACCCGCCGACGCTCCTACCCCCCTCCATCCTCGTTGTCGTCCTTCCCTCTGAGCAGCTTCGTCTTCGACACCGGCCACACCTCAACTGGCACCAACTCCGCTTCCTTTCATCTATCTCCCCTCCTAAACAACTCCTCGACTTCCCCTCATCGTTTCCAGCCATCTGCCACTTTGTTTCGACCGCCGACTCGCCCCTTCGCCATCCGTCTTCCACCTCGCTGGCAAACCTCCGGCGAGCCTTAGTGGCTTCCACACTTGCCCAACCACGCCGCATCCACACTCCTCACCATTGTCTCGACTCAATGACCAAAACCTCTCAAGTAATTAAGGGATTGGCCTCTATAACCCCTCGGACTCACGCACTCTCACACACAATCCGTGAGGTCGACAGGCCTCCACAACCACTCGCACGTGATGCCAACACCGCTGTTCAATTCTCCACCTCATAGCAAAGCTTGTGAATTATTTTAACTAGGGCTCTTAGCCCATTTTCGTGATTGCAGGTCCCAGGTCTTCGTCGACATTATTGAAGCTTCAAGCGAAGCTCGAAGCCCGCTTTAAACACCTGCAGACCGCAAGCAAAGTTCCAAGTGTTGCGGAACACTTCCAGGATTGCAACCAAGGGGCCAATTAGGCTCTTTGACTGAGCCTTTAACCATAATCACGTGAAGAAGTTGCTGCAGCCGCGCGTAGAGAAAGGTAGTGGGATTTAGTCCCACATCATGGACTGAAGGGCACCCGCCAACGAATAAATTGAAAAAGTGATACGGGCTATTTGCCTCAGCACGCACAAGGGGTGAGGTCCCCACACACTCCCCTAATGCGCCTCGTCCGTGACATCTTCCCCACGGACCTAGCCTGACCCAATAACCCGCCTAAACCCTTCACTCCTCAGCTGCGACCCACGCCCGTAGCCCTGGTCCCAGGTACGCTCCAAGTCCGATTACCCGTATACCTAATACTGTTGAAGGCACTGGGAGAGCGTGACCCAGAGAGAGAAAGAGAGATTTCGCGAGGTAAGGGGAGGGTTTTTCTACTGCAAACATTGGCTGACACTTAGCCAATTTGAGAAGTTCCCCTCCCCTGTGAGAAGAAGGAGAAGGAAGAAGAAGAGGCTGAGAGAAGAGAGAAAAGGCTGTGCACTGTAGCATCAGACATTTAAGCCATCTGATTAACCATTCAGCCTTCTGATAACTGATTTCTAAGCTTTATTTGATTGATACTGTTGAAAAATTTACTGTTATTGTGAAGGGGAATTTGGTGATTCAAATCACCATTTTACCTCATTCTTTTTGCACTATTGACATCTGTTTCCACATCTATATCATTATTGTTTGGAGTATTATTACAAATTGCTTATATTACGTTTAAATTGCAATTCTTGAGATTTAAATTCCATATTGCTCCCTGTGTTCAACCTCAGAACTTTTTCGAGTAATAAAATTTATTTGTTTAAATGCTATTTTGCGTATATTGCAACACGACATTCTTAAAACACCGATCTAGCATTCGAACATTAGGTTTCCTAGGTGTTTGGTGGGGTTTCTAGGTAAAAATTGGCAAGATCAGGCTTCTAGCACCAAAATCAGGAACCAAAGAACAGTATCAAACGTCCAGAAGAGTGGTCATACGTCTTATACTCCAAAATTAGACGTCTGGACAGTAAATTGGACGTCCAATTCTATGTCAATATGAGTTTTGGCTTCCTATATTGATATTCTGCAAAAATCAAATGTCTAGCTAGATGTCTGGATGTCCTAAAAGGTGCTGGAGAGTGGGTTTTAGGTTTTCTAAGGTGGGTTTTGGTTCTTAAGTGTTTGGGAGAGGGATAGGATGGATAAGAACATGGATAATGCTATCCATGTTTGGGTTTTGAGGCTAAGGTGTCCTAATGGAAGTGGGTTTGGATTTGGGAAGGTTGTCCTAGGGTTTCTAAGGGTAGGGATAAGGCTATCCTCCTCACTCCTCTTGTATGGATCAGTCTTCTCCCTTTATTGCTTTATTCCACTATCTCCTGCATCCTGGATCACTTTATTAACACAAATAGCAATAAAAACCATTAAATAGCAGGATATCTCATCTTATTCTAAATAAACTGATGCAATGCATGATATGCAAGATATGAGTGCAATATCCACAAATTAAGCTAGGTTCAGACATTATTTAGGTTGATTAGGACCCATGATTGTTGTGCAAATATACCCCCATGCCAAACTTTGCTAGTCCCTAGCAAATGCAAGACTAAGTGCATGACTAAGTTATTTACAAGTTCGATCCCTAAAAGGCTGCTTATTCTTTTTATCAAAGAGTTTGACTGAAGATTTTTCTCCTTTCGTTTCATCCAAAAATCTAGAAATCTAGATACGTGAAAGTGAAGCTATGTAGCTTCTACAACGAATTCGAGTGAAAAACCTGAGTTACCTCTAAAGCCTATACTTAACCCCTAGTAAAATTCTAGCAGGATAGGCAAACATCTTCCCTTGGGGTATGCAGAATATTCTATGAATTCCACCCCGACTTTAAGCTTAGGTAGGGGATGTCAAAGGGAAATGGTTGTTTATTTGGTAGCTCACTCTCAATTAGTGCTACATGGAGATTAATACTACAGAATCTAGAGTCATAGATTATTACATAACTCAACTCAGAGAAAGGCGAGAAAAACTATGCTCTCTTCTGGTTCCTTTGTATTCATTCTCTTTTTCTCTTTTCTTTTCCTCTCTCTCTTCTTTTTTTTTCTTTTTTTCCTTTCCTTTTCTTTTTCTTAGAGCTCACAATCTCACCAATTCTCACATATGATTCATATTTGGTGGTCTTACTTGGCATTAACACTTTAATTGAATTCCCATAACCCTAACTCTAAGTTAGAATTCCTCAGCCAGTATTTGGGCAGTAAGAAACACAGAAAAGGTAGGTTAAGACCATATTTTGTGGATCTCAAATTTATTTGGTGGTATTGCCTCGGTGCAACTGAAATAAACTCTAAATTACTCGTAAACTCTTTTTCTGCTTTTTCTTTTTTTTATATAGTTATATATATTTTATATATTTTTTCATTTTTTATTTTTTTATTTTCTATTTTTTTTTCCTATATCTATATATATATATATATCAACACGACGCATTACAGCATACGACATGCACAACTTTTATTCATGAGGCATTATTAGGGATTGGTGGCACTCAAGAGATATCGGGTGACTTATTTGGTGAAAGTGTCTACTCTCGACACCGGGAAGAGATGGATAGGACGGTGTATTCCTGACCTTAACATCAATACCCTCCTACAGCCGAGGATTCCATAAAGAATGGTCGTAACCATCCACCTTAGCCCTAGTTTTATGAAAACTCGCTCTCCACATATTTCCCTTATTTGGTGGCTCTCAAAATTTCGCACAAAATGTATACGCAGGAATTGAGAGTGAAACTATGCCTATTCTCTGAGTGTCATTACCAAATTATCCAGAATTCTAGATCCCTTGCACTAATCTTAGAGCACCAGTACTCTCTACTCTCATCTCACATTGTTTGGTAGATTTTTAGAAGAAGATTTGCTTGACTCCCAAAACACTACCCAAGGGTTCAAGAAAAGAAGCACTGCTTCTTCTCAACAGACTGAAGACGTTCATCAGTCTTCACCGTGAATCCATTGCAAAATCTACGTATAGGTGTGAAAATTGTACTAGATTCCAGATTATAGGAATCAACTAGAGGATAAAATCTCTAATATATCCTTTTGATAAAAATCTTATTCATGAATGCAATATATACAAATGCTATTTGCAACCTTTCAAGGTTGCACTTCGAAAATTTCCCTAATTCAGGTTATATTTAGCTCGACCCTAATTTTAGAACAAAAAGGTGAGTGGATGAGTCGGAAGTGGTTGTTGCGGACGATTTCTAGCTCCAATGCGAATATTGGAGGTGGAGTCAGTTATTCTTAATTTAAGGACCCTAAAGTGCAATTAGCATGATGTACGAAAGGTTTTTTCTAGGTATTGGCAGAAAAATTTTCAGTTTACAAGTACTACCCCCCATGCCTACTTTCTTGCATGTCCTCATGCATGAATATAATGAAAAATAATTTAAGACCGGGAGTAAATGGGTAGAAATCACCTGGAATAGCTTCTGAATTTTTTCACTCTGTCTATTCCAATACCTAAAAATAACTACGCAGGAAAATATGCCAAATAAAGTATGCTATATATAAGTGCTGAGATTAACACCTCCAGCTAGGCATAAACTTGAAAAGGATATATCAACACAGTATTAAGAATGGCGAGTAAAATGATAAGAATTTTAGTCTCATTTGCCAACAGTGGGCGGCAAATGCGGACTAGCTGTCCATTAATTCCGAGCCTAAATAATCGAAAAAATATGTAGATGAGGCTTGAGAAAATCTATAGCCAGATGCTACAGAAGAAAGAAGGATAATTATGGGTACCTGGAAGAAATGAAGATGAAGGCATCCTGAAGAGGTGATGAAGAATGTGGGTGGTAGGGGTATGAGTGGAGTTGTGTGGGGTAAAGTCATATGGGTCTTGATAATGGTGATGAATGGAAGGCATGACCCAAGTGGTGTAGTCAGATCTGGAAATCAGGGTCCAGTGATCAGTTTCTGTCTCTACCAGAGATGTTTAGGTATCATCTTCTTTTATCTCTTAAAAAATTTTCAATTCTAATTCCCAATTATCACATGATTCCCCAAAATTTTTAGCTTCCTCCGATAGCTCATCATATGTAATCCCCAATAATCTTTCAATTTCTTGAATATCTATTTCATAGGGGGATATTTCTTCCTTCTCACTTAAATGAAATTGGGCATTAGATTCAGTAGTGAGTCCCTCAATGAAAGTGGAATGGGTTGAATCATTGATTGAGGAGTCGTTAAAGTCTTTTTGAGTTTGTTGCTCCGTGTATGTGATCATTTGAGTCAATTCATCAGTGTCTGTATGGGTACTCTCAAATAGAACAAAATCATATTCAAACTCATTAATACTTGGTTCCTCAAAATGAAATGGTTAATATTCAGGCCCTAAATCAAGATTAGGATCGTCATATGAATCTCCTTCCTCAACTTCCATAGGAACATCAATATCATCCACCTTGGGTGCCTGATCTACAGAATCCTCAATGACCACCTCAGAATCACAAATCTGTTGTGGGACACCCAACCCAAATTCAAGCATTTCTGATTTTTGAAGCTCATCCCTGACTCTATGAAGCTCCTTTCTTATATCATCATATTATTTAGCACTGGCTTCTTTTATTTCATGAACGATTATGATCAATTGAGTAATCTGGGATTCATTGCAAGGGGCAGGGGTTTGAATTGGGCTAGGTCGGTCAAGATAGTCAACCATGCTATCAAAGATTTGATCCTATATTGATGGGGACTCGTGTGATTTAGTAGATTTTTTATTCGGGTCATGTGGTCCTACCCAGGTGTCAATTGCCATGGTTTCTTCCGAATTACCCTCTGAATCACTTTCCGTATCATCCAAAAAATACTCTGACTTTGTTTTCTTAGCGGTTGAATAAATATCAAAGTGAATTTTCTCATTGCCGCTACTCATTTCCATACATCGTGAGTAACAGTGAATTCGTGCATTGGCTGTAGCCAAGAAAGGGAAACCCAGAATAATAGGTGAATCACTTAGCTTCTCTAGTATATCCATGTCCAAAATAATAAAATCAATTGAAAAGCTAAGACCTTGCACTTTAATGATCACATCCTAAACTACCCCCTTAGGTGTTTTGATGGAGCCATCTGCCATTTTAATGGTGACAGGTGTGTGGTGCAGATCTCCAAGTCTGGCGGGGTCAAAAAGGGCAGTAAGAATCAAGCTGATGGAAGACCCTAGATCCACAAGGGCTCTATTGAAGGTGAATCCCTTGATGGCACAAGATATGAAAGGTTTTCCAGGGTCGGTCTTTTTGGGTGGTAGAGTGTCAGAAACAAATGCACTTATGTTAGCAGATAATACCACCTCTTTAGGTGTGCAAGTCTTTTTCTTCTCTTGTGACTCTTTCTTTAAGGCCCTAAGAAAGGGTAAATAGGTTAAATCAACTACAAGGACATTTTTCTTCTTTTTGTCCCTAGAGTCTGAGTCAGAGCTAGATGCAGGTTTGGTCTTAAGATTTTTGGTTGAGCTCGAATCAGATCGTTTGGGTGGGCTCTTAGCTTTCCTTTTCCTTTTAGAGGCCAAAGAGTTGGCCCTTGCACACTAGCACATATGATAGATTGGAGGAGGAGTTAGAAGAATAGGTGGAGAATAGGGTTGAAGAGTAGTGTGCATTCGGGGATAAAATGATTCTTGAAGTCTCTTGATTTGATCCGCTTGAGATTTCACTTGATTTTCCAGCTTAGTCAACCTGTCTTCATTTTTCTTGTCAAAGTCCAACAAAAGGTTCATGATATCCTCAAGGGTGGTTGTGGGTTGGGTTAGACTAGATGGTTGCCCTAAAGTGGATTGAGTGGTGTACTGGGCTGGCCTAGATTGATATTCAGTCTGAGTCGATCTCTGTGGTGGCCATGAAAGATCAGGATTATCTCTCCACTCAGGGTCATACGAATCCAGATATGAATTAAAAGGTGTATCACCCTGAGTGGGGCTAACTATAGAGGGAGTTGATTGAGAACCTGATGTGTGGTCCTGTACTTGTGATCCATTATTCCAATTCTTTAGTGATATATTATCAAGTACAGGTGTATCAGAAATGGTGCATTCCTCAAATGATCTATCTAAATCATGGATTAGGTCCAAAGGTGCCTTCTGGGTTGGCTGAGTCCAGGGTGCCTCCCCAGTGTAGCAAGAGTCAGTAGAGTAGCTAGTGGATCCAAAATATGGGTCCCTAGACCTACTAGGCTAGTTATTCCAAGTCTCTTGTTCCTGGGAGGAATGATAAGATTGAGATTGTGCGTGGGATTATCTAATTTGCTCCAAGAGCTTGGCACATTGATCTGTATAGTCCTTGTTATATTCTTGGAATTCAGCAACTATGGCTTTCAATCGGTTCTGATCTAGATGAGGGTCAAATCCATGAGGTTCAGGTTCTAAATAAGCTGGGGGATAAGGATAATCATATCCCAGCTGCTGATGATGAGTCTCCCAACCAAGAGGAGTCGAAATCATGGTTGGATTGGGAGATGGAGAACCCTGAGGGTCAAAAGAATGGTATGGGTTCATGGCTATTTGAGAAAAGAAGCGAATAGAGATAAGAGATAGTCTTCCACAGGAAGACTCAACTAACTACAAGCGGCTGGTGGAAATAAGGCAAAGGCCTAGGAAGAAAGATAAGAGAAAGCCCCAAATCAAGCAAACAAGCTAGCCCTAAATTGTATACCCTAATTGGATCTAAACCTGGTATCTTGAAATGGACTTGGGTTAAACCAACCCTTGAATTACTTGGCTGACCAGAAGGGTGGGACCTCCTAGGACACCCTACACGGTGGGACATCACTAGAGGTTAACATGGTTACCGCACCAACCTTTCTTGTCACCAGTTCGTCCAAATAGACAAGGCCTTTATTTTTACCCAATTAAATTTCAGTTACCAAGTAATTTAGTCCTACCTAGGGCACGTCTACTTAGTTTTAGGCTTGGACTTAGAGTGCTCTTGGAATGTGATTGGGTGTTTTGGGGGTGTTGCCCTTAAAATTAGATTTAGCAGTGTGAAGTGCATAGACAAGGGGTTTGCAATACAAGCTTTAATTGGTGTAGTGGCTTTTGTGGTTCAAGTGCTTGTATTAATTTCTTTTAGGGTTTCCTTGTTTAAGTCAGTTCAAACAAGGTTGTAGTGGAACACACAACAGGTTTTGCAAGTCCCTATGAATTTTCTTTTAAGTATGGAATGCAAATATGCCCTACCTTAGTGTGGAAACCCTAATATCAGATAGGTCTATATGTTGATTTTAAGTCCAATAAGGGAAAAGTGGTGCGACCCAATCAGATAAAACAATGGTCCTAATGCACCACTGCTAAGTGAGGTAAACCTAAAGGATTGCCTAGGTTGAAATGTAAATTAGTTTAATTTAGGTAGGCGAGGGGGGTCAATCAAGAAATCAACCTCACCTACTAGGCATCTAAATTGAGTCAAGTCAGTTTAGGTCTCTAGAAAAATTTAAACCCTAAAGTTGTATGTCCTAAGGTTTATGCTCCTCTAAGAATCTGCAGTCAGACCTTATTCTGACTTGAAATCACTCCTCAAATCAGTAAAGGAATCTAAATAAGATTAAATTTGACAGAGACATTTCTTTTTCAATAATGCATTCATAGAATATTTTTTTGATTATTTTTACTATTTTCTACAATTTTTCGTTAATTTTTCAGTGTTAGGGGGTCAAACAGGCTAGATGGACCCCCTACGAGTAATGCAGTTTGAAACAATATCAAAAGAAATCCTAAAATTCTTGAAAATTTATAGAAACAACTAGATTCCAATGGTTTTCTAACCTCATAGATTTCAAAGAGATATGATTTATGTAGAGTCAGAATTAATGTTTAAAGTTATATAAAATCAGAGTGCAGACTGTTATGACCTCCTTTCACTCTGCCAATTTTTAAAATTCGCACAATGTGAATTTTTCCAAATAAAAGGTGGCTTTGGAAAGCTGGTTTGAAATAATAATATCAGACCGAATCCCAAGATTTTTGGATTCCAATTGTGATAGTAACAAATTTTTGAAAATCGTCAATATTTGCTGGCAAGATGTCCAAATCTGACTTTTGGTATGTTTAAATAGTTTCCAAGTTAAAACACACACCAATAAAAGAATTCTTTTTTTTTGTAAATTCAATATGAAAATTTGAACTTGAAATTTTTTTTAAACCTAAGAAAGAAAAAAAAAAAGGAGGATGAAGAACAATACCTGTGGTCTTCACCACAGGTCGATGTGTGTGCGGATCCTCTTCATTCATGACCTACAATCAAAACAAACCAAAGTTAAGCAAATCCAAATCCAAACTCACGCATTGCCTCCCTGGAAACGACACCATTTGACAAGCGTGGAATTCGCATGTTTTGAAATCGTAGTATAATCATGAAATCCCCTTGACAAAAATGTTTATTTATTAACGAAACTCGCATCGATTGTTTTCTTTTAGAACTTGAGTCCCGGTTGTTCGTCTCTGGGAGGCGTGAAAACAAGTCGAGATTTGGATCAGATTTTTTCTAACCTAAATCTAATCTAACCTAATATTTTTGGTCTCTTTTGTATTTTGCAATTTTTTTGTGTTTTTTATTTTTATTTTGAAAGCAAAATGAAACCTAGTTCTAGATGTGCTAGCGAAAACCTAAGTGACTACGTGCATCTAAGTGGGGCCATGGTGGCTGTGCATAGTGTGAATGAGCCTAACTAGCATGAAGACAAAGACAATCAATCACAGAAACGATGATCACACAATATTATTTATGCATAAAACTATCAACACATCTACACTAGAAAGCATGTAAATAGAGAAAATCCCTCATGCCAGAAAGTGCCACTAGGGCCATTGGCCTTGTGTAAGGGTGTAGGCTAGACTTTGGGTATGCGAACCTGTCTACATGCCTACCAAAAGAGATGGCCGACCACAAGAGGCTATGGGTGAGCGTTCATGGTCGTCCAAGAAGAGAAGAAGATGGGGAGCATCCTTTCTAGGAGGAGAAGGTAGCACACCCAAGAGAAGAAGAGAGGGTGGAGATCCCTTCTTCTTCCTAGTTGTCCTTGAGAAGTTGTGGAGAAGCTTCTCTATGGCTGTCCATGAAGCCTTGGAGGAGGAGGAGCACCCTTTGGAGGAGAGAATGGTGGATGGCCTTGGGATTTGGAGGGTGGAAGGGAGGGTGTCGCAAGTGAGAGGTGGAGAGAATGGATGGAATGGAGAGTGAATGGGCGTGCCTCTTGATTTTTGGCTTTTATGGGAAGGCCAATTTTGGTGGTCGCAAGTTGGCTTCTTCCCAAAAATAGCATGTGCCACTTTTCGTGGCTCTTAGGGTTGACGTCCATGGATTGTGGATCTAGGTTAGGAGGGTAGTTTAGGAAAGTGTTAGTGTGTGTGGTTCAAATTTTGTAGAGTAGGGCTGTGGGTTTTGGTAAATCTAGGTTGGGTTAACCTACATTAAGTTGGTGTGGACCTAATTAGGCTTAGGTGAGTCTAATTGGATAGGACTGAACATAATTGGGTTTAGGTTAAATCTAATTGGATATGTGTGTGTGTTTAAGCCTAGATAAACCTAATAGGGATGAGTCAATTAGATCCTAGGTGGATCTAATTGGGTTCAGGTGCACCCAATCAACTGTAGATGCACCTAATTAGGTATAAGATGGTTCAATTGGGTTAGGGATAGGATAAGTAGGGCTATGGATAGTGGACTAGGCTTAGGAGGTCTCTAATTAGGTTCCCTAGGGTGTCTGGTGGAGTTTATAGGTCAAAATAGGCAAGATCAGGATTCTAGCACCAAAATCAGGAACCAGAGAATAATATCAGACGTCCAGAAGAGTGGGTAGACATCTTATACTCCAAAATTAGACGTCTGGATAATAAATTAGACATCCAATTCTATGTCAGTATGAGTTTTGGCTTCCTTGATTGATATTCTACAAAAATTAGGTGTCCAACCAGATGTCTAAACATCCTAAAAGGTGATGGAGAGTGGGTTTTAGGTTTTCTAAGGTGGGTTTTGGTTCCTAAGTGTTTGGGAGAGGGATAGGATGGATAAGAACATGGATAGTGCTATACATGTTTGGGTTTTGAGGCTAAGGTGTCCTAATAGAAGTGGTTTTGGGTTTGGGAAGGCTATCCTAGGATTTCTAAGGGTAGGGATAAGGCTATCATCCTCACTCCTCTTGTCTGGATCAATCTTTTTCTCCCTTTATTGCTTTATTCCACTATCTCCTGCATCTTGGATCAATTTATTATCTGCAAATGGCAATAAAAATCACTAAATAGCAGGATATCTCATCTTATTCTAAATAAACTGATGCAATGCGTGATATGCAAGATATGAGTACAATATCCACAAATTAAGCTAGGTTCAGACATTATTTAGGATGATTAGGGCCTATGATTGCTGTGCAATCAGCTATCCATCACATTCCGCCAGATCGAACAAAGTGCATACCCCGCCACCGCTACCCCAACGAGAATTGTGGTGGGAATCCCGCAGAACTCAAAATTGCGAACAAGTCCCAAAGAATTTGAATTAGGATTTCTAATTGAAATCCTAATTCTCTAATCTCTATTTCTCTTGGGTTTTGGAGACCTTAGAAGACAAATGATGGCTCCAAACCTTAGGTGGGTCTTTTATAGACCCTAGGGTAGGTTTAAGTTTAGGTTTAATTGGGTAAATTACCTAATTTACCCCTAGGTTTGGTTCACCTTACATTTAGGTCCTTTTTGACTTGTTTTGGCCATAACTTGAGCTATACACCTCGGATTCACGCGAAACAAGTGTTGTTGGAAAGGTTGCAATGAGAGGAATCTAATGATGCCATACATGTACCCTTTTGATTAGTCTTGACTAGGGGTTGACCCAAAATATGCCTTTTTGGCATGTTTTAAAAGGTGCTTGTACTTGCACCAAACCACAATCATGTCTACAAGTTCGAAGTGACTCGAACCACACTAAAATGACTCAAGACCTGGATTTTGGAAAATTACACGAGACCACTACTGCATCTCCTAGTGGCTATCCTCCTCACCCTCTGCTTCTATAACATCCTCGTCTCCATCTTCAAGGCAGCTGCTTCAACGAAACACGCTCCATCTCATCTCCTCTTTTTCAAGTTCTTTTCTAGTAGTAGTTCTAGTGAATTTCCAATTATTGTTCTAGTTGATATTCGGATTCCTATTCTAGATATAGTTGTGACATTTATTTGTAATTTCAATAAAAGATTTCTTTCTAGTACTCTATTTGCAAATCCTGCTTCTCAACCCCCTTCTTTATATATCTACCTGATTGTGAACTCCTTCTCATCTCCTTCTTTATAGTAGTTAGTTCATATTTACTTTGTGTTTTGCATTTAGTTAGATAGATCCTACGCCTCCTTATGTTTGACCTGGGACTCACCAAAGTTTCGATATTTTTATTTCTGTCTCAAAAAATCATGCTACAACAAACGTTCTTTTTATTACTTAGCAATTTCGTGAGAACACATGGCATTGGGAAAGTCTATTGTCCTTATCCCAGTTTGCATTGAACTCCCTCTCCTAAGCATTCTTGGGATTCACATGGTTGTTCTACTTGATCACATACTCTATGCGATCAGCGACAAGAACTAGCTCAAGGTTATGGGTCCAATCCATATAGTTAGGGCTCGTAAGTTGGTTCTTTTCAAGTAAATGGCTAAGCAGATTGACGTTCATCGTCTAGAAAAAAATTAAACTTTTTTTATTACAATCTAGCAAATGATAGAATACTTTGTTTTAGATTTTGAAAATAAAGGTGCCTGCTACATCAAATTTGAATGTCATTCCCTCTCTAACACTGAAACCAAGAGGCACGTCGACCCTAATGCCTCAAGTAGGATTGGACCCTTCTTTCCATTGAGACTATGTAGCTACAAAGGGCCTACATATACAATTCCAATGAGAGAAACAAGAGCTTTTTTTACTTCACAAGTCCAACTTGTGTGTCCGTATGATTCGGTCCTTTGGTGTACCATACACATGCGCATCAATCGTCACTAAGCATGCACGCAACTACGTACCTGAGCCCTTGAATGCACCTGAGGGGCTAGAAACCACATTCAAGAGACATATATGGCCCATCACTTTCAAGAAACAAGCGAATGCGCTCCACATTCATGCTGTGCCAATGCTGTCCCAATGGGGATCTCACGCATTGACATAACCTTGTGGCTACGATTCTCTTGTCTTGGCGGGGATCAAGAAACATTATCACCATGACTAATTCATTGATGCATTTGAAATGAGGAAACCAGCCCTACTGGTAATTGGACTAGGTCTTATTTGTGAAAGAGTTCAATTTAATCTTATTAAATTAACTATTCTTAACCTAGTATTAAATTAGAATCGTATTCTAATCTTGTTCTATGATTACATGCTTGAGATCACATCCCATGATCACAATCACAATCATACAACATTCCACACACAAAAATAACATCAAATGTAATAGTTTGATCCCAAATTATAGGGATTATTAGAAAAATAATGCAACGTGTTTACAATCACTCCACACTATATGCCTCTAAGTGATCTCATCATCACAGATATTCCACAATCAAACTATCAAAATTGTGGAATAAAACTGGCATACAGATAAACACCCATAACATCACATGTCTAGGGATTCGATTGTCTTTTCTCCTATTGATTACTAATTAATCAAGTGAGCGTAATTGGTTATCTTACTATAATTATAATCCTAATTGAAGATTTGTGTGAAACATAACTGATGAGTTCATTTTGATGGACTATTTATAAACATAACTATGTGAGTTTTTGGACTTTCAATTGTATTAATATTCGCACTTATATCATTAGTACGTAGGTTTACATAGTTCTCTTTCATTTTTCTTCCCTGTTGTAAATAATTTTGTACATTTCTTTGCAGGTATTTAGGTGATTAATACATTATTTCACTTGCACAAATGCAACACTCCTCGGACCTAATGCACACACATCCTCCGCAATCAACCCATGCAATTCATGACCATATTCTCACCCAGCACGCTCAACATCCAGCACCTACTCACTCACGCACCCACCCAATAACAAACAACATTAAACCACACACGGCACTCTCTCTCTTTCTTACTTAATGTATGCACACAGCCACCCAACCATCTCACCCGCTAAAACACCCACCCAGCACACGCATACTCGAGAAGACAACCCCTTGCACTTACACCCACGCTCACCCCATTCTCTCACTCGCACGACCACGAAATGCCCGACTCGCTACTCTCTTTCCCTCGCTCGGGCGGCATCCTACCCGACTTCATCAGACCCGATCCTCTCTTCACGCCTGCGACACCCACACGGAGCACAGGCCAAGGGTCTCCATCGCGCAGAGGCTCCCACTCTCCCATTCTCCATCACGACGGGGGAGGGGAGCCACCATCACCATCTCCACCTCGCTCGGCTCTCCTCCCTCGTCTCCTCACCTTCCCTCGCCTCCCTCTCGCACCTTACATCTCCACCACCGTTCTCCATCTCCATCAGACCACCACCACATCCCACCATCAGACCGATGACCTTGCAGCAGCTTCGTCCCTCGTCTCCTCACCTTCCCTCGCCTCCCTCTTGCACCTTACACCACCACCACCAACAACCACCATCTCCACCTACTACCTCCACCATCGCTGGAACACTACCTCCACCTCTCATCACCACCGATCACCACAACTACTCGCCAGCCACCACCAACAACCACTGCCCTCTCCGGCGCCTCTTCCCCTCTCCTTGCTTCACCACCTTCACCACCACGTTTCCATCACCACCATCACCGACTACCACCACCACTACCTCTCATTACTGACCAACTCCAGCCACCAGCAGTGATCGGCGACGAAGAGTAAGGAGCCTCAGACCAGCAGCCAGTTCCTCCTCATCTCCACCGTCGTGACCATCACCACTCTCCATGGCCCCTCACCACCTTCCTCGCCTCGCCGTTGCCGCCCTAACCTCTCCCTCATGGTGACAGCGCGAGAGACGCGCATTCACCGACAGTCCTACCACTCCGTCTCTGCCACCCACACTCCCGCGCGCGAGGGGAGTGATCCGTTTCATTCCATTCCTTTTTCTGTTTGCAAGTGTGTATAGATTGTTTGAATGTGAATGTGACAATCTTGTGGTTATAAGTAATGTCAATGTGACAACTTCTTGTTCTCTGTTTGTTTACAAATAAGTGAGATTTAGATGCATTAATTAGCCTCCCTGTGGATTCAACATTCCCCCTTATACTTGTGATTTCATTTTTTTAATTTATGTTCAATCATTTTTCGCCGCAACGATTCAACAATAATTTCATATTCAATTTCAATTGCGATTAGTAATTTTGATATGGCGAAATGATACAATCAGTGACAATATCTTACTAATTTGAAAATCTTTTAAATCTAGCCAAAAATTAATCCAACTAATTTTGAAATAAAATTTTCCCAAACAATCCATTGGCTTATTTGATTTTGAAATCACTGTGCACCTAATTTCTACATAAATCATATCCACAATTTAGGGCATCATTCAACAACCAAACCACAAAAATAGTGGAAAAATAAATGAAAGTTCCCCAACAATCGTGTAAGATTTTTCCCAAAAGGTCGAATCAAATCCAATTTGATTTCAAATCTAAATCACACTAAAAACCAAGTTTCAACCATCTACAACAACCACGACTTCAGGATCCAATCCTATAGTAGCTAGTCCTCTGGCCAACTAACTAGTTGACTGGCTATTTAGTAACCGATCGACTAACTACAGCGTCGCACGTTGTTGCATGTCAAGAACAAATTTCATTTGTAATTGGTCATCTGATCTTGCAACTAGTCGACTAGCTATTGCAATGTCAATCGATAGGTTCATTAACCCGTTGACATGTTTCTTAATTTTTGCCCACTCACCTAGCATCCAACGTCAGGTGTGCTGCCTCAATAGTTGAACGTCTAATTCAACGATCAAACGTTTGACTATGGTTTAGTTAGTCGACCGGTTAAAGCCCAAAAATCGAGGTACGATTAAAAACCATAAAATCCATAATTTTTTCCAAATTGGGACTGACCTAGGTTTTAATATCACTAAAAGGAACAATCATATAGACCCTGTGGCATCACGACAGCATGAAAACACAAAAATAGGTGTTTTTAAAATTTTTGAATACAAGATAGAATCGATGCCAAAAACGATCAAGCAATGAAAAATAAAAACATCTAAATTCGGAACCACATGAGAAGAACTACTTCCTGCCCATTTCGGGATCCCATGAGTATAAGAAATTATACCTTTCACACATGGCATGATACAATACCCCAAGTTGCGGTGTCTCCTCAAATAAGTCCCAGTAGAACCCTTAATTACTCCTCCCCGACAGGCGAATTGCGAACTCATTCATGAATAAGAAGTGACGATCACCTCGAAACCTAACTTGAACATTAAGAACACCACCAAGAGGGCCAAGAGAAGCCAGACACTGTAATTGCCAGTTAGCCAAGAGGAGAGCTAACTGACTGGCTACTGAAGGGGAGGAGGGCCGCGCGAGCAGGAAAGGGCTACAGCTTGAACCCTCTATAATCAGTCGGCCAATTCACCACCTAGTCGACCATCTTGTAAGGTAGGCACCAACCAACATTGCTATTGGTCAGCCCGCTACTGAAGGTAGCAAGGGGTGTGCCTCCTACCTTCCTCCTGATAGCTACGACTATAGGGATTTGGAGGGTTTTTTGTGGAATTAATTACTAATAAAATGATTGAGTTGAAATTAGGGTGATGGTAACTCTATAATTAGCCATAATTAGCTTTAATTAGTCAGAATCAAGAGATAAATGCTCCTACATAATCGCCTGAAAGCCGTAATTCCATGCAAATCCATTCTGAGAAGAAAACACTAAAAAAAGGGTTAATTCTATAATTTTAACATCACATCATAAAAGTAGAGTAACCACGAGGTTTTCCAGGGGTTAATCTAAGGACAATTAAGCATTAAAGTCAAAATAGTGTGTCTACACAGACAGAAACAAGGTTTCACGCATTTTGAGAACTAAATCAGAACCTAAAACCCTAATTTCAGACTTGCTTAAATTAAACAGGTTTTGGTCAGGATAAAATTCATTTAAACCTATTAAAATTTACATAAAAATATTTTAAGAGGTTTGATACTCTTGGTTTGACCAACTTAGCCCATTTTGACCTTAACAGAGTCGTAGATGGGATTTTCCTCTAATTTAGGCTCCTATGAAAATTGCCTAGTCAAATGTGGTCAAAATTGAAATCCAACTTCACCATCAAATTCCTTGGATTGGTGCAGTGTAGCGGTAGCAGTAGCAGCAATTGACAAGTGCATCCCTGCTACAGTTGTGAAGGAGGCAGACAAGATAGTCCCACATCATTTATCTATGAGCTGCCTGCATGGTATAAAAGGAAAACATCACATGGCCTTATCGCCCAATACATGGGGGGTCGAGTCCCCCATGCACTAGCCACACACCCTCGCTCACCACCCACTGGTAGTGAGCCTTGATCTGGTACTGTTCATGACCCGATTATGAGATAAGGAGAGAAGAAGGGAAATTGTGAGGAGGGGGGAGGGTTTTGTTTGAGGTTTGAATCCTCCGGATGCGTGCTTAAGAGCTAACACTTAGCCTCTGAGGAAGAAAGTTTGCCCTTGTGTGCTTTGTTGTGTTCGCTCTGTGCTTGTCATGAGGCCTTGATACTTAAGGCATCTGGACCTCATGTGCAACGTCTGATTGTGAGTATTGTGGCTATATTTGAGGTTAACTTTGGTACTTTGCTGATGTGGATAATTAAGTGATTCATGACACTATAGCAAAATTGATCTAACATTGAATACTTGATATGTGCTTAACTTGAGGGATATCCTTGGTGATTTAAATCACCATTTTTAGTGGTTATCTTTCTTTTTATCATAGTGGTTTCTTGAGATATTATGGAATATCATTCTGAGCAGTTTATTTATTTAATATCTCTCTAGTACTTAATCGATTGTGCTCATTAGTTCTGAATGTGATTAGTGTTATGAATTGCATATTTGCTCCTTACGAATGACCTCAAACTCACATTGTTTTCGAGCTTTATAAATTTAAGTGTTTTGTGCGATTTTCATCCTATACTACAACGTGTATTTCTAAACATCGATGATTTCGCGTTGAACATTTTGGCCCCGTTGCCGGGGAGCAACGCGCAATTCACCACTAGTTGTATCTTATTTGATTGAGTTGATTACTAACTTACCTTATTTGTTTTGCTTATGATTTTGTGAGGTACATCACAAGAAGATCTTTTGCGCAATCAATCACTCCAGGGGCAGGTAAAATCTTTCTTCTTCCCTAATCAACCTCCTAATCTTGGGAAGAGAAAAAGAAAACAAATGAATTAGGATCCACTTGTCTTATTTTTCTAGTAATTATCACTCAAAAGCAAAAGTTTCCTGATTTACGAACTTGATTTATATCTGATTGAAGTGAGGTGATTTGATTAGAGATCTCTATCCTGATTTCCTGTACCTATTAGGGATTTACACTTAAACTCTTGACATCTTGGACTACTCACATTCTTATTTATGTCCAAGGTGCCATAATTGAGATTAAATTGGACTTGGAAATCGAGCCAATTAGGGTTTCCACTTTAGGGTTGTGAAGTGTTAGTTCACACTTGCATGCATTCAAGGAAACTAATCTTCCTGTATTCGTGTGCTACCCAAACCCTTAATTGAAAAAATCTATTCGAGAAAACCCTAAAATCAAGGCTCTAATTTCACTTGAATCCTAAAATTTTAGACCTAATAACCTGAGAGTCAGTTCAGGGTGATTTTGGGTCTTAACCCAAATTTCATCCTCCATCATTAGGGCAGGCCAGGTGACATTGATCCACATTGTGGGCCAATCAACCTCCAAATTAGGTCACAAATTGAATCAACTTCTAAATCAAGTGAAATTCAAGGCACAAATTATGACTAAAATTGGTAGACTTAAGGGTCTCAATTTGCACATTCCGGTCTACTTGGAACCACGGTGACAAGGAAGGTCAGGTGTGGGAAACCTTGTAACCCGTGGGCATGGTCTACCATGTAGGGATCTTTGCAGGTTCTCCCTTCCTAGCTACCCAAGTAATTCTCGAGTGTGTGGATTTCTGATTCAAGGGTATCATCCACCTCGAAATAGCCTTACTCATCCAAAAATATTTGGGTGCCTTGATTGGGTCCAATTCATATCTAGTCCCTCATCTATTCTATAGTGCACATACACAGGAAAGGTCCCTAGGTTTTTTACCTAGAGACCTCCATTAGAGTTGATCTTCTTGGGGATTTTTGATTTGATCTGATCAATTCAATCTGAACCTAAATTTGATTCTACATCCTGATCCACTACCTAATTTGAAAATGCAACCTGACAATTTAGGAAGACTATTTAAGAAACCTGAATCCCAAATGAGCATAAAAGAGAAAATGATCGAGGATGCTCTTAGACATCATGATGAGTATTATAAAACCTCAAATCCATCTAGGAACATTCAGGTTAATGTGTCAAAAACAACAACTCACATTATGAACCGTGTTGCAATGATATTGACACAAATGATACATGGTTCAACCCAGGATTATCTCTTATTAAAATAAATTAAATTGGGGAAATTACATAGCAATGAGTATCTACAATGTTGGTCAAATCTCCCACTTTTGGAAAAACACCAAGATCTCATGGAGAAATGTAGAAAATTGTTGAATATTGTGTAAGAAGCCATCAATCAAAAATATCCGTATATCCACTCAAAAACTGATGAGACATCTTGGAGCAACATTGAGGATCAATATGATTTCCCAGAGCCCAACTTAGAAAATCAACGTTGTTGTGGACCAACCTAAATGGAATCAGATTCAAACTTTGTGCAGAATGACATACCTGATCTTGATGTTGGATGGGTGGATCCAGTTGCAGGTGTTCCTAATTCTGAACCAGTCTTAGAGAGACATGAAGCTGGTCCATCATGCCTTGATTTCCCAAACAGCTGTGATGAGCATGAATCAGAACCTCTCAAGGATGTAATTCTCGAGCCTTATCCTATTAAGGTAATCCTCGAGGGTGATTCTGACATCCCAATAGAACCATGTCCAGATTTTAGTGACCCAATCCCTACCCTTGACCTAGAATCTAGATCTGAGCCTATTTGGGATGATCAAGAGGCCCAATGTGATGAGAATCAAATTTTAGATCTAGATCATGATTTTGAGCTTGTATTTGATGATTACACCTCTCCAAACTCCTTAGAGACACAAATTGATTTTTCAAAAGTCTTTTTTTTTTTTTGAGAAAGAAAGGAATGCTATCGAATCACCAATAGCAAACCAGGAGAGCTTTTGTTAATAAAAATGAAAGAATTACATGATCGAGACCCAATGCTGTATGAGACTCCAGCAAAAATTTACAATATTATCCACATACACTAGGGTCTCCTGAAAAACACATTCATTCCTAGCCCTCCATATAGACCATAACACAGCCACCATATGTAAACATGGCTTATTCCCATCCACTAGATAACACCACAGATTCTCCCAGGTGGGGAGAGAATCATTGCATACTCTCCTCCAGACATAATCAATGATCACACATGAAGAAAAAATATGAATGTTAGAGTCGTTATGCATCCCACATAGGTGGCAAAACTGAGTGGGAGTACCCATTCTCCTGTGCCTCAGATCTCCAGTAATCAGACCGTCCCTTCTGCAGAGCCACAAAAAAATTTGTATCTTCAATGGTATTTTTAAGTTCCATAGCTTCTTCCCCACCTCATCAGATTCCGCCATCCAGAAGATACTATCAGCTTGTCATAAGCAGCCGCAGTAGAAAACTTACCCTCCCATTTGTATGTGTCATATTCATGAGGCATGGGTTTGAAGGCAACAAGTTCTTGCATGAGACGTTCATTCTCTGCTCGTGTTCTTGTTTCATGACTATTCCACATATCATTATTAAAAGGCCACTTCTCTGACTCCACATCCCAATAATCTGACACCACAGCATTTTTATCCAAAGCTACTGCAGAAGCGAGGGGGAACCTATCTTTAAACACCCCCCCAGGTACCCAATTCACCAACCAGAATTTGAAGCTTTTCCCATCACCTAATACAGATTTGAAAAAATTCCAATTTTCCCTCAAGGCACGCACCACAGAAGATCAAAAGGGAGATGGTTTATGGGGGTTTAGACGATTCTTCTCATCATTGGCAGTCCCATAACTGTCCTGAATTATTTCTGTCCACATTTTTTTTTCCCCCTGCAGCAACCAAACAGCCCACTTCAACAATAGAGCATCATGGAATTCCTTAAGAGATCGAACACCCATGCCACCAATCTTTTTTGGCTTGCAAATTGAATCCTACTTCAAAGGTTGAAGAAAAGCCCCTTGGTGAGAGGCCCCTTTCCAGAAGAATCTTTTGTGCATCACATCAAGCTTTTTCCAGATTGACTTCGGGGCTTTGAGAATAGAGAAAAAGATGACTGGAATCGAAGTGATGACAGAATTCAGTAGTATATACCTCCCCCCTTTTGATAGATATTTATTGCTCCAGCCCTCCAATTTTGTAGCCACCTTTTCATATAGGAAAGACCAATCTGCTTTCTTCATTTTAGAACATTTCAAAGGCAAACCCAGATATTTGATAGGCAGTGAGACCACAGGTGTACCCAGAATGGTAGAGATGTCGTTCTGTAACATTCCATTCATCCCAAAACAGACCAGGGAGGATTTGTTTCCATTAAGTCTAAGACCAGAGATTTCCCCAAAAATCTTTACCATATGTAGAAGAACTTGCGCTTCCCTTTTCCCCCCTTCCACAAAAAAAATAGTGTCACCTGCATATTGAAGTATGGGAGCTAAAGCCCTGTTATTAAACATTGAGTACCCCCTTATGAATCCATCCACTTCCAGTTTGCATGCGTATCTTGCCAAAGTATCCACTGCGAGATTGAAAATCAGAGGGGCAAGTGGGCATCCTTGCCTAACTCCACACTGAGGCTGGATCCAAGAATGACATGGTTTCCCATTTATCAATGGGGAAAAGGAGGCTATCGTGATGCATCTCTTCACCCATTGTATCAATAAAGGTGGAAATTTCCTCCTTTTAAGGATTTCCCACAGATACGACCAAGAGACTAAGTCATACGCCTTGGAAAAATCTACTTTCCATAAAAAAGCCTTGGTCTTTCTCCTGTGCCAACCCATTACCATCTCCTATGCTATAATGAAAGACTCTTATAATGATCTCCCAGGAAGGAAAGCAGATTGGACTGGAATTATCAAATCCTTCAAAACCTCCCGCAGTCTGTTGGCTATAATTTCAGAAGTCATACCAATTTACAATACAGAAACAGAGGAGTTGGAAGAGTTGAGATGTAATTGGGTCTACCCTAGGAGCCAAAAACCCGAGCTTATGCCTAATAAGGACACCTCTTTGAGCTTGGAATTCAAGAATAGGTTAGATCCAAGTCAAGTTGTTGATTTTATGCATCATGATTTGTTTTGTGGTGGAGATCCCAATCCAGAATCAGGTCACAAACTGATTGTCGTAGATTCTCTGATGATTTTGAATCATACTCTGATTTCGGAGAACCTTTGTTTTTTGATGATTATGAGCCAATCTATGGCCTCAGTATCCATGACTCGTTCTTTGACTCTGATTCTGAGGTCCCTGATCCTAAGATCATTAATTCAAAATCATATTCATTGAGATTGAATCATTCTGTTATGATTTGCAGGAATCAGAAATAGTAAGTGCCGAGAGTGTCCACAATCTAGAGTATGAATCTTTCACTGACTCAGAGTTCCATGATTCTATAAGCACTCTCCAGGCATTTACATTTGATTTGGATGAACATCATGAAGACTCTCTAGATGAACCTATCTTTGAATCATTTCTAGAAGAGCTCTCACCGCACCCAGATTTTGAAGAAGCCATACCTCCCATCACAGAACCAGAGCCTTCCAAAATCCGATCCCAACCCTAACCCGCCACTGGAACCAATTTCTACTCTAATTCACCTCTCTCTGATCCGGTTGCATATGATTCACCTCCATCTTTTGATCGGGAATCGAACATTGATCAGACCGAGAATCACATCTTAGCCTTCTCTGATCTCACCTGTAGGGCTCGTACATCCTCCACAAATCCATTTACTTTTGAGGACCCCTACTCTAATTAGGCTGAGCCAATTCAGCCAAACCCGCAATTCACATTTCCATATCTTTTCGAGCCACGTAGTACCGGGTGGGCTTCACACCTCTTGATTCACATCCATCAACCCACCAGACTAATTGGGTTTGGTCTACATCATCAGCCTATTGATCTAAACAAGCACCTGGTTGGACCAACAGGCTACTTATCAAGGTTCTTGTTCTACAAAATTCCTCTAATTTGACCACCCCTTCTCCTTGACCACCTTCTGCTCGGCTAAAGGTATTAAATTTAACACTTAACGGGAGGCAACTCATCATTACAAAAACCCGACACCCTTCTTATCATCCTTTTGAGCTACACTCCTACTGCACTTTTGAGTTCAACTTTAGAACAACCAACTCCACCTTTGATACTTGTATCGGAGCTAAAAATCATCCGCAACAGTCATCACGACCCATTCACCCACCCTTTGACCTTGTTCTAATACTTGAACCAAGCTGACTTCATACCCTCCTCGTTTACAATGAGGACATTGCAAAACTTAGGCATAGGGGGTGTTAAAGTGGAAATCAAATGGAAATTCAATTCTCTAAGGGGTTCTCACAAAAAAATACATATTCAAAAAAAATATGGAGAATGGGAGAAAATTTTGAGAAATGATTGAAAATTTTTCTTGAGGAGGAAATTCAAAATGTCAAAAGGAGCAAAAATCAAGAAAAAAAGATAATCATAGCAATTGATTATTGGATTGACTTAAGTTCTAGACCAAATAAAAAATAAAAGATTAAGTCCTAAAGTACTAGAGATAAGGAGATTAGTAAGAGTGTTGATCTTAGGCCTCTTGGACCAGTCTAAGGTTTAAACATTCAAGTGTTCATTAAGATCCATATTAGTTCTCAAGAGGCTAAGGAAAGTGTGAAGCTGATGTAGTAGGTCTAAGGCTTAGGGATTATTCGACCCCGTTTCCTACCCTTCAGTTTGCAAGACTTGGTAACCTGAGCACCCAAAATCACACATCAATCTGGTTCGATGTGCTTAATGAAGAAATAATGCCAAAAGTGTTCCGTTCTAAGAAAATCATCCTGAAAATCTAGCTTAAGAGCAGCTCAAAAACACAAGTTGATTCGACGAGTTCCTAGCATGGAGAGGTGGGAAATTCCCCTCAAAGATGCATAATAACATATCGTTTCCTCAGTGCTTGTCTCCTAGGATATCTAAATATCCTACCGGGGGCATGTAAGCACCTTGTGCTGGTTGAGGTGCCATGTGCGAGATTACCCCAAAATGTCGAAAGCCATGGCCTGAATTTAGCTACAGAACGCCATGGGCGACACTATCCTGAAGTGTCGAAAGCCAAGATTCTAGGGGTTTCCATGGGCGGTGCTATCCCGAAGCATCGAAAGCCAAGGATCCTTCGAGGATTGATGGTAAGGACAAGGAATTTGATACAAATCATATTTAGGGCCAATCTGAGCTAGATTTAGGGAAACATATAAAGAAAGAGAGAAAACTCTCTAAATGAAAAATCTTTCTCTATCTCTCTCTTACAAAAATGCACTAGCAAACTGAACCTGAACTTACTACATTCTATGCACAGGTGCTTTAACCGCAGGGTTCAACGAACCTTTAGGTAGTTTTTGCGAGCCTTAGAAACATTCGTGGTAGACTCAGGATGAAGCTGGTCAAGTCTAGATCTTAGCTGGGACTTAAGTACCTCTAGGCCTATTATTGGCATTCTGGTCTAATTTCTAGAGAGTGGCACAAATTAGGCAACTGAACATCAAAAGCATGGTCCTGAGATCTAGATCTTTCCATAGGATTTTGCTAGCCAATAGCAAAGGTTAGGCATGTGGGTATGATGGTAATGCCATCATTAGCCATAATTAACTTTAATTAGTCATACTTAAGAGATAAATGCTCCTACATAATCCCCTAAAGACCGTAATTCCATGCAAATCCATTCTGAGAAGAAAACACTAAAAATGGGTTAATTCTGCAATTTTAACATCACATCATAAAAGCAGAGTAACCACGGGATTTGTCAAGGGTTAATCTAAGGTCAATTAAGCATTAATGTCAAAAGAGTGGGTCCACACAGATAGAAACAAGGTTTCACGTATTTCGAGAACTAAATCAAAACTCAAAACCCCAATTTCAAACATGCTTAAATTAAATAGGTTCTAGTCAGCATAACATTCATTTAAACCTCCTAAAATTCACATAAAAATATTATAAGAGATTTGGTACCCTTGATTTGACCATCTGAATCCATTTTGACCTTGAACAGAGTCGTAGATGGGATTTTGCCCTAATTTGGGCTCCTATCCAAATTGCTCAGTCAAACATGGTCAAAACTAAAATCCAACTTCACCACCAAATTACTTAGGTCCAAATTAGGCTAATACCAAAATTTGGGCCCAATCAAAGTTCATCTTCACCTATTTTGCATTTCAATCCCTAAAATCTCTATTTCTTACAAGCAGACCCTCAACTTTCAAAAATATTGCATTTGGGTCCCTAACTTCTTCTTCTTCTTCACACTTTGGTCCCTGCCACCATTGGTGGTCAACAAGACAAGCACCAACCTTTGACCGAGTTAAAACTCAATCAAATCACCACCAAATCCCACCAAATTTGGTGGGATTGGTTTCACACATTAGAGAATCTTTTGAGCAAGGTTTTATATCTTGATTCAAAGCACAGAGACCATGCAAATTCAAGATTTTTGGGGATCCACAGACAAATCTTGCCTCTTTCTTCAACGAAAGCTCGATTACAAGCTCTGTAAAAGCCCCTGATGTCCTAGCCGTTCTCCTTAGTCGATTCTAGGTCGGTTCTTAACCTCTTCCCTCCTCTCCAGCCAAGAAGCTCTACGACTCTGGTGACCCTCTCACTCTCCCTCGTCTGTGCCTTCAACGGTCAAACTGAGGGCACCAACGTCCTTCTCTCTTCTTCACACCAGAACCCATCAAAGTTTGGCCACTCTGAGCCCCTTTACTGTCGCCATTCCTCCACTGAAGTAATCTTCATCTCTGACGCCAGCCAATCATAGCCAGCACCAAATCCTCCCCCCTTTATCCCTAATTTAGGTCCAACCTACTCCTCTTCCTCTCCAAATCATTCCTAACCCTTTCCCCTTTTATTTCAACCAACACTCACCTCGCTCCCCCACCATCTTCTCTACCTCCGACGTAGCTCCGACGAGCTTGCCACGCCGCTACACTGCACCAATCCACCCGCTCCAACTTCCAAAAGTATCGCCACATCACCCTCATAAAAACCCCTCACGAAATTTCACTCAACACTCACCCAATAGCTCTAGCTAAGGAACCCACCATTATCGCCATTCACCACCTTTGCCCAAGCTCCACCGACCATGAAACCACACACGACCACCACCATCACACTCCTCAACTCACGGCGAAGCTTTTAAGCTTATCTGACTGGACCACGAGGTCGTCTTCGTGGATTTTCAGGTTCCGCCATCGCCTTCACTATCATCACTTCCACCTCCGTCTACCCTGCTCCGACCACGCTTCTTCCCAACTTCATTTCCAGACACTATGGCTTCATCTCCTGAGGGCATCTGCAGCGTCAATTGAGCGAATGCGAAGCAGCAGCAACAATTGACAAGAGCATCCCTGCTACGGTTATGAAGAAGGAGGCAGACAAGATAGTCCCACATCATTTATCTACAAGCTACTTGTGTGGTATAAAAGGAAAACGTCACATGGCCTTATCGCTCAGTACACGGGGGGTCGAGTCCCCCAAGCACTAGCCACGCACCCTTGGTCACCACCCACTACCGGTGAACCTGGATTAAGTACTGTTCATGACCCGATTACCCGAATACGGATCCGATTATGCCTAGTTATGAGATAAGGAGAGAAGGGAAATTGTGAGGAGGGGGAGGGTTTTGCTTCAAGTTTGAATCCTTAGGATGCGTGCTTAAGAGCTAACACTTAGCCTTTAAGAAAGAAAGTTTGTCCTTGTGTGCCTTGCTATTTTGGCTCTGTGTTTGTTCTAAGGCCTTGATACTTAAGGCGTCTGAACCTTATGTGCGGTGTCTGATTGTGAGTACTATGGCTATACTTGAGGTTAACTCTGGTACTTTGCTGATGTGGATAATTGAGTAAGTGATCCATGATCACTATAGCAAAATTGATCTGAAATTGAATGCTTGATATGTGCTTAACTTGAGGGATATCCTTAGTGATTTAAATCACCATTTTTAGTGGTTATCTTTCCTTTTATCATAATGGTTTCTTGAAATATTAATGAATATCATTCTGAGTAGTTTATTTATTGAATATCTCTCTAGTACTTAATCGATTGTGCTTATTATTTCTGAATGTGATTAATGTTATGAATTTCATATTTGTTTCCTGCGAACGACCTCAAACTCACATTGTTTTGGAGCTTTATAAATTTAAGTGTTTTGTGTGATTTTCGTCCTATACTACGTGTATTTCTAAACATCGACGGTTTCTCATTGAACATAGGGTTTCTTACCCTGGGGAGATATTTATAAGAATTCTAAATTGCAATCCTAATGTGATAGGATCCGTTGGATCTCCATCCAATGGTGGGGATCAAATCATAATTGATTTTGCATCATTTGCCCATAACAATTTATGGGATTTTTTGTTCGAGTATCTAAATTTAAATTAATAGCATTCCAACACTTAAATTTTGTACCTAATTAAATTAGGTGCAATTAATTAGCAAATCAAATGTAATTTAACTCTTTAAATTACAATTGATTTATCCTTTAATTAGGAATCCATCAAAATCATTATTAGTTTCATTACTCCAATAATGAAGCTACAAGATAAGTAGAATTTCTGCATTTCGTCCCCTTAAGTATTCCGAATATTCTGAATCCTTCACATATGTTGGAAAATATTATCCTAAGGTCTAATCCCATTAGACTGTTATCATTCCTCCTTGGATAATATTATTTTTCATATCTCGTATTATTAGGACGAGAACGAAGATCAAAACCTTTCCCAAAGATCTATCTTCTTTTCTTACCTTGAGTCTGATCAAGACTCTACGACCACATGTTGAATTGCCATTCATAATATACACTAAGTAAGCTTATGCCTCCAATCTGTTACATACACCTATGTAACAGATTTGTGTGACCCCTTCAAAAGATCATGCATCTCCTATCCCTTCCCACATACACCAACTTTCTAGTGTCAACACCAAAGTGGGTGCATCAACTATTGGTCTGCTAAATGTATGTGTTCATGAACAAGACCCATATCTGTCTCAACTCTACGGATATGCCTTCTTGAAGACAACATTGGAGAAGGACTTCTACTGTATCCTGTTTCATCACGTTAACTCCTTAACCTGATTGGCATAACAATTCTCGAATTTTCATTGAAGAACATCAATTAGGCGAGCTATGACCTCTAGAGTAGGTTGCCAACTCAACTCAGATTGGAAACAATTGATCAAATCAAATGGTTCTTGATGTACTATTGAATCCTTTAAACCATTTAGATCTTTGAATCAACACACATCGAGTTTATTCGATCTGTCTAAGTATGTACCCTAATCGTACTAAGGGACTCAACTCATTTACTGGAAAATAAGAAAATTCTTTATTCAGATGTAAATGTAATCTGTTACATAACTTGGATGACTCATTCGAGGCATACAAAATCCTACGTTAGGCTCATGACTCCCCAATCCCATGTGTGGTGTTTTAATCTTCTAAAACAAAGGTTCTAAGTATCTGTCTTCCTATCTTCCTAGTTGATCAGAGTGAATTTGTCAAAGATGGTTTAATTAAGTATGGATTAAATAATTCTCCCCAGATTTATCATCGAAATAAACAATCGCATAAGAACATGGGTTTTTACTAAATTTTACCACAAACAATGTATGTCCTTAAAAAGTGATAGCTTTGAATTCACTATGCATAGTGGTAAAGTTTCAAGATAAATGTACAAGATTACATGCCATAGGAAGGGATTTGATGAGTTCTGAGTATTTATATTTCATATCTATTTTCATTAGTTTTTATCATTTATTTATGTTATTAAAGTAGATATTTAGCATATATTTTATATATCAAAACTAATTTTATGTTTTAATATTTTTGATGTAGCTATCTAGGAATTAGTATCATGGATGAAGGAAAGATGTCGAGGAAGAAAAGCAACCACAAGAATCATTTACATAGAATCACAACGGCTGTTATGCAAAATGACCGTAGAAAAAATAAAATAAATAAATAAAACATGAAAATTGTAAGAAATCCTTCAATTGGGCTATTGTGCCTATTTAGTCACCTGGATCAAGAGAAAAATCAAGAAATAGGTTCATTTGAACTATATGGTGGCATATGTAATGGATAAAGAGCCAAAAATCACAATTTCATTAGGATTATGAGTTCTTTTGACCTCCAAAACAACTCTTTATCTCTTGGTGACGAATTTTGAAGATTTTTTCTATTTTTGGAGGGTGCCAAACCTCTATAAATAAGGGTGAAAGGCCCCATTGAGGAGGATCTTCTTCCCCTCCATCTCAACCACCTTTCCACCTTCAGCCTTTTGTCCCTTCCCATCCACATTTCATTTGAAGCAACTACATCTATGGCTTCACATTTGCATCATTTGCATCAATGAGGAAGTGGGCGCTTGGTAGTGGCATGAAGGCATGCGACATCAAGTTCTCCCAAGTGATAGATGGGGATGGCATCAACGTAGTTGACCTCTGGATCAATGGCGATCTTCCTCATGATTGGGATTTGCTTTCTCATCCCTATTTTAGTTTCATTTAGTTTCTTTTGTGCATATATTAGATTTTTGACATTACATTTGATATCAATATCATTGATGCATGCTTCCTTAATTGCATTCATGTTTGTTTTGATTTGTATTTAGGTTAGAAATTTATTTCCGTGTGTTTTAATAAAAAAAAAATCCAAAAAAAAATTCTATGCATGTTTATGGTAGTTAGGTGCTCTCAAAATTTTATTCTTAGATCGTGTTTATAAAAAAAGAAAAAAAATACTAATTTGTCATTAGATTTAAAACTTATCTCTTAGGGATTTTTCATCTCCTTATAGGGTCATTATATAATTTTTTAATTTTTATTGTAGCTTTTTCTTTTAATATTTTATGTATCTACCAAATTTCATAGCCAAATTCAGTATATGAAAATCCCTAGAATTCGTGGAGTACACAGGTATCAGTTCTGACTTATGATTTCAAGCAGAGACTTCACCAATTTTCTAGGAACAATATACTTAGATGTAGGCCTTGATTTTTAAGGTTACTTAGTATATGTTATCAGAATTCTCATAAAATATTTTTGGATCTTTTTAGGCGCTGTAGATATTTATCTAAGATTTTTCTCATTCGGGTACGTAGTCTAGGTGTCTGGTTTGAATTAATTAGTTCACAGGCACCCTACATTAGTTAGGGTTTTGCACACATCCTTAGGTCCATAATCAGTAGTAATTAATTTAGTAATACCTTAGATATCATATTTAATCTCTTCTTGTGGGATCGACCAGTGCTAACCCTATCTACCATAGGTTCAGGTTTAAATTGTGCTTAGGACAGCAAAACGAATAATTTTTGACATCGTTATCAAGGAGGGTATTACTACTATCTAGAATTTTATTAGATTAGTTTTTACTAATTTTCATGTACTTTGCATTTGCATATTCATTAATTTAGTGTCTTGCATTGACTTATTTTCTTGTGACTTTCTAGGTACCCATTTTGATGATCATCAGTGGTATGCAACATTGAAGGTCAGAGGGGCTATCTTTGAGACACCTAGGGAGAAGACCAACTTTAGGATTGAGAGTTTTAGGATTTTGATATTTCTTTTAGAGATCTTTTGTTAAGGTTAGTGGTGAAAGAGAGAGTTTACTATACTGTTTGTCTTGTAACTAAACTTTGGACTCCTTTCTTTTTATTTATCTCTACTTTTGCTTTCTCTTAAGTTATTTTAGTTAGTTTGATTGATTGCTTGCATTAATTAAAAACTAATTTTTTCACCTAAAAATTTCATCTTATTTAGGAGTTGCATATCCATAGGTATTCATTCCAGGCTGCACATACCTTTAGATTTCAATTCTTGTCTCTTGCATTTTGGTAGAGTGTTGGCACTAGGTACGTACCTCTATTCCTCTTAGTTGCTTATTAATGCATGTCTCTCTTATATCTTGCTTTGGCTAAAAAGAAAATATTAATCTCAGTTGATTTTATTGAATGTTCCTAATAAGTGAGAACATGAAGAGGCACTAACTTAAGGGTGGAACCTTAACACACATCCACGGATTACTGAAGACCTTGTTTGCATTTTAATCTCTGTGTTGCTTAACACTTGTGGTTGTGGCACGTGGACTCATATAGGGCCACTAGAGTCCTTGCATATCAAAAGGAAGTTGGTCGGAAATCAATAAATTCACCTCACCCATACTTCGGTCTAGAGGTGAGTGGGTTCCATTCAAGACCTCCTTTGTTATTGATACCTCTAGAGTTTTCCTAGGCATATCATAGGTTGGATAGGATTACATAACTACATTGATAATTGTTTGCTCACAGACATATAAAAGGAAAAAAAATAAAGCAAATCCCCAAAAAAAACTGATCTTTTACTTATTGATTATTGATGAGTCCTTTTTGTTGGACTATTATTAAGCCTAAAAATAATAGTCTTGATTGTTTATAGTTCTTAGCATAAGCATCCTATTATATATAGATGGATTAATTTATGTTACATGCATTTACAATTGTGAATAAATAGTGCTCGTGTAATTTCATATATTTTATAAATAATTATGTTTTGTGTGAAATACAGGGAATAACTGTTGACAGAGAGGGAGATCATGGCTATTTTTAGGTAGAGTTAACTGCAGCCGTGAGAAGGGGATAGGAGGAACAGATTCGCGAAGACTTTAAAAGCAAGGGCTCTTCTCCTTTGAAGGGGCATCATCTTTCTACCCCTTGGGGGACAACCACCTCCACCACTGTCACCATGGTCTAGGCAAACACTGTGGAGAAAGCGAGCATTGTGGATAAAAGCTAACCCCTCCGTCACCCTTCTCCTGCGTGGTGTGTGCAATGACAGCGCGCACACCGCCATTGCCACCAACACCATCCAAACCCACCATCACCCCATAGCCAAACCCATACCCCTTTCCCTTTCCTTCTCCATCTTCATCTACTTCATCTTCTCCACCCAATTCTTTCCCTGTTGTAGGGCGAAAGAGGAGGTTTTAAATGTATGTTCATTGTAGTACACTCCTAAATCGCACAACAAAATATTTAAATTTATAAACTTAGATTCTAATTGGAGTCCAAGGTCGTTCGCAGAGAGCAAATGTGGAATTCATACATTAATCTTCATTTAAAATAGATAAGCACAAGCAATTGAGTATAATAATAGATATGCAATGAATACAACCTCTCAAATTGATAGTTAATAACAATTATCAATATCTCAAATAATCATAGGGTAAAAAGAAATATAAAGACAAAACAATGGTGATTTAAATCACCAATTATTCATCTTAATTAAGCATATACCCAAATATTCAAATTATTCAATAGTATTCTCAATCAACTCAACTAAGGTACTTAAATAATTCAACAGTGTTAGCATCAACCTTTATCAGATGACAAAACAAGGCATCAGATGCCTTAACAGATCAACAGAGCATAAGCACAAGGCTTCTCTTCTAAGCCTTCTTTTCTTAAGCCTTCAAGACCAAGGCTTTTCTCTCTTTAGAGGCTAAGTGTGAGAGCCTCACTTCCTCAACATGGGATCAAGCACCTCAAAGCAAAACCCACCCCCCTCCTCTTATAGAACTCTCTCCTCTTTCTTCTCTCTCAAACCCAGCTAAAGGGCATTTTTGGGGTTGAACCTAAGATCTAAATAGATAGGGGTGAAGTAGAGAGGGAGAGGAAGAGAGGGAACCTAATCTAGGGACCAAAGGAGTAGGAATTGGCATTGGCTATGATTGGCTGACATCAGAGATGATGCATCCTTCGGTGAGGGAACAGTGAGGAAGAAGAGTACTTGGAAGCTCCTGATTTGGCTGTCGAGGAGCAGAAGAAGGAGATGAAGATGATCCCTTTGCCTATGGTATGTGGCAAAAGGCGATGAAGAAGGTTTGAGGAGACTCACCAAAGCTACGATGGAGGCGGCCGGCGAGAGGAATATTTGAGGAATTGAGGCCTGAACTGAGCTGAAGAGCTTGGTTTCACAGTGGCGAAGCTTTTATAGAGCTCCAGCCAAGCTCTAGATAGGGAAACAATGCTAATTGGCTTCATTAGGAGTCAAGAAGAACCCATGATTTTCGTGCATTCACACGAACTAATCCGTGCAATTCAAGAGCCAAGATCTGTCCCAATCTCTTCTTCACAGTGTGAACATTAATCCCACCAAATTTGGTCAGATTCGAGTAGGTTTAGGCTCAGTCAAAGGCTGCCTGGAGGTCGGTTGACCTCCAATGGCGGCAAGGGTCATTTTGAAAAGGAGATGACAAAGATAGGGGTCTTTTTGCAAATAATTTCAAAAGCTAGGGGTTTATATGTGAAGAATAGAGTTTTAAGGGACTAGAATGTCAACTAGGTCAAGATGGACTCTAATTGGGCCCAAATTTTGGTACAAACCTAATTTAGACCCAAGGAATCTTATGGTGAATTTGGATTTGAGTTTTGATCAAGTTTGACCATGAAATTTGTGTAAAAACCCAAATTAGGGCAAAACTTTGTCTGTGACTTTGTTTAAGGTCAAAATAGGTTCCAAAGGTCAAATTAAGGATACTAAACCTCAAGGAATATTTTTATATTAATTTTATGATATTTATATGAATTTTATCCTGATTAGAACCTCTATAATTTAAGCAAGTCTGAAATTAGGGTTTTGGGTGCTGTATTAGTTCTCGAAATATGCGAAACCCCGTTTCTATCTGCATGGACCCTCTTATTAGACTTTAAGGCTTACTTGACCTTAGATTAACCTCTGGAAAACCCCTTGGCTACTCTGCTTTCATGATATAGTGTTAAAACTATAGAATTAACACTGTTTTAATGTTCTTCTCTCAGAAAGGATATACAAGGAATTATGGCTCTCAGGCGATTATGTAGGAGCATTTGTCACTTGATCCTAACTAATTAAAGCTAGTTATGGCTCATGATGATAACATCATCATACCCCTATGCCTAACTTTTGCTAGTCCCTTAGCAAAATCCTATGGAAAGAATTAGATCTCTAGACCATGCATTGATGCTTAGATGCCTAACTTGTGTTACTCTCTAAAAATTATGTTAGAATGCCAACAATAGGCCTAAAGGTACTCAAGTATCAATCAAGATCCAGACCGACCAGCTTTAGTCTAAGTCTACTACGAAGGTTTCTAAGGCCCGCAAAAACTACCTAGAGGTTCATTGAACCCAACAGTTAAGGCACCCGTGCGTAGAATGTAGCATGTCTAGGTTCAATTTGCTAGTGCATTTTTGTAAGAGAGATAAAGAAGGATTTTTCATTTAGAGTGTTTTCTCTCTTTTCTTTCTTATTTTTCCCTAGATCCAGCCTTGAATTAGCCCTAAACACAGTTTGTATCAGATTCCTTGTCCCCATTATCAATCTTCGAAGGGTCCCTGGCTTTCGATGCTTCGAGATAACACCACCTATGGCAACCCCTAGAACCCTGGCTTTCGAAACTTCAAAATAGTGCCGCCCACGATGTTCTGTAGCTAAATTTAGGCCCTGGCAATCGACATTTCGGGCTAATCCCACCCATGGCACCTGAACCAGCACAAGGTGCTTACATGCCCCTGGTAGGATATTTAGATATCCTAGGAGACAAGCACTGAGGAGTCGATATGTTATTACGCATCTTCGAGGGGAATTTTCCACCTCTCCACGTCAGGAACTTGTCCAATCAACTTGTGTTTTTGAGCCACTCCTAAGCTAGATCTTCGATATGGATTTTCATAACAAAATACTTTTGGCATGTTTTTCTTTATTAAGCGCACTGAACCAGACTTAGTGTGATTTCTGAGTACTTAGGTTACCAAGTCCCACAAACCAAAGTGCAGGCAACGGGGACAAATAATCCCTAAGCCTTAGACCTACTACATCAGCCTCACACTTTCCTCAACCTCTTGAGGACTAATCCAGATCTTAATGGATACGTGAATGTTTAAGCCCTAAAATAAGCCCAAGAGGCCTAAGATCAGCACTCATATTGATGGGAACACCATCATGAGCCCTAACTAGCTCATTTTGACCTAGAAAAGAGAACAAAAGCTCCTACATAACCTAGAGAAGAGCCTAATTCAAGGAATAACTATTTTGAGAAGAAAACATGAAACAAATGGTAAAATTGCAATTTTACCATTGCAGTACATCAACGGGATTTCTCAGGAGCTAAACATAGGTCAAATGGTCTTAACAAAATGAAAAGTGGGTTGGTTCAATTAGAAATGGGTTCATGTGCAATCTAAGAATTAAATGATATCTTGTAACCCTAAAATAGACTCACTTAATTTAACAAGGTTTGGTTCAGGATAAAAATCAACTAAACCCTCTAAAATTCATGAAAAAATATCCCCTAGGGTTTAAAACCTTCAAATTGGCCTTTGGAACCTATTTTGACCTAAGTAGGGGTCCTAGCTAGATATTTGACCTAATTTGGATTTTTGTGTAAAATATCCAATCAAACATGGTCAAACCTAAAATCTAACTTCACCATTGGATTCCTTATGTCTAAATTAGATGTTTACCAAAATTTGGACCTAAGGGGAGGTCACCTTGACCTACTTTGCAAAATAGTCCACCCAATTACATTTTGACCCCCAGCTTTTGAAAATCATTACGCAGACCCCCCTATCTTCCTCGCCACTCTTTGCAATTAGGTCCCTCCACCATTAAAGTGGAGGAGTCCTACTCCGACGAGGATTCAAGGAGGATTACTCCCTGGTTCCTCAGAGATCTCCTCTCATATTTAAAAGGGAGATTCTATGAGGAATTCCCTATCATCTGAGCATAATCACGTGCCTTGATTCGCATCCAATCTCTCATGCGAACGCTTGAGAGATTTGGGTCTCTCACTGAGTCCTACTCCGACAAGGATTCTTGCACTTGGAAGCTTGCCTTCCAAGCACAAGAGCCTCTGCCAGATGCTATAAAATGACCCCCTGGTCCGGTCGCTCAGAATCAGCTTGGCTTGGCCGGAGAACCACCCCCAACTTCGTCTCTTCTCCTCCGACCAAGTGTCCAGCAGGCTCCGATGACATATCCTCCTCCCTCTTATCGCTCTTCCACAATACCAGTGGCAGAGCCGTCTTCACCTGCTTCCTCTGCGTCGTGCCATACCCGTGCACGTGCCAAAAGCCCCTTCGTCATCGCCATTCTCCCTCCACTAGAAGCTTCTTCTCCGATGGCGGTAGGTACGGCTAACCGCTCTCCTATCTCCCTTCGTCCGTTAATTAGGTTAAAACTCTTCCTCTACCTCTTCTCTTCATTTTCCCGTTCTTTATTTTTACTTTCGACCCCTCGACACTGTAGACCACCACCATTGTTCTCATCTCCGGCCGACCACCGGCGAGGTGTCTCCGTCACCTCCATCCACCTCGCCAGACCCCTCATAACCTCCGCCATCATCCACTGAGCACTTTCCCCAACTCCATCGTCCACCATACCATCCATAAGCGCCCCCCGATCAAATCCACTTTCACAACCACAGAGTGACCTAGGCACGCACACCTAGGTCACCCCGCAACCAGCCACCCATCTAGACACCTTCGCCATGCCACGGCGAAGCTCCCCATGTGGCTTAATGAGGCCGCAAGGCCGTATTAAGTGATCGCAGGTTCACCCCCCTTTCCACCATTGGAGCACAAGCAAGCTTTCTTCCAAGCTCGCTCCAGGCCGCATCACCCCAGGAAGAAGAGTCCCAGGTATGCGAAAACCTTCCATGACCCTTTTGCACCTAGCAATCTAAGGCTACCTCGACCACAACTGTAGCAATTGGGCGAGCGTTCCTCCTACGTGCGTGCGAAGAAGCAGGTAGGACTTTAGTCCCACCTCGGTAGTTTTCAATGCATGTGAGTCCCTTAAATTGTTTTTGTGTTTCCACCTTATCACCTCAGATCACGGGGTGAGGTCCCCTCGCCCGCTCACCTGCCTCGTCTGCGACCCACGCTACATGGACCTGGCTGCCGACCCGTTTACCCAGCACTCCTCGCACACCACCCACACTGGTGTATCTGGACCCGGGTGCACATAACCCAACTTGAATACCCGATTGGCTGGCTCTAGGAGAGCGAACCAAAGAGAGAAATAGAGAGCGAGTGTACGCAGGGAGGGTAGGGGTAGGTTTTGCACTTATGTGTGCAGGGAAAGGAAGAAGGAAGAGAAGGCTGAAGCAAAGAAGGAAAAAGCTAAGGAAGAAGCTAAGGAAGCTAAGGCAAAAGAGAAAGAAGGAAGAGCTAAGGAAGAAGCTAAGGAAGCTAAGGAGGAAAAGCAAAGGCACTATAGCAGAGGAGGTGCGACTAAAGAAAAGCAAAGGTAAAGCTAAAGGAAAGAAATCAAGGAAGGAAGAAGAAGCCAAGGCCAAGGAAGAAGAAGGAAGGAGAAATCAAGGTAGAAGAAGACAAGGAAGGAGAAGGCAGTAAGGAAGAAGAAGCCAAGAGCCAAAGTCAAAGAGGAAAAGAAAGAGAAGTTAAGGCAAGCATGCAAAGGAAATAAAAGAAGAAAGAGGAAAGCTAAGGAAAGAAGAGAAGAAAGAAGAAGGAAGAATCAGAAAGCTAAGGCAAAGAAGAACCAAAGAAAGGAAGAAGAGAAAGAGAAGAACAAAGAAAAGTCAAATATTTTTACATCTGATTCAATCTCTCTATTTTTCTACATTCTATAATTCATAAACTCCTGCATTATACTCTGAATTAGATTTTGAGTAGATTTAAGTGTTCAAATTACATTGCTTGAGATTAGTGAATAAATTCCATTTGCTCCCTGTGTTCAACCTCGGACTCAACATTCAAGTAATAAAAATTCTTATTTGTTTATAACGCTTTTTCGACTATACTGCAACGCGACTTACTTAAAACCCGATCAAGTGCTGTAAACACATATTAATCTCCTTGTCTCTTTCATTTCAAGACTTAATTTTTTTCTTTTGATTAGATCTAGAGCTTAAGTAAATTCCATAATCAATTGCTGTGACTATCATTTTTTTGTTCTGATTTTTACTCCTTTTTAACATTTGAATTTCCTCATTTTTTTTCTCGAGATAGATTTTCAATCAATTCAAAAAATCTCCTCCCCTTTCACCATTTTATTCTTTTTCATTTTTTTAATTTTTTTTATCAATTTTTAATATGTATTTCTTTTTGTGAGAGCCCCTTAGAGAATTAACTTTCCATATGTTTGCACTTTACACCCCCCATGCCTAAGTTTTGTAATGTCCTCATTGTAAATCAGGAGGGTACAAATTCAGCTTGGTTCAAAGTTTAGAATAGGATCAAAGGGTGGGTGAATGGGTCAAGATGACTGTTGCAGATGATTTCAAGCTTTGATACAAGTACCAAAGGTGGAGTCGGATGTTCTAAAGTGAACTCAAAAGTGTAGTAGGAATGTAGCTCAAAAGGATGATCAAAAGGGTCTCGGGTTTTTTTGGAATGACTGGTTTCCTCCCGTTAAGCGTTAAATTTACTGCCTTCAGTCGAGCAGAAGGTGGTCAAGGAGAAGGGGTGGTCAAATCAGAGAAATTTTGTATAACAAGCACCTTAATCAAAGGCCTGGTTGGTCCAACTAGGTGCTTGTTCAGATCAACAAGCTGATGATGCAGACCAAACCCAATCAGTCTGGTGGGTTGATGGAAATGAATCAATAGATGTAGAGCCCACCAGATAATTTAAGGCTAAAAGAGGTGTAGAAATGAAAATCCGAGGTTTGGCTGAATCAGCTCAGCCTGATCAGAGTAGGGATCCTCAAAAGAAAAAGGATCTATGGAGGATGTAGGAACCCTACTAGTGAGATCAGAAAAGGATAAGAAGTGATTAACAGTCTGATCAATGTCAAAAACCCGATCAAAAGATGGAGGAGAATCATATGCAACCGAATTAGAGAGAGGTGAATCAGAGAAGTTGATTCCAATGGCGAGTCGGGGTTGGGCTCAGATTTTGGAAGGCTCTGTATGTGGATTAGAAGGTGTGGCTTATTTAAAATCTAGGTGTAGAGAAGGCTCTTCTAGAAATGATTCAAAGATAGGTTCATCTAGAGAGTCTTCTTGATGCTCATTCAAATCAAATGTAAATGCCTGGAGAGTGCTTATAGGATCATGGAATTCTGAGATAGTAGAATATTCAAACTCTGGATTGTAGACACTCTCGGCACTTACTGTTTCTGCTTCCTAAAGATCATAACAAAATGATTCCAATTCAATGGAACATGATTTTGAATCAATGATCTCGAGAACAGGGACCTCAGTGTTAGAATCAAAGAATGGGTCATAGATGCTGAGGTCGTAGATTGGCTTATAGTCATTAGGAAACAAAGGTTCTCTGAAATCAGAGTAGGATTCGAAATCATTGAAGAATTTGTGAAAATCAGTTTCTGAACCTAATTCCAGATCGGGATTTCCACCATAAAATGAATCAAGATGCTTAGAATCAACAACTAGACTTGGATCTAACCTAATCTCAGATTCTGAGCTTAAAAAGGTGTCCTTATTAGGCATAGGCTAGTTCTTGGCTCCTAGAGTAGACCCAATAGAATCTCAACTCTTCCAACTCGATTTCTATATCATAAATTAGTTTGACTTGCGAGAAATCGATTTGTATATCTAAGGAGTCGGAGAGGTGTAATCATCAAACATAGGCCCTAAATCATAGTTCAAATCCAAAATCTGATTCTCTTCATACTGGGCCTCATGATCATCCCAAATAGGTTATGATCTAGATTCTAGGTCAAAGGTAGGAATTGGGTCACTAGAATCTAGACTAGGTTCTATTGGGATGTCAGAATCACTCTCGAGGTTTACCTTAACAGGATAAGCTTTGGGAATTACATTCTCGAGAGGTTTTGATTCAAGCTTATCATCACAGGTGTCTGGGAAATCTAGGTTTGATGAACCAGCTTCATAGTTTTCTAAGTGGACATTCTCCATCGAAAACCCAACAGCACCTCCTCCTTGCCACAACACCTCCAGCCGCAGCAACAACACCGCCAACACCTTCCACATCATCAAACCCCCCACCCGCCTCTTCTTCCTCTTTTTCCAACACTCCCCCTGCAACTTCTCAAAAGGAACCCAACATCGCAGCCAACCTCTCCATGCCATCCACCCTCGCCCAACCTCCTCGACCCACACCAGCATCACCAAGCACACTAAACCACCCTCGCCAACCGCATAGGCCATGAACGTAGCCACACCACCAACCTCCAACGCTCCGACCGGCTATCACCGGCCACCTCCAGTCGTGACTCCTACACCATCGTAAAGACTGCACCTGAGAGATCCACCACCTGCATCCATGTCGGTTGCCGCCCCCTTCCCATGTGCACAAAGGAGAGATGAAGAATCCTCTGTTCTTCACCTCATTATTAATTACCATCTATGCCATTGTAGGAAACACTATACATTTATTTCATGAATTAATTTATTAAAGTGATTTTACATATGAACTCCTTATGGTTTTAATTAATTGCATAGAATGCTTATTGATGATGAAAATAAAGTGCAAAGATTCAGATCTTTATCTATTGTAATTCCCGATTGGACTAGGTACCATTACTTAATGCAATAGGCTAGTTCCTCCTTGTGGAAATGACCTAATTATTTTCGTTGTTAGATTTGGAATTATTAAATGTTTTGATAGTTGATTTTCCATCACAAAAGCTTTACAATGACACGTCATTTTATATTTAAAATTTCAACGAAAGCAAAGACTGACTCATCAATTATGTTGGTGTATGCTTGTCCGTCGATCTCTAGATCCTAAACTCAAACCCATGGAATACACGTATAATTACCCAACATAATTAGCTATGAGGCACAAACACTTCCCATCTTTCTCTTCTTATAGGAATGATCCTTCTTTTAGAACTCACCCATTTGATGGACCATCCTTTTGTGAACCTAATTCAAGAGATTGATATGGACATTATAACTCTATATAGGATCAACCTTTCCCTATGAAGTGTGATTGGATTTTTGCCCCAAATATTAACTGCGACCTAGGGAAAGGAATCTCTACACCAAAGACCTTACGTAGAATGCAAACACCCAACCCACCCTACCCTTATGATTCATCATATTATGGTTGGACAGATACCCCTAGGTTTAGCTCAACCCCTTATGAAAATCATGAATGCACTAGAAATTTTCCATCTTATGATTATGGCATGCAAAAACATTTTGATTATTTCTATAAGCCAAGCCATACTTAAGCCACACCTAAATCGAATTCTCACAATTTGTCATATGGGTATGAGGATAATCTTCAAATGGACTCAAATTTTAATAAATGGCCACCTAAAGAATCAGAAGATGATGAGACTCAATACCCACTAGAGCTATATTGGAGTCAAAAGAAAGGGAGAATTGTGCCATGATGAGGGGAAAAAAACACCCTCGAATTTAAAACTTTGCATAAAGCCCAAAGGATCCGTCTCCCTAAGGGTTCGGTGAATCCAACCACCCGAATATCCAACGATTAGGCAGATCCGGGAGAACCCGACCTGCCTATTTCCAGACAAATTCGAGCCCGCCAATATCCAAGCAAATTTGAAGTTGAAGAGGTAGCAACAATATCCATGTTAGCGCTAACGGTGGCATTACAAATTCTATTTATAACTAGGCAATGGATGAGCTAGGAAATTCATGAAGTACGTTGAAGGATTAAATGTTAGATATTGTTTATACTATAAATAGAGAAGAGAGGCTCTCAGGGGCTCTCTTCATGCAACCCTAGAGAGAAAACAAGAGAAATTGTATCACCTACTGATAAACACCAGTTTATCATCATTCTTATGCCCTAAAATGGATCTAGCTCTTAGGTTTTGAACTCTACAAATGGATTTTCGGGTTGCATTTAGGAATTACCTAGGTTAGGCATGCATTGCATTTTTTGTGTTTTTAAAATATTTACTTGAGTGTTAAGGATAAACAGATGATCAGATCCCTAAAACCATAGCACTCAAAAAGGCAGAAAGTGAAAAAGAAGATCAACTTAGCTGAGCCCTAGCTAGATCCAACTCATCTTAGCTGGATGACAGCTTACCTGGGTTAGGTTTAGCTATCTCCAGCTCCATTCAGCTCATCTTAGCTAGATGGTAGCTCAAAGTAGCTCAACTCACCTCGTCTCAGCTCAAATCCAACTCAACTTAGTTGATTCTAGATCATCCTAGCTCCAATTAGTTCACTGGGAGCTGTAACTAGCTCAACTTAGTTGACAGAAGTTTACCTCAGCTTAGGTCCAGCTCTCCCTAGCTCCACTTAGCTCATGGCAGCTCAACTCCCTCCAGCTTAGCTACTACTTGTCTACTTAGTAGCTAAGCTAGCTTGGGAGTTCTCATCAGAGGTAGGTCCAACTCAACCTAGCTTCAGATAAGTTGAGATCAACTCAACTCACCTTCACTACTCAAGCCTAGCTACTAGTAGAAGAACTAGCTAGATAAGCTAAGTAGTTTAACTTCTAAGAAGACCTCTTCAGCCATCATCAGCTCTGGGAAAATTATTTTAGCTCCAGATCTACTTCAAACAACTCATGGCCACTCCTTCCAACTAAACCCTAACTCCTTCACCATCTCATCTACTAGATAAGCTAGCTTAGCTTAGCTCCACCTAAGCTCCCTACTCATGGTCATCCACCTAACCCAAAACACCACCTAAGACAACCACCTATACCTTCCTACTTTTGGCGCCAACATCACCTCCCTTGCACCCCTTCACCTTGTCTCAAAAAATGATGCCTCTTCAACCCACAACCACCACCAAGAGCCACCTATTTTAGCGCCAAAAGAACCCTTCTAGAAGCCCTCCTTTCGACGCCAAGAAGCCCCTTAATCTACACCCTACATAACCCCTTCAACCTATCTCCACCATCCATAGGTTGGTGCCAAAAACACCTAACCTTAACCACTCAAAAATTGGCGCCAACCTTGCCCAACTTCCCTTAACCATGCCTTGATAAACACTAGTTTATCATCATTCTTATGCCCTAAAACAAATTTAGTTCTTAAGGTTTTAACTCCGCAAATGGGCTTTCAGGCTACATTTAGGATTTACTTAGGATAGGCATGCATTGCATTTTATTGTCTTTTTGATGAGTTTATTTGAGTGTCAAGGATAAACAAAGAGTCAAACCCCACATACCTTGGAACTCAGGAAGGTAGAAGATGAAGAAGCTCATTTCAGCTGGATTCCAACTAGATCCAACTCATTCCAGCTGGATCCCAACTCATTCTAGCTGGATCAACCCATCCCTAGCTCCATTTAGCTCATCTCACTGAATGGTAGCTCTAGCTAGTTCACCTTAACTCCATTCAGCTCACCTTAGCTGGATGGCAACTCAAACTAGCTCAAGTTAGTTGATCCCAGCTCTATTCCAGCTCCTCCAGCTTTAGAAGAGTTCACTGGAAGCTCAACCTGACTAGGACTAGCTACTAGCTAGACCTAGTCAGCTGAAGATGACCTTAACCAGCTCAAGTCCAGCTCCTAGAGGTTCAACTTAGCTCAACTTAGTTGAGCTGAGCTACTTTACCTAACCTAGCTACTCTAGCTAGCTAGGTACTCTCCGAGAAGACCAAACCCAACTCACCTCAGCTCAGATTAGAAGAATCCAGCTCAGATTAGCTTGGCTTAGCTACTAGCAAAGAACTAGCTAGCTAACCTAGCTACTGAGCTCTAATTCAACTCCCTTCAACAGACATCAGCTCCTGTACAGCTCCTTCCAGCTACCTCCAGCTCATCACCTTTAAAACCCCAGCTCCCTCTACCTCTCTATGCTACTCCCTACTAGCTAAGCTAGCTAAGTTACTTTAGCTTAGCTAGTCACCTCCTTGGCCACCAAATCCTAATCCTAAAACCCACCAACTAGCTCCACCAACTAACCTTACCTAAGCCCACCTAAGCTACCACTCCACCTCAATCTTAGCACCAACCCTACACATCCCTTCACCCCTCTCTACCACCAAAAGACACCACTAAATTACCTCCAAAATCACCTAGAAATGGTGCCAACTTTTTCCTTCCAAAACCCTTGAAATCCAACCCTACACCTACCCCTTCAACCCATCTCCACCCTCCATTTTTTCCCTCAAAAATCAACACCTTCTAGAAGGTAGTTTTGGAGGGAAAACCAAGGCACCTCTTCATTTCCCTCCCATTTTTCCCTCCAAAAATATTCAAGCACCCCTACATTTCTCTCCAAAAAAATACCATAACCACCCCCCTTCCCATCCTATAAATACCCTACCCTATCACCACATAATTCCCATCCTCCCTTAGTTTAATTTCTACCCATATCTACCTACTCCTAAGGCCAAGGAAGAAGAAGAGAAGAAGATCGAGGGCAACCTACCCACCCCCTTGGTGCCTTCTTCTTCTGTCTTCCTCTCCCTTGTGCCATGCCAAGGAGGAGGAAACTTTCATCTAAGAAGGATGGCGAGGTGTTACGAACTCACTCCAAGACGTTTTTTTAAGACGTCTGGGAGGTGGCCCAGACATCTGGGATCTATTTTCGGTGGCACGCATGGCTGCGTCTGCGCATAGGCGTGCGCAGACCCGCAACCGCCTTCCTCTCTTTTTCCCTCTTCCTCCTGCGGGCGCAGGCTGAGCCCCTCTATCTCACTCTCTCTCTCTCTCTCCCCGCGCGGCTTTAAAAAGCCACGCCCTCTCCCTCACTCTCATCACCTCCGCCCCCTTCCTCTTCTCCTTCCAGCCGGTGTGCGAGTGAGAGCGCGAGCGAGCGGCGGCAGCGACAGCCGCGGTGAGTGCGGGAGGAGGTGCTGCGCGAGGGAGGAGGCGCTCTGCCGTGAGGGCTCGAGCTTGCCGGGGCAGCGAGAGCCGACCGGCGGAGGCGCAACGGGCACGAAGTGACGCAGGAGGTCTGCTGCAGCTCGAGCAGCAGGCGGACGAGGCACGGCGCGGCTGAGCATCGCGGGCGGAGGGCGAGTAGCGCTCTGGTTCTGGAAGTTTTCCCAGAATCAGACGTCTGGTCTTCCAACTAGACGACGGTTAAGACGTCTGGAGGACTATCCAGACGTTTGGCAAGTAAGTTATTTTTCATCCTTCTTCCTTTTCTGCGACCGTCCGTACTGAGACGATGAGTGGGTACGTGCAGGTTCTGAGATTCGCATCCAACGTGAATCAGATGTCTGGCAGCGGTGCCAGACAACTGGAGGGACTTCCAGACGTCCGGGATGACCATCGGATGTCTGGGAACTAGGCCAGACGCCCCCGTAGGCTTCTGGACGTCTGAGAGACTACGCAAGACAAGGTACCATCTGATCCCCATTTTTAAGACGTCTGGAAGAAGTTCCAGACGTCTGATTTTGCACTGTTTCGTTGTTTTCGACCTGTTTAGGGCCTGTTCGGAGTCTGTTTTCCGCGTTTCGAGTTGCGTCCTTTTCGGAATAAGATCCTCTACCCGTCTACAGTGATTAGATACTATTTTGAGAAACTCCTTGTGTTTGATCCTTGTGATAGGACCCCGTTCCATTGCAGTCTCGGGGGTTGCGGAGGCACGCGGGATTCCCGACCACGCCCCCAGTACTCCTGTTGTAAGTGGTAGAGTGGCTTTTAAGTTTATTAGTATAATCTGTTAAATTATTGAACCATAAATAGAACCTAGGACATTGCATGAATCCTAGGAATGAGAAACTAGAATGAATGGTAGATCCTAGGGTGTTGCATGAATCCTAGGGCTGGGAAACTAGATTGTATGATAGATCCTAGGGTATGGCATGAATCCTAGGATGGGAAAACTAGTGGAATATACGAATACTGCAGTCTTGGAAAAATGGAAAGGAACAAATAGCTGCCTGTAAATTGATTTAACAGCTGCCTGTTATGAATAAATACACGTGATTGAGAACATGGATCCTAAGAACGTGAAACAGGAAAGTGAAACCTAGATGTTCTGAGTTAAAAGAGCTGGAACCCTACAGGGAATTAGGAGTGGATCTCCTGGAAAGAGAAAGGAATGGATCTGAGAAAGAAAGACGTGGTAGTGTGCTGTCCCTTGGGTACGTGGTACCAAGGGAAGTACTTGTTACCTGTTTAGTGCAAAGCGGAGCCAGCCGCCCCAGGGACCCGGGGTTAGGTCTGGCCACTTTGTACCCACTTGCTGGCCCTCGTGTACACAGTACCGAGGAGAGAGACTAGTGTATGGCGAGTACTAGCTACCCCACGGGCCCCGGGGTTCTGCTAGCTCACCTACACCGACTTGTTAGGCCCACTGGGCAAACCAGGGTAGTCAGGCGAGGGTGCGTGGACTGTGGAGGGGTTGGACCCCTGTTACTGAGAGGGCTCTGCCCTGTACTGGTTCCGTGCTGTGCTTTGGGTGCACCCGTTAACGGAAACGACTGACCGCGTGCCAGTGCGGGTTAGCTACCTGTGCGTTTATCGCGCGTGCCGTAGTCACCGTTACGTCTGTCCGTGACCTTGGGGTGGTTGACTGAGAGTAGGATCACCACGGGGGACTCTCCCGGCCAGGAGAGCACCACGTGCTACTTCTACTGTTCGGAAAAGACTACAATCAAGATCGTTCCCACGAGGAACATTCGAGATCAAGTGAAGGATCTGAGAAATAGATAAATTGTGAAACAATAGAAAGACGTAAATAAAGGAAGAAAGAAAATAAAACAGCTACTGTACATCTTACTGCTTCTTTAGTTTAGCTGCCACTCTACTCAGCGTTTCGCTGACGTGTTACACTCGTTACTTTTCAGGACCAGGTGTTGAGCAGCCGAGGTCAGCGGCTGCAGAGGACGCTGGGCCGAGTAGGGTCTAGTAAAGTTACCACTGCTTTCTTGTGCCCTTTTTGTTTCCACTGTAGTGAGTATTTTTTGTTACTCTCTGTAGTTTTCTTTACTCGTAGTTCTTGTTATGTTAAATGTTGTTCTACTGTTGTGGTGGTACATGCTGTAGTAGTTCTTTTTCTTACTGCTGTATTTTGTTACTGCTAGTTATACTTCATGTTGAATGTGGTTTATTTTACTTCTCTTTTGGTTACTTCCTCGTTGGACGACTAGGTCTTGGGATTAGTCGAGTCGGTCCGGTCCTCGTGTCTCGTAGGGACTCGGGAATCAGGTCGTTACAAGATGGTATCAGAGCAAGGTCGTCCCGAGAAGTGAATCAACTGACTGGAAAATAACCAATTCACATGTCTACAACTAGAGTAGCCACCATAACATATCTTTTGACATGAGCTCTTAGACGTTTCCGTTAGGTATCGTTCCATATTGACGTGTTCCATTTTGTTTCGCGTCTCCTTGCAGGAGATGCCTCGTCGCGGGACTGGTGAAGCGGGCTGCGGGCGCGGCCGAGGACGAGGTCGGCGAGGTGGGCATGCCGTTGCCGACACCTCAGTGGACCAGCCACTACTCCCGGGCGTCCAGGCCCAGGACCTTGCCCAGCTGATACGGGATATTGTGCGAGAGGAGCTCCACCCACCGGCCCGAGCGCCTCCCCCTGGGGCTGCGGAGGGGGAGTCCTCTGTGGGACCACCCGACGGACGCGGCGCTGGACACGGGGGAGGGGATGGGCCGCCGCAGCCCCCACCTTCCTCCGATACTTCTGTGCACGAGGCACCGTTGCCTGGAGGTGCACCAGCATCCCCACTACAGCGCCACTCCGAGCTCTCCGGGCAGTTCCGGAAGCTGAAGCCCCCCTCCTTCAAGGGGGATGAGGACCCGACCGAGGCAGAGGACTGGCTCGAGCAGCTGGAGAAGATTTTCGACACCCTTCACCCCCGGTGGAGTGCCGCGTGGCCTTTGCCACGTACCAGCTGGAGAGTGCGGCACACAGGTGGTGGAGAGCGATCCGGGGACAGGAGAGGGACGAGCCTACCTGGGACCAGTTCGTCACCCTCTTCTGCGAGCAGTACTTTCCCCAGACGTGGCAGGACCAGAGGAGGCGGGAGTTCCACACTCTCTGCCAAGGGACGATGACCGTGAGCGTGTACCGCACGCGTTTCCTGGAGCTGTCTCGCTTTGTAGTGACAGCGGTAGCTACTAAGGAGGAGCGCCTTTGGAGGTTTACCGAGGGGCTCCGGCCTGCGATTCGGGGGTATGTCAAACCCCTGAAGCTGCCTACGTTTTCGAGGGTGGTGGAGGCAGCCATGACTTAGAGGAGACCAACCCATCCGCACGAGACACTGACGGCGGGCAGAAGAGGCCCTTTCAGCCAGACTTTTCATAGGGCCGGCGAGAGAGGAGACACGTGGCGTCCGCAGGAGAGCCGTCACGTTTTACAGGGCCATCAATGGCCTTTGGGGCCCTCGATAGGGGCCAGTCGCCAGCACCGGACCCCCGCCCAGTAGACAGCAGGGACCCACTGAGGGCGGGAGTCGGGTTCCCCTCTGTTACCAGTGTGGCCAGCCGGGCCACATCAGGAGGGACTACCCGTCTAAGGAAGGAGGTCAGCCGATACTTCCCGCACAGAGCACTGGAGGACGTGCAGGAGGCCGCGGTTCCCAGGCGCAAGGAGGAGGACGACAGTCGCGAGGAGGGTACCGGCCAGCACCTTCCCGTCCGATGCAGAGTGTGGCTGCTTCGTCCGCACCTAGAGCTGAGGGGCGTATCAATGCCTTGACACACAGGGATGCTAGAGCTTCGGGCTCGGTAGTGGCAGGTATGGTTTCAGTTTCCGGCAGACTCGTTTACACACTTTTCGATTTCGGCGCTATGCACTCGTTTGTCGCAGCCAGTTTCGCAGTTAGTTTGGGCTAGGATTATATGCTGTTAGAAAATCCGTTAGTAATCAGAGGCCTGAGTGGTCAGCTGTTTGTAGCTGAGGAGGTGTATACGGATTGCAAGGTTAGCATCGAGGGACATAGCCTGCCAGCTGACCTGATTATGATACAGATGGAGGACTTTGGCGTAATTCTGGGGATGGACTAGCTGTCTGCTTACCACGCCTTGGTAGACTATTTTGAGAGGAAGATTGTCTTCTCCATGCCGGAGTTGCCTTCTTTCGAGTTTCACAGACAGCCAGTGGACGGAGGCTTCAGGTGCATTTCGGCACTTCGGGCGGCGAGACTTTTGAGCCAGGGGTGTGAGGGCTTCCTAGCTTGTGTGGTGGCAGAGCCCAACCCTGTGGCAGACTTCCAGAGCATCCCAGTGGTCAGAGAGTACCCTGACGTGTTTCCAGACGAGTTACCAGGACTACCGCCCGAGCGCGAGATCGAGTTTAAGATCTCGCTAGTACCAGGGACCAGCACCATCTCCACCGCGCCATACAGGATGGCACCGCTTGAGCTACGAGAGCTCAAGTCTCAGTTGCAGGACCTTTTGGAGAAGGGTTTCGTGAGGCCCAGTGCGTCTACCTGGGGAGCCCCGGTACTGTTTGTGAAGAAGAAGGATGGTACCCTACGCCTTTGTGTGGACTACCGACAGCTGAATAAGGTCACCATCAAGAACAGATATCCGCTGCCAAGGATTGACGACTTGTTTGACCAGTTGCGGGGTGCCACGGTGTTCTCCAAGATCGACTTGAGGTCTGGATACCACCAGTTGAGGATCAGAGTGGCAGACGTCTCCAAGACAGCTTTCCACACCCGGTACGGACACTACGAGTTTTTGGTCATGCCGTTTGGGCTGACCAATGCCCCCGCTGCTTTCATGGACCTGATGAACCGGGTGTTTAGACTGTACTTGGACCAGTTCGTGGTGGTATTCATTGATGATGTACTCATCTATTCTCGAGATCGAATGCAGCACGGATAGCACTTGCGGATGGTTCTGGACACACTGAGACGACGTAGGCTGTACGCCAAATACAGCAAGTGCGAGTTCTGGTTAGGGAGGTGACCTTCTTAAGTCATGTGATCTCTGGAGACGGCTTGGTGGTGGACCCAGCCAAGGTTGAGGCAGTGCTCAGGTGGGAGAGACCGCGTTCAGTCACTGAGATTCGCAGTTTCCTGGGACTGGCAGGCTACTACAGACGATTCATCAGAGGTTTTTCACAGATCGCGCGTCCTATGACACAATTGACCCGGAAGGACGTGCCCTTCACTTGGACAGACGCCTGTGAGGTGTGTTTTCAGGAGCTGAAGGAGAGGTTGACCTCGGCTCCCATGCTCACCATCCCTGACAGTAGTGGCGGGTTCGTTGTGTACACGGACGCCTCCTTGCAGGGGTTAGGAGGTGTGCTCATACAGAGGGGTCACGTTGTCGCTTACGCTTCGCGGCAACTGAAGCCCCATGAGCATACCTACCCTACCCATGACCTGGAGTTGGCAGCTGTCGTCTTCGCGCTGAAGACCTGGAGGCACTACTTGTACGGTGAGACCTTCGAGATTTTCACAGATCACAAGAGCCTCGATACCTTTTTGATCAGAAGGAGCTCAACATGAGACAGAGACGTTGGTTGGAGCTCCTGAAGGACTACGACTGCAGCATCTCCTACCACCCGGGAAAGGCCAATGTGGTGGCTGACGCCTTGAGCTGTAAGGCCCCCGCACACTTGGCCAGTTTACAGTTACAGAGTTGGAGCCTTTTGGAGGAGGTGGGCAATTGGCGACCCCTAGAGTTACGGGGGTACTATGGGGCAGTGACGGTGACACGACAGACTAGGCCAGAGCTGATAGACCGCATCATCACAGGATAGATGGCCGATCCGTACTTGCAGTCCTTACGCGACAGAGTACTGTCGGGAGACCCAGGGGACTTCTCTTTCACAGACCAGGTGCTGCGCCTGAGGGGACGGTTGTGCGTTCCCAGAGACGAGGAGCTGTTGAGAGAGCTCCTGACTGAGGCACACGGTTCCAGATACACCATACATCCCTGAAACACGAAGATGTACCACGACTTGAGATGCGAGTTTTGGTGGAGGGGGATGAAGCGGGATGTGGGTGAATTCGTGCAGCAGTGCTTAGTGTGCCAACAGGTGAAAGCCGAGCATCAGAGGCCTACAGGGCCGCTACAGCCGCTTCCAGTGCCAGAGTGGAAGTGGGAGAGCATCACCATGGACTTGGTGGTGGGCTTACCTGTTACCCAGCGAGGACACGACGCTGTCTGGGTAATTGTGGATAGACTGACGAAGACGGCACGATTCTTGTCGATCCGAGTCACTTTGGGACTAGCACAGTTGGCAGAGAGGTATATCCACGGCGTGGTACGACTACACGGAGTTTCGCGGGAGATCGTATCCGACCGGGATACCCGCTTTACGTCCCAGTTTTGGGCTGAGTTTCAGCAGGCCCTGGGGACGCGGTTGAGGTTTAGTACAGCTTACCACCCCCAGATGGATGGACAGTCTGAATGCACGATACAGACACTTGAGGACCTTTTGCGTGCCTGTGTACTGGACTGGAGGGGCTCTTGGGAGGAGCACCTGCCCCTGGCGGAGTTTGCATACAACAACAGTTATCACTCGAGCATCGGCATGGCTCCCTACGAGGCTCTGTACGGACGGAGGTGTACGGCACCCTTGAGTTGGGTTGAGGTGGGGACCAAGTGGGAGGTTGGCCCGAGGTTGATCCGGCAGAGTCAGGAGGTAGTCGAGCAGATCCATAGGCGACTCCGCACTGTCAGGAGCAGACAGAAGAGCTACGCGGATCGGAGACGCAGAGAGGTGTAGTTTGAGGTTGGGGACCACGTCTTCCTTCGTGTTTCTCCCATGAAGGGCCTGCAGCGGTTTGGGGTGAGAGGGAAGCTCACGCCGAGGTTTGTGGGGCCCTTTGAGGTCCTGGAGCGGGTTGGACCCGTTGCTTACAGACTTGCCCTCCCTCCGCAGCTTTCTGGTGTGCACGACGTGTTCCACGTGTCCAACCTCAGGAAGTACGTAGCCGATCCCAGTCACGTACTGAGTCACGAGAGCATCGAGGTGGGCGACGACCTGACCTACCCGAGCAGCCAGTGCAGATTCTTGACCGAGCCATCCGCAATCTGAGACGAAAGCAAGTACCCCTAGTGAAGGTTTTGTGGAGGAGCCAGCGGTACGAGGAGTCTACCTGGGAGCCTGAGGCGGCAATGTGAGAGCGGTACCTGGAACTCTTCACGAGTACGTCTTTTCGGACCGGCTTCGGTCCTCTTTGAGTTTGTTATGGTTATTATGACATTTTTCCCGCACCCTAGTTAGCGCAAGTTTCGGGGACGAAACTTCCTTTGAGTTTGTTATATTGTTACGAACGCACTCCAAGACATTTTTTTAAGACGTCAGGGAGGTGGTACGCATGGCTGCGTCTGCGCGCAGGCGCGCGTAGACCCGCAACCGCCTTCCTCTCTTTTTCCCTCTTCCTCCTGCGAGCGCAGGCTGAGCCCCTCTGTCTCACTCTCTCTCTCCCTGCGCGGCTTTAAAAAGCCTCGCCCTCTCCCTCACTCTCATCACCTCCGCCCCCTTCCTCTTCTCCTTCCAACCGGTGCGCGAGTGAGAGCGCGAGCGAGCGACGGCAGCGACAGCCGCGGTGAGTGCGGGAGGAGGTGCTGCGCGAGGGAGGAGGCGCTCGACCGTGAGGGCTCGAGCTTGCCGGGGCAGTGAGAGCCGACCGGGGGGGCGCAGCGGGCACGGAGTGACGCGGGAGGTCTGCTGCAGCTCGAGCAGCAGGCGGACGAGGCGCGGCGTGACCGTGCATCGCGGGCGGAGGGCGAGTAGCGCTTTGGTTCTGGAAGTTTTTCCAGAATCAGACGTCTGGTCTTCCAACCAGACGACGGTTAAGACGTCTGGCGGACTATCCAGACGTCTGGCAAGTAAGTTATTTTTCGTCCTTGTTCCTTTTCTGCGACCGTCCGTACTGAGAACGATGAGTGGGTACGTGCAGGTTCTGAGATTCGCATCCAACGCGAATCAGACGTCTGGCAGCGGTGCCAGACGACTGGAGGGACTTCCAGACGTCCGGGGTGACCATCGGACGTCTGGGAACTAGGCCAGACGCCCCCGCAGGCTTCTGGACGTCTGAGAGACTACGCAGGACAAGGTACCATCTGATCCCCATTTTTAAGACGTCTGGAAGAAGTTCCAGACGTCTGATTTTGCACTGTTTCGTCGTTTTCGACCTGTTTAGGGCCTGTTCGGAGACTGTTTTTCGCGTTTCGAGTTGTGTCCTTTTCGGAATAAGATCCTCTACCCGTCTACAGTGATTAGATACTATTTTGAGAAACTCCTTGTGTTTGATCCTTGTGATAGGACCCCGTTCCATTGCAGTCTCGGGGGTTGCGGAGGCACGCGGGATTCCCGACCACGCCTCCAGTACTCCTGTTGTAACTGGTAGAGTGGCTTTTAAGTTTATTAGTATAATCTGTTAAATTATGGAACCATAAATAGAACCTAGGACATTGCATGAATCCTAGGAATGAGAAACTAGAATGAATGGTAGATCCTAGGGTGTTGCATGAATCCTAGGGCTGGAAAACTAGATTGTATGATAGATCCTAGGGTATGGCATGAATCCTAGGATGGGAAAACTAGTGGAATATACGAATACTGCAGTCTTGGAAAAATGGAAAGGAACAAATAGCTGCCTGTAAATTGATTTAACAGCTGCCTGTTATGAACAAATACACGTGATTGAGAACATGGATCGTAAGAACGTGAAACTGGAAAGTGAAACCTAGATGTTCTGAGTTAAAAGAGTTGGAACCCTACGGGCAATTAGGAGTGGATCTCCTGGAAAGAGAAAGGAATGGATCTGAGAAAGAAAGACGTGGTAGTGTGCTGTCCCTTGGGTACGTGGTACCAAGGGAAGTACCTGTTACCTGTTTAGTGCAGAGCGGAGCCAGCCGCCCCAGGGACCCGGGGTTAGGTCTGGCCACTTTGTACCCACTTGCTGGCCCTCGTGTACGCAGTACCGAGGAGAGCTACTAGTGTATGGCGAGTACTAGCTACCCCATGGGCCCTGGGGTTCTGCTAGCTCACCTACACCGACTTGTTAGGCCCACTGGGCAAACCAGGGTAGTCAGGTGAGGGTGCGCGGACTGTGGAGGGGTTGGACCCCTGTTACTGAGAGGGCTCTGCCCTGTACTGGTTCCGTGCTGTGCTTTGGGTGCACCTGTTAACGGAAACGACTGACCGCGTGCCAGTGCGGGTTAGCTACCTGTGCGTTTATCGCGCGTGCCGTAGTCACCATTACGTCTGTCCGTGACCTTGGGGTGGTTGACTGAGAGTAGGATCACCACGGGGGACTCTCCCGGCCAGGAGAGCACCACGTGCTACTTCTACTGTTCGGAAAAGACTGCAATCAAAATCGTTCCCACGAGGAACATTCGAGATCAAGTGAAGGATCTGAGAAATAGATAAATTGTGAAACAATAGAAAGACGTAAATAAAGGAAGAAAGAAAATAAAATAGCTACTGTACACCTTACTACTTCTTTAGTTTAGCTGCCACTCTACTCAGCGTTTCGCTGACGTGTTACACTCGTTACTTTTCAGGACCAGGTGTTGAGCAGCCAGGGTTAGCGACTGCAGAGGACGCTGGGCCGTGTAGGGTCTAATAAAGTTACCACTGCTCTTTTGTGCCCTTTTTGTTTCCACTGTAGTGAGTAGTTTTTGTTACTCTCTGTAGTTTTCTTTACTCGTAGTTCTTGTTATGTTAAATGTTGTTCTACTGTTGTGGTGGTACATGCTGTAGTAGTTCTTTTTCTTACTGCTGTATTTTGTTACTGCTAGTTATACTTCATGTTGAATGTGGTTTATTTTACTGCTCTTTTGGTTACTTCCTCGTTGGACGACTAGGTCTTGGGATTAGTCGAGTCGGTCCGGTCCTCGTGTCTCGTAGGGACTCGAGAATCGAGTCATTACACGAGGCAAGAGGAGTAGCAAGGTGGTTGATGCCCACCTTGGAGGAAGGCTTGGAGGAATATCAACTTGAAGGCAAGGAGGAGATCTTTTCAAGAAGAGGAGCTACTGTGCTTGGAGCATGACCTACATCTTCCTTCATCAACTTTGGAGGACACTTTTCTTCTTCTTTATCTTTATGTTTTTCTTGTATTAGCTAGTGTTTCCTTATCCTTCATGTAACAAGCATTCAGCTACATTGCATCTACTTTGCCAGTTAATATAAGTTTTCTTTCCCATCCAAGTTCATGTCTTTATCTTAGTGTGCTTTTCATGTTATTCTAGCTTAGTGCACCACACACCCTTCTCTTCTAATTACCCTAGGCACACTTGCCTAGGGTGAGCTTAGAGGAGAAGGCTTCATTATTGTCACCTAGGATTAGTTGATAGGTGTAGTCATTAGCGTAGTTAATCTTCGCATCACAAAACCCGATTGTTTCTGAAAAACTATAAAAATAAACAAAAGAAAATCACAAAAATATATGTGTTGATTTGAGAAGCAAGAGAGAGAACCCGTTCTTTGTGACTAACAAATTAGCCTCCTTGGATGACCCTAGATACTCCACTATCTAGGTATTATAAATGTAAAAGTTTGATTGTGGATTTACACATTGCAACGACACTAATTACATCATTTAACAAACCGTGTATTTCTCGTATCACTTTTTAACGACGTTGTCGGGGAGGCATGGCTTTGCTTTACCATTATTCTCTTGCTTGATACGCGGATCTCATCCCCTTTTCCTTCTTTTCTCCCGTGTGTGTAGGAACTATAGAAAGAAGGCAGGAATTTGGAAGCAAGAGCTTGAAGTTCCATTTCTTCCAACGGATTTCAGGTTGGTTCCTTCTTCCTTGTCACATTAACCCTAAAAAAACTATCAAAAAAACATTAAACCAGGCTTTCAGAAACATAAACATTTACATTAAGTGGAATGGTGCCTTTAAAAACTCATTGGTTGTTTGTTTGCACCATTAAACACCACTCTACCTTAAGTGTCGATGTTCTGATTTTTAGGTCCAAACTTCTATCTGAAATTCAAAAATCAATTTCTGACACCACAGGCCTTCTAACATCTTGAAATTTCACCCAAAGATTCCAAATCAAGTCAGGAACATCTGTTCCAATTTTCAAAGCAATTATATTTGTAGAAAATGTTTAAAAATTTGCGGACCATAAGGGGGTCATCTCCTCTTATTTCAGTATTTTATTACTGTCCGTGAATTTTAGGAACTTTTCTACTTGTCCAATTTTTGTGAAATTATACGCAACACATAAAATTACAAAAATTTTTGGTGGCCGGTGGTGGTAATAAAAAGTCCAAAATATCCACCGGTATCATTTCTGGACTTAGAACCAGCACAAAGAAAAATCTTAAAACATATGAAACAAATTCGTAAAATCACAAAAAAATATTTTCTGGAATCTTTCTTTGATTTGCGTTCTAGTAGTGGTGTTGTTTGCTTTGTTTGGACCACTACATAAAAAGAAAAGCCTGAAGCAAGTCACTGATAGTTAAATTTTTTGCTTAGGTTCAAATCAATTAGGGTTTCTTATATTTTTTTAGTCCCACTTTTTAAAAAGGAAATCTATCTTCACCCATACAACTTGATTTCTTTCTAATGTTGGAACTCAAACTTGTTTGAAACCATCAAAAGAAAACCCTAAAAGACATTAATCTAAATCAAATCCTAAAAGCAAAAAAACTACAAAAATTTTGTGTGACAACTTGTTTGACATTAGAATCACTCTTTCCAATTTTGCACACACCAAAAAATTCAAATAATAGGCCATTACCTCAATCAACATTCTCCACATTCCCATGCACATTCAGATACCTAAGCCTAATTAGAAAAGGTAGTCATTTGACCACTTAAGGACTTCACCAAAGTTTAGGCTTGATATCCAATATCTAAGAGTTATTAAGCGTTCCTAATTCCTCTTGAAAACACGATGACAGACTTAAAGGGAAGTCAAACAATGGGTGCGGACTTACACAAGCCCCTGGTGATTTTCCCAGGACATACTTGGACCCAATCCACCTCTTTAGTCTAGCTGGGTGATCATTAGGAAGCAGGTTCACTATTTAATTTTTTATTTATTGGGTTCCCAAGTCTTAGGTTTTATTAAGGAGTTAACCTTAAGATAGTTTAGGCTTGGTTGTTTGAATTGCACACTTTCTCTCATCTCTCACTCTTCTCCTCCCCTCCCGTCTTCCATTTAGTGTTTGCACGCCCGATGGTCCCAAAATCCACACTTAGAGGGACCAATTGATTTTTTGGCCCACTGCACCGCCCGTATTCGCTTGTTTGATTTATCTTCTTCCTCTACTAAAAATCAAGAAAAAAATGGAAAAAGCCCAAAATCACAAAAAAAACTAACCCATCATCTTCTAACCATCAAAATGGGAACCCCAATTTTGAACCCAAAGTTGAGGTTCTCGAACCGCAATTTGAAATGCCAAAATTTGAAATCCCATCTTAGAAAAAGTAAAAATTTTCAAAATTCCAATCCTTTTCTCATGGTAGTAACTCAACTCCAACAACGCCAAGCAAATAAAAAATAATTGACTAAGACCATTACAAACCTAGACAATAATAGACCACCCAATGCTGAACCTACTATTCCGTTGAGGGAATTCTATGATCCCTCAAACTTTGAAGAAAGACTAGGGGTGGTCATCCCCGATGGAGAATTTGAAATTAAACTCGTTGTCCTTCATCTCATTAAACATTTTCATGGCCTTCCTCAAGAAGACCCGTTTAGCCATTTAGAGGAACTCACGGTCCTCGTCCAAAGCACCAAATCCCAAAACATTTCAGAAGATTTATGGCTAATTTGGCTTTTCCCGCTTTCTCTTAAAGATAAGGCTGCTTATTAGTTTAGGATTGTAGGAAAACCAATTACTACCTGGACGCAATTAAAAAGGGCTTTTCTTAAAAAATATTTCCCGATTGGTCGAGCTAATGCTTTAAGTTGTGCTATAATGACCGTCCAACAAAAATCCGACAAACCTATGCATGAAGCATGGGAAAGATTTCAGGACTAATTAAGAAGCTGCTCCCACCACGAGGTGTCACTTTGGCAACTCGTGCAAATATTCTACCATGGTCTTGATGACCAATTGAGGCGATTAATTGATGCCTCAGTGGGGGCAACCTTTTAAATAAAGATGCCGAAAGTGTAGGTTCTTCCCTACGAGGAGGGGTGACGTAATAATTGCGGAAATAAAATATAAAGCAATCTCACAAAAAAAAGCAATCACAAAATGTACACAAGTAATTTTTAGGTGGAAACCCAAACCGGGTGAAAACCACCACCTAACCCTCTCGAGTTAGGATTTTCCGATCAACCTAGTTGATCAAATCCACTAACCGAATCACTTTAAAATGAGGGTGATTCAACCTCAGTACAACCACGCTATAAGTACGAGGGTAGCGTTCCTCAACCCCTTCTCTCCACGAGAAGGATTTTGTCACACGAAGGAGACGGGAATTCGCAAAGCGAATACCCAACCAAAAGACAAAGGTAAAATAAACAACAAACCTATAGAGCCAACAAAGTAATAAACCTAAGCTTCTATAGGATTTAGGAAACTCCCCTTTGCAAGGAGTGCGTCGACGATGACGCGAGTGCGTGAGCCACGCAACGGCGCAATGTCGCTCTCGTAGACAACGGCGGGAGAGCGGGTGCGCGAAGGGAATGATGCTCTCAAGATGTAGAACTTGAGCTTAGAGAGCAAGAGCTTCTTGGACACAAGAGAGTGGAAGTATGTTGTTTAAGTGTGTCTTGTGTTTCTCTTGGTGTGTGATGGTGTGTAAAGGCTCCCCTCTATTTATAAAGGCCTTAGGAAGGCTTTGGAAGGCTTAGGAAAGGTTCTATAGCCGTTGGGTGCAAAGCCCAAGAGAATCAGGCCGAAATCAGGACAATGATTACATTTGACAGGGTTATCAGACGTCTAACTCTGGCATCAGACGTCTGGAAGGCCACTTTAAGACATCTGATTTCAAGGTCAGACGTCTGATTTTGGGCGGGTCTCTCCCTGACTTGAATCAGATCTAAACAGGGTTTTTGTGCAAGTCCATCAGACGACATACAGGACATCTGGAACTAAGTCTGGACGTCTGGAAACCTACTTTTATTGTGGGAATTGATTTTCCAAACGTTGCAACGGCTAGAAAATCTCTGAGAAGAGATTTTGGGTCAGCCGAGGCAAAACGGTCAATTATCAGACGTCTGTACAGTCCTATGGACGTCTGATAAGGCCCTAACGGTCGTATCCTTGAGTGTCTGCTAAGACAGCCAACGGTCCACTAATTGGACGTCTGGCAAAGTCATTAGACGTCTCCTAAGACGTCTGGTATAAGGTATGGACGTCTGATTTCATCAGACAGAACTACCTATGTCCAGCCTAACAGTTATCAGACGTCTGAAACAACAGTCAGACGTCTTAAAATACTTTATCAGACGTCTGATTTTATAATTAGACGTCTGGAGGTGCTGTTTAAACCCTATATTGGTTTTCTAAGTGTTCTACAGAAAACCTTAGTATCCTAGGGTTGTGCCGGTGTTCCTAGGACTACTGTTATGGTACTTTGAGGCTCTTTAACATAATATTCTAAGGAAAATAAGAGCAAGAAAATAAAGACAAGAGATACAAGAAAGGATTAAAAAGAATCTATCTTATTCTTCTTGTCTTCTATCTTCAATCTGTCGCTCCACGCGAACCTCCTCTGTTTTCCGTCAAGCTCCTCCAATCCGTCCTGGATGCGAGCTCAAACTCCGTCTAAACACGTCCACATTTGCAATTGACCTGAAATCTAGGACTCAAATTGCAAATGTTAAATAACACGTGTTTTGTTATCATCAAAACAAATGATCGTGGTGCTCTAGCACCAACAGAAAGTGCCTACAAACTTTTTGACGAAGTGAACGAAAATTCCTTCAATCACTCATCCATGGACACCTTTAGCAGAAATGCCAATTCCCATGTTAGTGTCCATGAAGTAGGCACACAAAAACAATCTCTCCTGGTTACATAAGATGATTTGCAACTTTTTACACAAAGACTTGACTAGATGGAAATCAATCAAAAGAAAATGGAAGAAAAATTTAATGCGCGACTACAAAACCCATTACCGACCAACCCTAACTCTCGCCTTTCTAACTCCGACACTAACCCGACTCTCCTCCGTCGGGAAAATTTGCAGCAAGTCGATACAAGTGGATTTCAAAATCTTGACTTTGTGCCTGAAATTGTTGGGACTTCTGATAATTCTTCCATATATGTCCCAATAAACGAAACTATTTCCGCTCTCCAGGATAATTTTAGAACTAATTCTTCCAACTTTTATAATCCTACTTGGAGGAATAACCCTAATTTTTCCTGAAAGAATACCAATCAAATTCCGCATTTTCAAAATCAAACGGGGAATTCTGGCCAAAACCAACCTTCGCAGGTTGGTATTAATAATCAGTTAATGAAAACCCAGCAAGGAATGTAACAGCAAATGAACGATGTTACCCGCCTCATTTTTAATTTACAAAATCAAATCGCAGTAACGCCTAATCAAAGGCCAATGGGAAATTTACCCTCCCAACCTGTCCTAAACCCCAGAAATCAGCAGAATCAATTTTAAAGCGGAAATAATCAAGGTCAACAACCAATAAATCCCACACCTCAATTCCCACCCGATTTTCAAAACCCACAACAAAATCAACGTTTTCCACAGCGAAATAACCACACTGCCAATGCAGTCACATTAAGAAGTGGAAAAACTACACATAATGCGGAACCCTCATGGGAAAATAAATCGGATCAAGAGCAATTTTTTCCCACCTCCATTCACTCTCAGGAAAATCAAGCTAGCACAAACACGACACCTTTTCCATAGGCATTAAACTCTAAGAAGAAGAAGCCCAGAAAAATTGATCTAACTGAAGAACAATTGCACAAATTATTTGGCCAAGTGGAAATTAACATCCCTTTCCTAGACGTAATTAAATACGTACCTACCTACGCAAAATTTTTAAAGGAAATTTGTACACCAAAAAGGCAGCCTAAAAATCTAAGAAAGGTTGTCATCTCTGAGGCAGTTAGCTCTATTGTTCAGAGCATGCTGCTTGATGAGAGACTCATCATGATCTCTAATTACCCCTAATTAACCAGTCTTCCTAGTTAATTAGCCAAGGATATGAGTATATAAGGGTTAATTATAAAATAAGGGATATATAGTAAAGGATCTTAAAATAAGTTTAAAATGATATTTTAACATTTAATTAATATTATTAACAATCTAATTAATAATTAGACTCGAAATCTTATTAGCCATTCCCTTAATTAATAAGTTAAATAAGTTAAACACAATGTATACATAAGTATGTAATAACTTAAGTAACTTTACTTAATTTCATAAATTAACTTAAAAAGGTAAAAAATGTAAATTCAAGGTGTAAACATAATAATTATCTTATTTATTAACATATATAAAATGTTGAAAAAGATCTAAGTTAAAATAAACCTTTAAAACCTGGGTTTACATTTAGGTCCTTACTAATCAATGCAATCGGGTCCTTAATTTTTATGTAGGTCCTTAGGTTTCATCGCACCTAGGTCCCTGTCATCATCTTCTTCTTCTTTAGCTGATTAAACGGATGACAACAGAGAGTGACTCCACCGCGCGATCATCACCCTACCGACATCATTCTTCCTTCTCCAAGCTCCTGGAGCTTACGCTCATCATTCCATCTTCATCCATCGGTCTGGATTACTCTAAAATAATAATTTTTGGTGGGAGTTAACCTCACCGTCGTCAGAGACGATGCCGGAGGTTAATCTTTCCAAGCTTCTTCATTTAGACTCTGCCGTTCTCTTCGTCGCCATCCACTATAAATACCCCCTCACCCCCTCGATTTCATTAAGTTGTCTCCCTTCCTTCTTCTAACACTGAGTCGACTCAATAGGCTATTCGTCTGCAACTTCGACGATCTACCACACCATCCTTCGACTTCCACCATCCATTCTAATCAACCGAGGAGCTTCGTCGAGGTCAGCCGTGTCTCTAGATAAGGGCGACGACCAAGGAGATCCTTTACTCCATCCAATTTCGCCTGTCGGAGATTCTTCTTATTCCCTCTGATTTCATCCTCCGTCATGAGTCGTCGACGGAGTCCCTTTGACCCCTTCGTCCAGGTAACAGTAGGTAGGAGTAGGAGCAGGAGTAGGAGTAGTTTAGGTAGATAGTAGTTAGTTAGATTAGCTTAATTGTAAAGTCTAATGTTCATCTTCTTCGACTTCGGCAAGTTCCTTGAGCTTGCTGGAGATCTGATTTTGTCTTTTTAAGCCATTGTTCACCTTCGTCTATCACTCACGACCACTTCTAATCCATTAAAACACAAATTTTATCACTGTTTCGCCTAATTCACCTTCACCTTCAACAGACACTGTCGCTGTCCATGGCGACAATAACTGAGCTTAGATCCACCTCCATAGGGTCCTCCACCACCTATTCACAATCTAAGGATCCTAATTATCACTTCAATTTGAATAATTACCACTTATAATGTAAATGCCCAAATCTAATTAAGCTTCTGAGCTCGCTGTCAATGGCGGCTCAGGAGTGGTTGAAATTCTTAATTATCTATATATTTATAATCGCAGACCTTCTTTAGACTTGTCTCAACCACTCTTCTGAGTGGGAGAGCAAGTCCTGTGCTTCAACCCACTAAAAATCCATTCAAATTGATTTCACTGCTTAATCTTTCATTTAATGAATTAAGGAGGAATTAAATGCGATCCTGAGGTTCCTCACAACCTCAGGATCATTTTTAAATCAAAAAATGGTGCAATTCTCCATTCTAAACACACCTTTCACCTTTTACTGGACCGGCGAATCAACTTTAGTCTTCAGCCTATAGAACTTGGTAAGAAGCTCCAGATTGATTATTTGAGGTTTACTGATCATGTTGAGATAATTAAATTGCGATTTTTATGTCTGGAGCTTGAGATAGGATTTCATCTTCTCCAACTCCGATGGAGTTGGAGAAGTCTGTACGAAAGCTTAAGAGCTACATTTAGGAAATCTGGAAGCTTCAGTGCTGTGCACTAAACTCATTCCTAGCCTCAGATCAGTGTAACAACCTCTGGGTTGTTCTAACGAACAAACACCTTTTCAAGCTCAGGCGATGAGCCTGAAACCCTAGGAACTCTAGTCAAAATACCTATCTAAGGATTTGAATCTGTTCCTATGAATGTAGTGATGTTGTTTTAGGTTTTAATTTCGTTTGAAATAGCCAAACTCAGAAAGTCAAAAATTGAGGCTTAGCAGTCAAACTAGAGTTTGAATCTTGAGTTCTAGATTCAATCTGACAAATTGAGGAATTCAAATTGGTGCTGAAATGATTATAAATTATTTAGATGAGATTTAATTGAGTTCTGATCAACTTTCCAATGGAAATTGATTTCTGTCAGTTTGGGTTATTTTTTAACCCAAATTGACGACAGCAGTTGTTCGATGAAATTTGGATGTGAATCCTACCCAAATGAGCTTATTACATTCCTTAGAGTCCGTTTGAATCAATTAGAAATGTCCTTAACTGTCTGTTGCACCTTTCAGAGTTTAAAATTTTGTTCTCTGAGCTTTCAGAGAAGTGTCGAAGCTTCCCTGTGCTTCCTGAAGCTCTTGAGAGCTTAAAACCTACACAAACAGCTGCGGAATCACTTATGTAACCTATTCAGACCTTTAGATAAGCTAAAAGATCTACCCTGAAGACACAGTAGGTTTAAAACCATTTCCAGGCAATATATTACCTGTAGGAACCCCCTAATTTCACCTTTCAAATCAAAGAGGAAATCATCCTCTGAACCTTAAATTGACCCTGGAATCATGTAGAGCCACCTTAGAGCTTTCCATCAAGCTTTGAATCGCTTGATTTGGCGCTCTGAGTAGGGAGAAATTGACACTTGAAGTCGGGTCTGGAGGGGGAGAACTAAGTCCCACATCAAAAATTTCTGAACGCAGGCCTTGGTATAAAAGCATTTTGTTAAGTGGTCGATTCAGTCATCAGCGCTCGGCACGAAAAGAAAATCTGACCTTTGAGCGTTGCGTGTGTGTGTGTGGGCGAGTGCGCCTGCGGGTGTGTGCCCAAGTGGGCGTGTGTGTGCGATTGGCCCTGGGGGAGCGAGGCCTGGGAGGCGTTGAGCTAGTTCGGCTCGAGAGAGGGCCGGCTTAGCTCAAGAGAAAAAAATTGAAAATAAACCCTAGTGAAATTAGGCGAGGACCGAGTAGGGTTTGGTCCCACCCTGATCTCAGGGTGCTGTGTATCCTCGAAAGGACCTCACTGCAAATCTAAAACAAATTTTTGGTTGAAAGGCAAATTAACCCGGTTCAGCTAGAAAAGAAAAAAGCGAGAATGAAGGAACTGAGAAGGCTAACGACACAGGTGCTGGAGAAACTAAGGGAATAAGGAAAAGAAAAGAAAGAAGAAAGGAAACAGAAGAAGAATTCGCAAAGGAGAAGCTAAGGAGGAAGAAGAGAACAGGCAGGAAGCTAAGGAAGAATAAGGGAGAAGAAGAAGGGCAGGAGCAGAAGAGAAAGCAAAAGTGAAGAAAGAAAGAGATCGAGAGAAAAAGAGAATAAGAGAAAAATAGAAAGTGAAAGAAAAAAATAAAGGATTAAGAAATAAAAGAAAAAGAAGATAAACAGAAGAAGAGAAAGAAGAGAGGCTAAGGAATAAGGAAAAGAATTGATTTTTCTTGTTATATTTTAATTTCTTTTTGCTCTTAATTACTGTATTAAGGCATATATTGACTAAATAAACCCTTCTTTGCCTTAAATCACTTGAAATAAATAGAGAATTTACATGTTTTTAATATTGGAATGAGAGTTCATATGGGATTTTGCATGTTATTTCATTTAAGTCAATTTTTGGTAAAATTCATGCTTCCATTATTAACTTAAATATACCTCCTATGCTTATAAAGAAAAATAAAAGATAACTAGTGAATCTAGAATGAATTATACCTCCCAGCGAACGACCTGGACTTAACCAGTAAAAATTTTCTAAAGTGTTAAGTTAATTCAACCCTATACTACTAACCAACACAACTTCGAGTTAACCTAAGTGACTTTTCTCTATTCATAATTAATTAAAATTAACTTAATTAACTGAGTGAGGTAAGAACGATCATTTTAATGGTGCCGTTGCCGAGGAGGTAACCCTTTAATTCACTAGAATTTAGTTGGTTTAATTTCTAATTAGGAGGTATTTGTAAATATATATATATATATATATATATATATTTTTAATAACTTTTGTTCTAATTAGTTTTGTTTTTATTTTCTATCTTCTTTTCTGGTTTACCTTTGCGGGTGATCTTAGGAGAAGGCGGGAATCTGTTGCTATTTTTGTTTTGTGAGTATTTCTAGTCTTTTGTTTTGTTACATTAAAAATAAAAAAAAAACAAAAATACATTCTATCTTACTAGCAGCAGCATACAATAGTATTCACTCTTAAGAGTACATTTCCTGCTAGTATTAGTGCAAATCTGACTCGGGAAATTTTTACTATTTTTCTCGCATCAGCGGGAAAACACAAGAAAATCCGCGTAGATCCCTATCCTTTAAAATTTAAAAAGACCTTATATTTTGTTTGAAAAGACTTAAAAAAGCGGCCATTGAATTTTAGTTGATATATTTTTGTAAAAGATTAACTAAAAAGAGGAAGTTAAAAATTGTGACTAAATCTGATTGCAGAATGCACACGGGTTTTATCGCTATCATCTGTTGCATGCTATCGCGCACACAGCGCGATCACTAGAGTCACATGAGTCTAATTTTTCTATCTCTCCTCTTTGCACCTCTTAGGGCTTTGGTCGAAGATCAATAAGTCTGTTTCACTACTATAGCCCTGAGGAGGCAACAGTGAGTGGTCTCGATCCTAGACCTTAGACCTTTGAGTTTTAAGGTTACGCACCTGCGTAGACACAGCTTAGGACGTGTATTTTGATACTGTTACTCTATTTGTTTGCATTAAATTACTTTTGCGTATCCTAGGAATCTCTTCTTTCCTTTGAAAGAAGAGCAAAACCTACGTCTTTGCGCTGTTTTGCGGGTTTTTGTGCCGTTGTTTTTATTGTGGTGCGCGTGTGCACTTGCACATTATTTTCCATTTTATGGACGAGAGGCGATCCTTGCATCTGCCTCTTGCACCATCGTTGACAGGTGATCCCAAGCCGGTTGCAGATAAGAAACCAATGGTTTTCCCGTCTGATCCATCTACTTCTATGGATCAGATGCAGAATCAAAATCCCGAGATCCCTTCCTCTTCTGGTTAGGGGGAGATGCCGCCTTTTGATGTTCATGAGGCACTCCTGAACCAGAATCTTAGAATGCTTGAGTAGACTAGACAGATCAATCTTTTAATGGCAGCCCTAAACAATTTGCAGACTCTTCAAACCCGTCCTCCACCTCAACCTGAGGTGGGTTTTGACATCCCTGATTTACCGATCAATCGTCCAAGGCCTCTACTTAGAGATTACTACAACCCATCTAATGCACAAGTAGAGCCTAATGTTAGGATACCTATTGGAGAAAATGATCCTGAATTGAAGCCAAACATCATTAGTCTAATCCCTCACTTTCACGGATTTCCATCCAAGGATCCATTCCAACATATAGAAGATCTAAAGAATCTATCTCAAACTCTTGGACCTCGAAATCAAAATAGGGAAATCCTACTTATGAAAATGTTCTCTTTTAGCCTTAAAGGCAAAGCTATTTATTGGTATAGAACAATTGCAAGACCAATCTCAACTTGGCCTGAACTCGAATCTGCTTTTCTAAAGAAATTCTTTCCAATTGGTCGAACTAATGCTTTAAGGCAAGCTATTACTACTTTCAATCAAAACCAAGGAGAACCAATTCATGAAGCATGGGAACATTTTCATGAATTGCAAAGGAAATGCCCACATCATGACATCCCTCGTTGGCAACTCATGCACATCTTCTACTATAGTTTACAAGAGGGCATTCGCAATCTAGTCGATGCCTCTTGTGGAGGGAATTTCCTAAATTGCGACGCAAAATCTGCCTCAGAATTATTTGAAGGGATGGCGGAAAACTCGATCAATAACGCATCTATGTCGCAATTTACGTGGGGCACAAACACGAATCATCAGAATCCCTACAAGGGATTCACAAGATCGGTAACCCGTCCAGTTCAAATGATCTAGAGATAATTGCAGAAAAACTGGACAAAGTCAATATCGTAGCAAAGCATCTCGATGAGGTCAGAAATACAATGAAGACTCTTACTCCTCTACTTGCTACGAATCCCACGCATCTACCTGTTTCGCAAATTCCCGCCGGGAGGGAATTTGTGAATAATCTGGATTCTAGAGATCCATCTTCCTTGGGTTTTCTATCTACTCTTTCACCAACCCAAGGAGGGACCTTTGTCCCACAATATTACCCACCCTTTTCCCCACCCTTATCTTTTGTAGAAAACACGCTTTATCCTCTTGAGTTTAACGCCATTCAAGGATACACACCAAGATCAAACCCATATTCAAATTCCTATAATCCTGGATGGTGTAATCACCTTAATTTCTCTTGGTCTAACCATACACAAAGACCATCATATCCAACTCAGACTAGACAAAACTCGCCTACATTGTCGTTTCAGCAACACAATGTGAGGCCATTTTACGTGGGTTCGTAAAACCCCATAGGGCCAAATAGAGATTCACAGCTAGACCAAATATTGAAAGCTGTGACTGAGAGCCAGCAACAAAATGCTGAGGATCTTGCTGAAGTCCAATGATAATGTTCGGCAGAATTGGCTGATCTTAGGGGTCAAATCATGCAGTTAGCTGAATCTTGTCAGCTAGGGACCCTTTCATCCCAGCCAATTCCAAACCCTAGGAATATCCAGCAAAGACAACACCCGGGAGTTCAAAATCCAAATCAGCGACATGTCCATCTTCTTAATCAATTACCCCTAAATCCAAATCTAAATCCAAATCTGAATCCACATATTTCTAATCTTGATTTTAAATATCCAAATCAACAGCAATCAATTGTGAATCAACCAATAATCAATAATCCATCTTTCCAAAGTACACAAGCATCTTCTTCTTCATCAGCTGCTTCTTCTTCTCATGCGGGTATTAACTCTGTTACAACCCGCCGTGGAACTTCCACTAGGGATCCAATTTTTCTAAGGAACCTATCCTAAGACCCTAGTACATCTAGATCAACCCCTGTTTCTACACCTGGAAGAGGTGCAGAATCCAATCCCGTAATTCCTGCTAATTCGCGAGATCTGGGTAATACCTCAGTAGAACAGGAAATCCACATCCCATTCCCAGAAGCTTTGAAGAAGACTAGGAAACAGAAACAACCGGTTACATTAGATGAAGATTTGATTAAGATTTTTGAACAGGTACACATTAATATCCCACTCTTAGATGCTATCAAACACATCCCGACTTATGCAAGATTTCTTAAGGAATTGTGTACTCCTAAGCGTAAGTCGAAGAAAGGAAGCACTGTTGTACTTTCGGAGCATGTGAGCTCTATTATTTCAAGTACGCTTCCTTTGAAAAAGAAAGACCTAGGATCTCCATTTATTTCCTGTATAATTGGTGGTCAGTGTTTTGATAGAGTTCTCCTAGATTTAGGAGCTTCTATTAACCTCATTCCTTTCTCTTTGGTAAAACACTTTAAAATAGAAAACCTTAAGTCTACCAATGTGACTTTACAATTAGCTGATAGATCTATTAAGTCACCTAAAGGGATGTTGGAGGATGTTATTGTGAGAGTTCGGGATTTTTACTTCCTTGTAGATTTTATTGTTCTTGATATGGAAGTACCCGAATACATTAGCCACACCCCAATTATCTTAGGGAGACCCTTTTTGGCTACTGCAAAAGCCAACATTGATTGTGAATCAGGAAAGATTGAATTGAAATTTGGGGAGAAGACAATTAAGTTAGATGTATTTAGAGCTTCTAGTGGATTTGATTATGAATGGATTGAGGAAATAAAATCTATAGTAGCTTTTGAGGATGACATTAGTTCTTTAGAACTAGAAAGCACATCTTTTGATATTCCATACCCTCCAAGCAACGAAATGTTATTGGAATCTCTACTCAATCCTGAATCTGACTCTGAATCTGAATCATCTAATTCACTTTTCACAATTGAAAATCCCGCCCCAAATCTTGCTGTTGATTCTACTCCTATGCTTGAATTGAAACCATTGCCTGACAATCTTAAGTATGTATATCTCAAATCTGATCAAACATATCCTGTAATAATCAATTTTCATTTATCTGAATCACAAGAATCTAAATTGATCAAAGTTCTTCGAGATCACAAGAAGGCAATTGGGTGGACTTTACATGATCTCACCAAGATTAGCCCTAATTTTTGTACTTATCGCATCTATATTGAAGATGGGGCATGACCTTCAAGAGAAGCTCAAAGATGCCTAAACTCAAATTTAAAGGAGGTTGTTAAGAAAGAAATAATCAAGTGGCTTGATGCTGATATTATCTGTCCCATATCCGATAGCCCTTGGGTGAGTCCAATTCAAGTGGTACCCAAAAAGGCAGGACTCACCATAATCAAAACTGAATCTGGAGAAACCATTCCCACACGAATTGCGAATTCATGGTGGGTTCATATTGATTATTGTAAGCTGAATACTGTTACAAAGAAGGACCATTTTCCTTTACCATTCATTGATCATATCATTGAAAGATTAGCTACTAATAGGTTCTTCTACTTTAGATGGTTACTCTGAATATAATCAAGTTGCAATTTATCCCGAAGATCAAGAGAAAATGACTTTCACCTACCCCTTCAGAACCTTTGCTTTCCGAAGAATGCCATTTGAGCTTTGCAACGCACCCGCGACTTTTCAGCGTTGCATGTTGGCCATTTTTATCGAAATGGTGGGTGAATATATGGAGGCCTTTATGGATGATTTTTCAGTCTTCAAGGAGACATTTGATATTTTCTTGGATAATTTGTCGAAGGTTCTAAAAAGATGCATTGAAGTAAACCTTGTCCTTAGTTGGGAGAAGAGCCATTTTATGATTCCAGAGGGCATAGTACTTGGCCATCTCGTATCTGAGTGGGGTATCCAAGTAGATCGAGCCAAGATCAATCAAATTGCAAATCTTCCAATCCCTGACTTGATCAAAGGCATTAGATCATTTCTCGGGCATGTAGGATTTTATAGAAGATTCATCCTTGATTTTTCAAAAATTGTCCGACTACTCACAAACCTCCTCACAAAGGATGCGATTTTTTAGATGAATGAGGAGTGTATTTTAGCATTTGAAACTTTGAGAGACAAAGTTACACAAGCTCCAATTTTGCAACCACCTAATTGGGATTTACCATTTGAAATCATGTGTGATGCATTAGAATATGCAATAGGAGCTATTTTAGGATAGAAAATTGAGAAGAATCTGGTGGTAATTTACTATGCTAGTAAAACATTGAATGAGACACAAAGGAATTACACAGTTACAGAGAAAGAGTTACTAGCAATAGTATTTTGATTAGAAAAGTTCAGATCTTACATACTCGGATCTCAAATCATAGTGTACTCTGATCACTCAGCTATCCGACACCTTCTATCTAAGAAGGACACGAAACCTAGGTTAATTAGATGGATCTTGCTTTTGCAAGAATTTGACCTAGAAATTCGTGATAAGGCGGGTAGGCAGAATGTTGTTGCAGATCATCTTTCCCATCTTCCTTCTGATACAATTGAAACATCTCCACCAATCACAAAACACTTCCCTGATGAACATCTTTTGACTATATCCACAGATCTTCCTTGGTATGCAAATATTGTTAATTATTTGGTTACACATCAATTCTTGCTAGACTGGGACGGGAATCTCAAATCACGACTCAAAGCTGAAGCCAAATACTATTTTTGGGAAGATCCATATCTTTTTAGACTCTATAATGATCAAATCATCAAGCGTTGTATCACCTCTTCTGAGATTGATTCTATCCTATCTTTTTGTCATGACCAGGCTTGTGGTGGTCACTTTTCTGGTAGAAAGACCGCTGCAAAAGTTTTGCAATGCAGGTTTTATTGGCCCATGTTATTTGCTGATTCTCAGACTTATTGTAAGGCATGTAGTCGCTGCCAAACACTTGGTGGTATGTCATGAAAAGACATGATGCCTCTGAACCCGATTATAGCCGGTGAAATCTTTGATATTTGGGGCATAGATTTTATGGGTCTGTTTCCGTCCTCTTTTGGCTTCCATTATATTTTACTTGCTGTAGATTATGTTTCTCATTGGATTGCAGCCATACCCATACGCACAAATGACCATCGAGTTGTCATTCCTTTTATACTGAGTCACATTATTGCTCTTTTTGGGGTACCTCGTGCTATCATTTCTGACGGCGGTTCCCATTTTATTAACGCCCAGTTTAGAACTTTACTTAGAAAATATGGGGTTACACATAGTATTTCTGCACCTTATCATCCCCAGACTAATGGGCAAACTGAGGTCTCTAATCGGGAGATCAAAAAGATCCTTCAAATGACAATCTGACCCGATAGAAAGGATTGGTCTTCCCATTTAGACGAGGCTTTGTGGGCTTATAGGATTGCTCACAAAACTCCAATAGGCATGTCACCATACAGACTTGTTTACGGGAAACCCTCATCTTCCCGTAGAAATTGAACGCAAGGCCTATTGGGCAATTAAAGCCTATAATTTAGACCTCGTGAAGGCTGGTGAAAAATGTAAGTTACAGCTTATCGAACTTGAGGAATTACGTCATGATTCCTATGAGAGTTCAAAGCTGTATAAGGAGAAACTTAAAGCCTTCCACGACAAATTCATTTCCCGCAAATGCTTTGCACCTGGTCAGAAGGTGTTGTTATTTGATGCCTGTTTGAAGCTCTTCCCTGGTAAACTTAGGTTTAAATGGCAAGGGCCATTTGTTGTAGTTAGAGTCTTCGACAACGGAGCTATCGAAATCACTAAACCCAACAAGGATCAACCCTTCAAAGTTAATAGTCAACATCTAAAACCTTTCTTGGAATCATATCCTTTGGGTCTTGTTGGAGAATGTTACATGCTCCACTAGGGTTTTTGTATCCATCCACCACATTTGTACATAGTTGTTTCCTGTTTCTACTTTTTGATTTTCTTCTACACTTACTCTGATCTTTCACTTCATATTTTACTTATTACCTTCATTTAGTCCGACTAACCACTCTGACCTTTAGTCAGACTTGAAATCGTCCGCACAGAGATCTTTGATCTCCTCTATTCGACTCCTTCCATCACCTAATACTAAATGAAATGTAATATCTTTTCACCCTTCTTACAATGGGGACATTCTAAAATCTTGGCTTAGGAGGGTGTTGAAGTAAAATTTTCACTTTAAGTGTGTGTAAATAGTTAAAAAATGAAAAAAACACACAAAAATTAAATATCCACGAAATTTAAAAAAATAGAAATTCCAAAAAATGATAAAAATTTTAAAAAAAAGTCAAAATTTCATAAAAGTTTGAAAAATTTTATAAAAAAATTCATAAAAATTGGAAAATCTTATAAACATAAAGAACAAAAATATATAAATACAAACATTTGAAAATGAAAATTCATAAAAATAATAAGAGGGGAATATTCATTTTTAATAAAGAAGAAAAGAAGAAAGAAGAAAAATATATATATATTTACTATACTTAAGAGCTTAATTTTCTTCTAGGTCAGAAATTAAAATGTATATGTATATATATAGAATATTTAAGAGCATTCAATTCTTAATTAGATTTTTACTTAAACATTTTGTAAAAACACACTTTTATTTTTAAAATTTTTAAAAACAAGATTTTATTTGAATTAGAAATCTTTAAATCTTTTAAAGATTTATTTTTCTATTCTTACCTTGAATTAAGAAACTAAGTGTATTAAGATTTAAACTTAAGTTTTGGGGTTAAATTATAACTTTCTAATCAATTAGATTAAGTAATCCTTTTGCTTTTTGAAAATTTGATTTTATCATAAAGTTAAGTAAAAAGCCAGATATTCAGAGTTAATTAAATAGAGTTAGTAGAATTTTAGTTTACAAGATTTACAGGCTAAAGATAAATAACTAGACTTGGTAAATTTTGTCTTGACAGATCTTATAGGAAGAAACTAAGAATTTGAAGAACCTGAGAGTGAAGGGCTTTGTTGTCCAAGCTCTGGTTTGAGAGCTAAGTAACCAAAACATCTAAATTCACACACACAGAATTGTCTTGTTGGCATCTGAGACTGCAAAAACACAGAGGTTAAGAGATCAATTCTGAATCCTCTTTAGTCTAAGGATTTCCGTGGAGCTGTTCTTGAAAGGGTGAAGGATGTGCCACTCACCTAGAAAAAGGATTTGGAGAATAAATTTAGTAAGAAAAATGAGAAGGGGGGAAAGATAAAAAAAAAGGAAAAAATTATAATATAATAAAACACCCTGCAGTTAAGTGTCTCGTTACAAATGGGTGCTTATGCAGGTTTTCCATAATAAATAAAGCATCTCAATACAAATGGATGCTACCCTTCTTTCCATCAAATAAAAAGAACACCTCGCTACAAATGGGTGTTCTAATCTATAGAAAAAGTGAAAAAAAAATATGGAGATAAAAATATTAGGAATAAGAGATCCAGTGGTCCACCAGGGAGATATACACAAAAAGTGTTGACCTCGGGATAGAAAAATGGTGAGGAGAAAGCAACCAAACCTGAGTAAGGCCAAGCCAAAGGTTTGAATTGGAATAATTGGGATTGGAAATTGATGACTTAAGATCTGGATTTTTGCAACTTTGGATGCCTTTAGGAATCTCTTCACTAAGCACAGATGTTTTAAAATCATAGCTACTGAACCTTGGTATTGGGCAGTGAAGCCTAAGAAATCAGGTTTTGAAGATTTTAAGTTGAGACCTAAAAGAGAAGAATTGACAGAATCCTAGGTCTAGAAGTTATTCTTAGTGTTGTAGGCTAGTAAATTAGAGTTTTACTACTCTAAGTTTGATTAATAATGAGTATCTGGTTAATTTGCTTAAATTTATATTGATAAAAGTCAAATATCATAAACAAAGGATTGACTTAAATCTATTGAGTTTTTGAGTTAAAATTTAATTCTCAATTCTTAAGTTTTGTTTCCGTAAAACACTCTGTATTCTAATTTAAGTTATGAATAGTTACAACGATTAAGAGATTTTTAAAGAATTCTGATTCTAAATAAAATTTTTGTTAACAAATTATTTTAAGTGTGTTTTGAAAATGTTATAAGTATAAGTCTAAGTAAGAAATTTTCACAAGTGCTCTGTATATTAATAATTTATATTAAACTTAAAAATTTCAGACCTAAGCTTTCCTCTACATAGTTACTATTTATATTAATTTAAACCCAAGTGCTTTAAATCATCATATTCTTAGTTAATTTTGCTAGGGACTAGCAAAACTTTGGCTTGGGGGTATGATGAGAGACTCATCATGATCTCTAATTACCCCTAATTAACTAGTCTTCCTAGTTAATTAGCTAAGGATATGAGTATATAAGGGTTAATTATAAAATAAGGGATATACAGTAAAGGACCTTAAAATAAGTTTAAAATGATATTTTAACATTTAATTAATATTATTAACAATCTAATTAATAATTAGACTCGAAATCTTATCAGCCATTCCCTTAATTAATAAGTTAAGTAACTTAAACATAATGTATACATAAGTATGTAATAACTTAAGTAACTTTACTTAATTTAATAAATTAACTTAAAAAGATAAAAAATGTAAATTCAAGGTGTAAACATAATAATTATCTTATTTATTAACATATATAAAAAGTTGAAAAAGATCTAAGTTAAAATAAACCTTTAAAACCTAGGTTTACATTTAGGTCCTTACTAATCATTGCAATCGGGTCCTTAATTTTAATATAGGTCCCTAGGTTTCATCACACCTAGGTCCCTGTCATCTTTTTCTTCTTCTTCAGCCAATTGAACAGCTGACGACAGAGAGTGACTCCACCGCACGATCACCGCCCTGCCGACATCATTCTTCCTTCTCCAAGCTCCTGGAGCTTGCGCTCACCATTCCATCTTCATCCATCGGTCTATATTACTCTAAAATCCTAATTTTTGGTGGGAGTTAACCTCACCATCTTCGGAGACGATCCCAGAGGTTAATCTTCCCAAGCTTCTTCTTCGTTCAGACTCTGCCGTCCTCTTCGTCGCCATCCATTATAAATACCCCCCTCACCCCCTCGATTTCATTAAGTTGGCTCCCTTCCTTCTTCTAACACTGAGATGACCCAATAGGCTATTCGTCTGCAACTCCGACAATCTTCCACACCATCCTTCGACTTCCTCCATCCATTCTAATCATCTGAGGAGCTTCACCGAGGTCAACCGTGTCTCTGGACAAAGGGGACGACCAAGGAGATCCTCTGCTCCATCCAATTTCGCCCACTGGAGATTCTTCTTATTCCCTCTGATTTCGTCCTTCGTCATGAGTCGTCAACGGAGTCCCTTTGACCCCTTCGTCCAGGTAACAGTAGGTAAGAGTAGGAGTAGGAGTAGGAGTAGTTTAGGTACATAAGTAGTTAGTTAGATTAGCTTAATTGCATATTCTAATGTTCATCTTCTTCAACTCCGGCAAGTTCCTTGAGCTTGCTGGAGATCTGATTTTGTCTTTTTAAGCCATTGTTCACCTTCGTCTATCACTCACGACCACTTCTAATCCATTAAAACACAAATTTTATCACTGTTTCGCCTAGTTCACCTTCACTTCAACAGACACTATCGCTATCCATGGCGACAGTAACTGAGCTTAGATCCACCTCCATAGGGTCCTCCACCACCTATTCACAATCTAAGGATCCTAATTATCACTTCAATTTGAATAATTACCACTTATAATGTAAACGCCCGAATCTAATTAAGCTTCTGAGCTCGCTGTCAATGGCGGCTCAGGAGTGGTTGAAATTCTTAATTATCTATATATTTATAATCACAGACCTTCTTTAGACTTGTCTCAACCACTCTTCTGAGTTGCTTCAACCCACTAAAAATCCATTCAAATTGACTTCACTGCTTAATCTTTCATTTATTGAATTAAGGAGGAATTAAATGCGATCCTGAGGTTCCTCACAACCTCAAGATCATTTTTAAATCAAAAAGTGGTGCAATTCTCCATTCTGAACACAACTTTCACCTTTTATTAGACTCACCGGAGCTCCGGCGAGCTCCGGCGAATCAACTTTAGTCTTCAGCCTATAGAACTTGGTAAGAAGCTCCAGATTGATGATTTGAGGTTTACTGATCATGTTGAGATAATTAAATTGCGATTTTTATGTCTGGAGCTTGAGATAGGATTTCATCTTCTCCAACTCCGACGGAGTTGGAGAAGTCTGTACGAAAGCTTAAGAGCTACATTTAGGAAATCTGGAAGCTTCAGTGCTGTGCACTGAACTCATTCCTAGCCTCAGATCAGTGTAACAACCTCTGGGTTGTTCTAACGAACAAACACCTTTTCAAGCTCAGGCGATGAGCCTGAAACCTTAGGAACTCTAGTCAAAATACCTATCTAAGGATTTGAATCTGTTCCTATGAATGTAGTGATGTTGTTTTAGGTTTTAATTTCGTTTGAAATAGCCAAACTCAGAAAGTCAAAAATTGAGGCTTAGCAGTCAAACTAGAGTTTGAATCTTGAGTTCTAGATTCAATCTGACAAATTGAGGAATTCAAATTGGTGCTGAAATGATTATAAATTATTTAGATGAGATTTAATTGAGTTCTGATCAACTTTCCAATGGAAATTGATTTCTGTCAGTTTGGGTTATTTTTTAACCCAAATTGACGACAGCAGTTGTTCGATGAAATTTGGATGTGAATCCTACCCAAATGAGCTTATTACATTCCTTAGAGTCCGTTTGAATCAATTAGAAATGTCCTTAACTGTCTGTTGCACCTTTCAGAGTTTAAAATTTTGTTCTCTGAGCTTTCAGAGAAGTGTCGAAGCTTCCCTGTGCTTCCTGAAGCTCTTGAGAGCTTAAAACCTACACAAACAGCTGCGGAATCACTTATGTAACCTATTCAGACCTTTAGATAAGCTAAAAGATCTACCCTGAAGACACAGTAGGTTTAAAACCATTTCCAGGCAATATATTACCTGTAGGAACCCCCTAATTTCACCTTTCAAATCAAAGAGGAAATCATCCTCTGAACCTTAAATTGACCCTGGAATCATGTAGAGCCACCTTAGAGCTTTCCATCAAGCTTTGAATCACTTGATTTGGCGCTCTGAGTAGGGAGAAATTGACACTTGAAGTCGGGTCTGGAGGGGGAGAACTAAGTCCCACATCAAAAATTTCTGAACGCAGGCCTTGGTATAAAAGCATTTTGTTAAGTGGTCGATTCAGTCATCAGCGCTCGGCACGAAAAGAAAATCTGACCTTTGAGCGTTGCGTGTGTGTGTGTGGGCGAGTGCGCCTGCGGGTGTGTGCCCAAGTGGGCGTGTGTGTGCGATTGGCCCTGGGGGAGCGAGGCCTGGGAGGCGTTGAGCTAGTTCGGCTCGAGAGAGGGCCGGCTTAGCTCAAGAGAAAAAAATTGAAAATAAACCCTAGTGAAATTAGGCGAGGACCGAGTAGGGTTTGGTCCCACCCTGATCTCAGGGTGCTGTGTATCCTCGAAAGGACCTCACCGCAAATCTAAAACAAATTTTTGGTTGAAAGGCAAATTAACCCGGTTCAGCTAGAAAAGAAAAAGCGAGAATGAAGGAACTGAGAAGGCTAACGACACAGGTGCTGGAGAAACTAAGGGAATAAGGAAAAGAAAAGAAAGAAGAAAGGAAACAGAAGAAGAATTCGCAAAGGAGAAGCTAAGGAGGAAGAAGAGAACAGGCAGGAAGCTAAGGAAGAATAAGGGAGAAGAAGAAGGGCAGGAGCAGAAGAGAAAGCAAAAGTGAAGAAAGAAAGAGATCGAGAGAAAAAGAGAATAAGAGAAAAATAGAAAGTGAAAGAAAAAAATAAAGGATTAAGAAATAAAAGAAAAAGAAGATAAACAGAAGAAGAGAAAGAAGAGAGGCTAAGGAATAAGGAAAAGAATTGATTTTTCTTGTTATATTTTAATTTCTTTTTGCTCTTAATTACTGTATTAAGGCATATATTGACTAAATAAACCCTTCTTTGCCTTAAATCACTTGAAATAAATAGAGAATTTACATGTTTTTAATATTGGAATGAGAGTTCATATGGGATTTTGCATGTTATTTCATTTAAGTCAATTTTTGGTAAAATTCATGCTTCCATTATTAACTTAAATATACCTCCTATGCTTATAAAGAAAAATAAAAGATAACTAGTGAATCTAGAATGAATTATACCTCCCAGCGAACGACCTGGACTTAACCAGTAAAAATTTTCTAAAGTGTTAAGTTAATTCAACCCTATACTACTAACCAACACAACTTCGAGTTAACCTAAGTGACTTTTCTCTATTCATAATTAATTAAAATTAACTTAATTAACTGAGTGAGGTAAGAACGATCATTTTAATGGTGCCGTTGCCGAGGAGGTAACCCTTTAATTCACTAGAATTTAGTTGGTTTAATTTCTAATTAGGAGGTATTTGTAAATATATATATATATATATATATATATATATATTTAATAACTTTTGTTCTAATTAGTTTTGTTTTTATTTTCTATCTTCTTTTCTGGTTTACCTTTGCGGGTGATCTTAGGAGAAGGCGGGAATCTGTTGCTATTTTTGTTTTGTGAGTATTTCTAGTCTTTTGTTTTGTTACATTAAAAATAAAAAAAAAACAAAAATACATTCTATCTTACTAGCAGCAGCATACAATAGTATTCACTCTTAAGAGTACATTTCCTGCTAGTATTAGTGCAAATCTGACTCGGGAAATTTTTACTATTTTTCTCGCATCAGCGGGAAAACACAAGAAAATCCGCGTAGATCCCTATCCTTTAAAATTTAAAAAGACCTTATATTTTGTTTGAAAAGACTTAAAAAAGCGGCCATTGAATTTTAGTTGATATATTTTTGTAAAAGATTAACTAAAAAGAGGAAGTTAAAAATTGTGACTAAATCTGATTGCAGAATGCACACGGGTTTTATCGCTATCATCTGTTGCATGCTATCGCGCACACAGCGCGATCACTAGAGTCACATGAGTCTAATTTTTCTATCTCTCCTCTTTGCACCTCTTAGGGCTTTGGTCGAAGATCAATAAGTCTGTTTCACTACTATAGCCCTGAGGAGGCAACAGTGAGTGGTCTCGATCCTAGACCTTAGACCTTTGAGTTTTAAGGTTACGCACCTGCGTAGACACAGCTTAGGACGTGTATTTTGATACTGTTACTCTATTTGTTTGCATTAAATTACTTTTGCGTATCCTAGGAATCTCTTCTTTCCTTTGAAAGAAGAGCAAAACCTACGTCTTTGCGCTGTTTTGCGGGTTTTTGTGCCGTTGTTTTTATTGTGGTGCGCGTGTGCACTTGCACATTATTTTCCATTTTATGGACGAGAGGCGATCCTTGCATCTGCCTCTTGCACCATCGTTGACAGGTGATCCCAAGCCGGTTGCAGATAAGAAACCAATGGTTTTCCCGTCTGATCCATCTACTTCTATGGATCAGATGCAGAATCAAAATCCCGAGATCCCTTCCTCTTCTGGTTAGGGGGAGATGCCGCCTTTTGATGTTCATGAGGCACTCCTGAACCAGAATCTTAGAATGCTTGAGTAGACTAGACAGATCAATCTTTTAATGGCAGCCCTAAACAATTTGCAGACTCTTCAAACCCGTCCTCCACCTCAACCTGAGGTGGGTTTTGACATCCCTGATTTACCGATCAATCGTCCAAGGCCTCTACTTAGAGATTACTACAACCCATCTAATGCACAAGTAGAGCCTAATGTTAGGATACCTATTGGAGAAAATGATCCTGAATTGAAGCCAAACATCATTAGTCTAATCCCTCACTTTCACGGATTTCCATCCAAGGATCCATTCCAACATATAGAAGATCTAAAGAATCTATCTCAAACTCTTGGACCTCGAAATCAAAATAGGGAAATCCTACTTATGAAAATGTTCTCTTTTAGCCTTAAAGGCAAAGCTATTTATTGGTATAGAACAATTGCAAGACCAATCTCAACTTGGCCTGAACTCGAATCTGCTTTTCTAAAGAAATTCTTTCCAATTGGTCGAACTAATGCTTTAAGGCAAGCTATTACTACTTTCAATCAAAACCAAGGAGAACCAATTCATGAAGCATGGGAACATTTTCATGAATTGCAAAGGAAATGCCCACATCATGACATCCCTCGTTGGCAACTCATGCACATCTTCTACTATAGTTTACAAGAGGGCATTCGCAATCTAGTCGATGCCTCTTGTGGAGGGAATTTCCTAAATTGCGACGCAAAATCTGCCTCAGAATTATTTGAAGGGATGGCGGAAAACTCGATCAATAACGCATCTATGTCGCAATTTACGTGGGGCACAAACACGAATCATCAGAATCCCTACAAGGGATTCACAAGATCGGTAACCCGTCCAGTTCAAATGATCTAGAGATAATTGCAGAAAAACTGGACAAAGTCAATATCGTAGCAAAGCATCTCGATGAGGTCAGAAATACAATGAAGACTCTTACTCCTCTACTTGCTACGAATCCCACGCATCTACCTGTTTCGCAAATTCCCGCCGGGAGGGAATTTGTGAATAATCTGGATTCTAGAGATCCATCTTCCTTGGGTTTTCTATCTACTCTTTCACCAACCCAAGGAGGGACCTTTGTCCCACAATATTACCCACCCTTTTCCCCACCCTTATCTTTTGTAGAAAACACGCTTTATCCTCTTGAGTTTAACGCCATTCAAGGATACACACCAAGATCAAACCCATATTCAAATTCCTATAATCCTGGATGGTGTAATCACCTTAATTTCTCTTGGTCTAACCATACACAAAGACCATCATATCCAACTCAGACTAGACAAAACTCGCCTACATTGTCGTTTCAGCAACACAATGTGAGGCCATTTTACGTGGGTTCGCAAAACCCCATAGGGCCAAATAGAGATTCACAGCTAGACCAAATATTGAAAGCTGTGACTGAGAGCCAGCAACAAAATGCTGAGGATCTTGCTGAAGTCCAATGATAATGTTCGGCAGAATTGGCTGATCTTAGGGGTCAAATCATGCAGTTAGCTGAATCTTGTCAGCTAGGGACCCTTTCATCCCAGCCAATTCCAAACCCTAGGAATATCCAGCAAAGACAACACCCGGGAGTTCAAAATCCAAATCAGCGACATGTCCATCTTCTTAATCAATTACCCCTAAATCCAAATCTAAATCCAAATCTGAATCCACATATTTCTAATCTTGATTTTAAATATCCAAATCAACAGCAATCAATTGTGAATCAACCAATAATCAATAATCCATCTTTCCAAAGTACACAAGCATCTTCTTCTTCATCAGCTGCTTCTTCTTCTCATGCGGGTATTAACTCTGTTACAACCCGCCGTGGAACTTCCACTAGGGATCCAATTTTTCTAAGGAACCTATCCTAAGACCCTAGTACATCTAGATCAACCCCTGTTTCTACACCTGGAAGAGGTGCAGAATCCAATCCCGTAATTCCTGCTAATTCGCGAGATCTGGGTAATACCTCAGTAGAACAGGAAATCCACATCCCATTCCCAGAAGCTTTGAAGAAGACTAGGAAACAGAAACAACCGGTTACATTAGATGAAGATTTGATTAAGATTTTTGAACAGGTACACATTAATATCCCACTCTTAGATGCTATCAAACACATCCCGACTTATGCAAGATTTCTTAAGGAATTGTGTACTCCTAAGCGTAAGTCGAAGAAAGGAAGCACTGTTGTACTTTCGGAGCATGTGAGCTCTATTATTTCAAGTACGCTTCCTTTGAAAAAGAAAGACCTAGGATCTCCATTTATTTCCTGTATAATTGGTGGTCAGTGTTTTGATAGAGTTCTCCTAGATTTAGGAGCTTCTATTAACCTCATTCCTTTCTCTTTGGTAAAACACTTTAAAATAGAAAACCTTAAGTCTACCAATGTGACTTTACAATTAGCTGATAGATCTATTAAGTCACCTAAAGGGATGTTGGAGGATGTTATTGTGAGAGTTCGGGATTTTTACTTCCTTGTAGATTTTATTGTTCTTGATATGGAAGTACCCGAATACATTAGCCACACCCCAATTATCTTAGGGAGACCCTTTTTGGCTACTGCAAAAGCCAACATTGATTGTGAATCAGGAAAGATTGAATTGAAATTTGGGGAGAAGACAATTAAGTTAGATGTATTTAGAGCTTCTAGTGGATTTGATTATGAATGGATTGAGGAAATAAAATCTATAGTAGCTTTTGAGGATGACATTAGTTCTTTAGAACTAGAAAGCACATCTTTTGATATTCCATACCCTCCAAGCAACGAAATGTTATTGGAATCTCTACTCAATCCTGAATCTGACTCTGAATCTGAATCATCTAATTCACTTTTCACAATTGAAAATCCCGCCCCAAATCTTGCTGTTGATTCTACTCCTATGCTTGAATTGAAACCATTGCCTGACAATCTTAAGTATGTATATCTCAAATCTGATCAAACATATCCTGTAATAATCAATTTTCATTTATCTGAATCACAAGAATCTAAATTGATCAAAGTTCTTCGAGATCACAAGAAGGCAATTGGGTGGACTTTACATGATCTCACCAAGATTAGCCCTAATTTTTGTACTTATCGCATCTATATTGAAGATGGGGCATGACCTTCAAGAGAAGCTCAAAGATGCCTAAACTCAAATTTAAAGGAGGTTGTTAAGAAAGAAATAATCAAGTGGCTTGATGCTGATATTATCTGTCCCATATCCGATAGCCCTTGGGTGAGTCCAATTCAAGTGGTACCCAAAAAGGCAGGACTCACCATAATCAAAACTGAATCTGGAGAAACCATTCCCACACGAATTGCGAATTCATGGTGGGTTCATATTGATTATTGTAAGCTGAATACTGTTACAAAGAAGGACCATTTTCCTTTACCATTCATTGATCATATCATTGAAAGATTAGCTACTAATAGGTTCTTCTACTTTAGATGGTTACTCTGAATATAATCAAGTTGCAATTTATCCCGAAGATCAAGAGAAAATGACTTTCACCTACCCCTTCAGAACCTTTGCTTTCCGAAGAATGCCATTTGAGCTTTGCAACGCACCCGCGACTTTTCAGCGTTGCATGTTGGCCATTTTTATCGAAATGGTGGGTGAATATATGGAGGCCTTTATGGATGATTTTTCAGTCTTCAAGGAGACATTTGATATTTTCTTGGATAATTTGTCGAAGGTTCTAAAAAGATGCATTGAAGTAAACCTTGTCCTTAGTTGGGAGAAGAGCCATTTTATGATTCCAGAGGGCATAGTACTTGGCCATCTCGTATCTGAGTGGGGTATCCAAGTAGATCGAGCCAAGATCAATCAAATTGCAAATCTTCCAATCCCTGACTTGATCAAAGGCATTAGATCATTTCTCGGGCATGTAGGATTTTATAGAAGATTCATCCTTGATTTTTCAAAAATTGTCCGACTACTCACAAACCTCCTCACAAAGGATGCGATTTTTTAGATGAATGAGGAGTGTATTTTAGCATTTGAAACTTTGAGAGACAAAGTTACACAAGCTCCAATTTTGCAACCACCTAATTGGGATTTACCATTTGAAATCATGTGTGATGCATTAGAATATGCAATAGGAGCTATTTTAGGATAGAAAATTGAGAAGAATCTGGTGGTAATTTACTATGCTAGTAAAACATTGAATGAGACACAAAGGAATTACACAGTTACAGAGAAAGAGTTACTAGCAATAGTATTTTGATTAGAAAAGTTCAGATCTTACATACTCGGATCTCAAATCATAGTGTACTCTGATCACTCAGCTATCCGACACCTTCTATCTAAGAAGGACACGAAACCTAGGTTAATTAGATGGATCTTGCTTTTGCAAGAATTTGACCTAGAAATTCGTGATAAGGCGGGTAGGCAGAATGTTGTTGCAGATCATCTTTCCCATCTTCCTTCTGATACAATTGAAACATCTCCACCAATCACAAAACACTTCCCTGATGAACATCTTTTGACTATATCCACAGATCTTCCTTGGTATGCAAATATTGTTAATTATTTGGTTACACATCAATTCTTGCTAGACTGGGACGGGAATCTCAAATCACGACTCAAAGCTGAAGCCAAATACTATTTTTGGGAAGATCCATATCTTTTTAGACTCTATAATGATCAAATCATCAAGCGTTGTATCACCTCTTCTGAGATTGATTCTATCCTATCTTTTTGTCATGACCAGGCTTGTGGTGGTCACTTTTCTGGTAGAAAGACCGCTGCAAAAGTTTTGCAATGCAGGTTTTATTGGCCCATGTTATTTGCTGATTCTCAGACTTATTGTAAGGCATGTAGTCGCTGCCAAACACTTGGTGGTATGTCATGAAAAGACATGATGCCTCTGAACCCGATTATAGCCGGTGAAATCTTTGATATTTGGGGCATAGATTTTATGGGTCTGTTTCCGTCCTCTTTTGGCTTCCATTATATTTTACTTGCTGTAGATTATGTTTCTCATTGGATTGCAGCCATACCCATACGCACAAATGACCATCGAGTTGTCATTCCTTTTATACTGAGTCACATTATTGCTCTTTTTGGGGTACCTCGTGCTATCATTTCTGACGGCGGTTCCCATTTTATTAACGCCCAGTTTAGAACTTTACTTAGAAAATATGGGGTTACACATAGTATTTCTGCACCTTATCATCCCCAGACTAATGGGCAAACTGAGGTCTCTAATCGGGAGATCAAAAAGATCCTTCAAATGACAATCTGACCCGATAGAAAGGATTGGTCTTCCCATTTAGACGAGGCTTTGTGGGCTTATAGGATTGCTCACAAAACTCCAATAGGCATGTCACCATACAGACTTGTTTACGGGAAACCCTCATCTTCCCGTAGAAATTGAACGCAAGGCCTATTGGGCAATTAAAGCCTATAATTTAGACCTCGTGAAGGCTGGTGAAAAATGTAAGTTACAGCTTATCGAACTTGAGGAATTACGTCATGATTCCTATGAGAGTTCAAAGCTGTATAAGGAGAAACTTAAAGCCTTCCACGACAAATTCATTTCCCGCAAATGCTTTGCACCTGGTCAGAAGGTGTTGTTATTTGATGCCTGTTTGAAGCTCTTCCCTGGTAAACTTAGGTTTAAATGGCAAGGGCCATTTGTTGTAGTTAGAGTCTTCGACAACGGAGCTATCGAAATCACTAAACCCAACAAGGATCAACCCTTCAAAGTTAATAGTCAACATCTAAAACCTTTCTTGGAATCATATCCTTTGGGTCTTGTTGGAGAATGTTACATGCTCCACTAGGGTTTTTGTATCCATCCACCACATTTGTACATAGTTGTTTCCTGTTTCTACTTTTTGATTTTCTTCTACACTTACTCTGATCTTTCACTTCATATTTTACTTATTACCTTCATTTAGTCCGACTAACCACTCTGACCTTTAGTCAGACTTGAAATCGTCCGCACAGAGATCTTTGATCTCCTCTATTCGACTCCTTCCATCACCTAATACTAAATGAAATGTAATATCTTTTCACCCTTCTTACAATGGGGACATTCTAAAATCTTGGCTTAGGAGGGTGTTGAAGTAAAATTTTCACTTTAAGTGTGTGTAAATAGTTAAAAAATGAAAAAAACACACAAAAATTAAATATCCACGAAATTTAAAAAAATAGAAATTCCAAAAAATGATAAAAATTTTAAAAAAAAGTCAAAATTTCATAAAAGTTTGAAAAATTTTATAAAAAAAATTCATAAAAATTGGAAAATCTTATAAACATAAAGAACAAAAATATATAAATACAAACATTTGAAAATGAAAATTCATAAAAATAATAAGAGGGGAATATTCATTTTTAATAAAGAAGAAAAGAAGAAAGAAGAAAAATATATATATATTTACTATAATTAAGAGCTTAATTTTCTTCTAGGTCAGAAATTAAAATGTATATGTATATATATAGAATATTTAAGAGCATTCAATTCTTAATTAGATTTTTACTTAAACATTTTGTAAAAACACACTTTTATTTTTAAAATTTTTAAAAATAAGATTTTATTTGAATTAGAAATCTTTAAATCTTTTAAAGATTTATTTTTCTATTCTTACCTTGAATTAAGAAACTAAGTGTATTAAGATTTAAACTTAAGTTTTGGGGTTAAATTATAACTTTCTAATCAATTAGATTAAATAATCCTTTTGCTTTTTGAAAATTTGATTTTATCATAAAGTTAAGTAAAAAGCCAGATATTCAGAGTTAATTAAATAGAGTTAGTAGAATTTTAGTTTACAAGATTTACAGGCTAAAGATAAATAACTAGACTTGGTAAATTTTGTCTTGACAGATCTTATAGGAAGAAACTAAGAATTTGAAGAACCTGAGAGTGAAGGGCTTTGTTGTCCAAGCTCTGGTTTGAGAGCTAAGTAACCAAAACATCTAAATTCACACACACAGAATTGTCTTGTTGGCATCTGAGACTGCAAAAACACAGAGGTTAAGAGATCAATTCTGAATCCTCTTTAGTCTAAGGATTTTCGTGGAGCTGTTCTTGAAAGGGTGAAGGATGTGCCACTCACCTAGAAAAAGGATTTGGAGAATAAATTTAGTAAGAAAAATGAGAAGGGGGGAAAGATAAAAAAAAAAGGAAAAAATTATAATATAATAAAACACCCTGCAGTTAAGTGTCTCGTTACAAATGGGTGCTTATGCAGGTTTTCCATAATAAATAAAGCATCTCAATACAAATGGATGCTACCCTTCTTTCCATCAAATAAAAAGAACACCTCGCTACAAATGGGTGTTCTAATCTATAGAAAAAGTGAAAAAAAAATATGGAGATAAAAATATTAGGAATAAGAGATCCAGTGGTCCACCAGGGAGATATACACAAAAAGTGTTGACCTCGGGATAGAAAAATGGTGAGGAGAAAGCAACCAAACCTGAGTAAGGCCAAGCCAAAGGTTTGAATTGGAATAATTGGGATTGGAAATTGATGACTTAAGATCTGGATTTTTGCAACTTTGGATGCCTTTAGGAATCTCTTCACTAAGCACAGATGTTTTAAAATCATAGCTACTGAACCTTGGTATTGGGCAGTGAAGCCTAAGAAATCAGGTTTTGAAGATTTTAAGTTGAGACCTAAAAGAGAAGAATTGACAGAATCCTAGGTCTAGAAGTTATTCTTAGTGTTGTAGGCTAGTAAATTAGAGTTTTACTACTCTAAGTTTGATTAATAATGAGTATCTGGTTAATTTGCTTAAATTTATATTGATAAAAGTCAAATATCATAAACAAAGGATTGACTTAAATCTATTGAGTTTTTGAGTTAAAATTTAATTCTCAATTCTTAAGTTTTGTTTCCGTAAAACACTCTGTATTCTAATTTAAGTTATGAATAGTTACAACGATTAAGAGATTTTTAAAGAATTCTGATTCTAAATAAAATTTTTGTTAACAAATTATTTTAAGTGTGTTTTGAAAATGTTATAAGTATAAGTCTAAGTAAGAAATTTTCACAAGTGCTCTGTATATTAATAATTTATATTAAACTTAAAAATTTCAGACCTAAGCTTTCCTCTACATAGTTACTATTTATATTAATTTAAACCCAAGTGCTTTAAATCATCATATTCTTAGTTAATTTTGCTAGGGACTAGCAAAACTTTGGCTTGGGGGTATGATGAGAGACTCATCATGATCTCTAATTACCCCTAATTAACTAGTATTCCTAGTTAATTAGCTAAGGATATGAGTATATAAGGGTTAATTATAAAATAAGGGATATACAGTAAAGGACCTTAAAATAAGTTTAAAATGATATTTTAACATTTAATTAATATTATTAACAATCTAATTAATAATTAGACTCGAAATCTTATCAGCCATTCCCTTAATTAATAAGTTAAGTAACTTAAACATAATGTATACATAAGTATGTAATAACTTAAGTAACTTTACTTAATTTAATAAATTAACTTAAAAAGATAAAAAATGTAAATTCAAGGTGTAAACATAATAATTATCTTATTTATTAACATATATAAAAAGTTGAAAAAGATCTAAGTTAAAATAAACCTTTAAAACCTAGGTTTACATTTAGGTCCTTACTAATCATTGCAATCGGGTCCTTAATTTTAATATAGGTCCCTAGGTTTCATCACACCTAGGTCCCTGTCATCTTTTTCTTCTTCTTCAGCCAATTGAACAGCTGACGACAGAGAGTGACTCCACCGCACGATCACCGCCCTGCCGACATCATTCTTCCTTCTCCAAGCTCCTGGAGCTTGCGCTCACCATTCCATCTTCATCCATCGGTCTATATTACTCTAAAATCCTAATTTTTGGTGGGAGTTAACCTCACCATCTTCGGAGATGATCCCAGAGGTTAATCTTCCCAAGCTTCTTCTTCGTTCAGACTCTGCCGTCCTCTTCGTCGCCATCCATTATAAATACCCCCTCACCCCCTCGATTTCATTAAGTTGGCTCCCTTCCTTCTTCTAACACTGAGATGACCCAATAGGCTATTCGTCTGCAACTCCGACAATCTTCCACACCATCCTTCGACTTCCTCCATCCATTCTAATCATCTGAGGAGCTTCACCGAGGTCAACCGTGTCTCTGGACAAAGGGGACGACCAAGGAGATCCTCTGCTCCATCCAATTTCGCCCACTGGAGATTCTTCTTATTCCCTCTGATTTCGTCCTTCGTCATGAGTCGTCAACGGAGTCCCTTTGACCCCTTCTTCCAGGTAACAGTAGGTAAGAGTAGGAGTAGGAGTAGGAGTAGGAGTAGTTTAGGTACATAAGTAGTTAGTTAGATTAGCTTAATTGCATATTCTAATGTTCATCTTCTTCAACTCCGGCAAGTTCCTTGAGCTTGCTGGAGATCTGATTTTGTCTTTTTAAGCCATTGTTCACCTTCGTCTATCACTCACGACCACTTCTAATCCATTAAAACACAAATTTTATCACTGTTTCGCCTAGTTCACCTTCACTTCAACAGACACTATCGCTATCCATGGCGACAGTAACTGAGCTTAGATCCACCTCCATAGGGTCCTCCACCACCTATTCACAATCTAAGGATCCTAATTATCACTTCAATTTGAATAATTACCACTTATAATGTAAACGCCCGAATCTAATTAAGCTTCTGAGCTCGCTGTCAATGGCGGCTCAGGAGTGGTTGAAATTCTTAATTATCTATATATTTATAATCACAGACCTTCTTTAGACTTGTCTCAACCACTCTTCTGAGTTGCTTCAACCCACTAAAAATCCATTCAAATTGACTTCACTGCTTAATCTTTCATTTATTGAATTAAGGAGGAATTAAATGCGATCCTGAGGTTCCTCACAACCTCAAGATCATTTTTAAATCAAAAAATGGTGCAATTCTCCATTCTGAACACAACTTTCACCTTTTATTAGACTCACCGGAGCTCCGGCGAGCTCCGGCGAATCAACTTTAGTCTTCAGCCTATAGAACTTGGTAAGAAGCTCCAGATTGATGATTTGAGGTTTACTGATCATGTTGAGATAATTAAATTGCGATTTTTATGTCTGGAGCTTGAGATAGGATTTCATCTTCTCCAACTCCGACGGAGTTGGAGAAGTCTGTACGAAAGCTTAAGAGCTACATTTAGGAAATCTGGAAGCTTCAGTGCTGTGCACTGAACTCATTCCTAGCCTCAGATCAGTGTAACAACCTCTGGGTTGTTCTAACGAACAAACACCTTTTCAAGCTCAGGCGATGAGCCTGAAACCTTAGGAACTCTAGTCAAAATACCTATCTAAGGATTTGAATCTGTTCCTATGAATGTAGTGATGTTGTTTTAGGTTTTAATTTCGTTTGAAATAGCCAAACTCAGAAAGTCAAAAATTGAGGCTTAGCAGTCAAACTAGAGTTTGAATCTTGAGTTCTAGATTCAATCTGACAAATTGAGGAATTCAAATTGGTGCTGAAATGATTATAAATTATTTAGATGAGATTTAATTGAGTTCTGATCAACTTTCCAATGGAAATTGATTTCTGTCAGTTTGGGTTATTTTTTAACCCAAATTGACGACAGCAGTTGTTCGATGAAATTTGGATGTGAATCCTACCCAAATGAGCTTATTACATTCCTTAGAGTCCGTTTGAATCAATTAGAAATGTCCTTAACTGTCTGTTGCACCTTTCAGAGTTTAAAATTTTGTTCTCTGAGCTTTCAGAGAAGTGTCGAAGCTTCCCTGTTCTTCCTGAAGCTCTTGAGAGCTTAAAACCTACACAAACAGCTGCGGAATCACTTATGTAACCTATTCAGACCTTTAGATAAGCTAAAAGATCTACCCTGAAGACACAGTAGGTTTAAAACCATTTCCAGGCAATATATTACCTGTAGGAACCCCCTAATTTCACCTTTCAAATCAAAGAGGAAATCATCCTCTGAACCTTAAATTGACCCTGGAATCATGTAGAGCCACCTTAGAGCTTTCCATCAAGCTTTGAATCGCTTGATTTGGCGCTCTGAGTAGGGAGAAATTGACACTTGAAGTCGGGTCTGGAGGGGGAGAACTAAGTCCCACATCAAAAATTTCTGAACGCAGGCCTTGGTATAAAAGCATTTTGTTAAGTGGTCGATTCAGTCATCAGCGCTCGGCACGAAAAGAAAATCTGACCTTTGAGCGTTGCGTGTGTGTGTGTGGGCGAGTGCGCCTGCGGGTGTGTGCCCAAGTGGGCGTGTGTGTGCGATTGGCCCTGGGGGAGCGAGGCCTGGGAGGCGTTGAGCTAGTTCGGCTCGAGAGAGGGCCGGCTTAGCTCAAGAGAAAAAAATTGAAAATAAACCCTAGTGAAATTAGGCGAGGACCGAGTAGGGTTTGGTCCCACCCTGATCTCAGGGTGCTGTGTATCCTCGAAAGGACCTCACCGCAAATCTAAAACAAATTTTTGGTTGAAAGGCAAATTAACCTGGTTCAGCTAGAAAAGAAAAAAGCGAGAATGAAGGAACTGAGAAGGCTAACGACACAGGTGCTGGAGAAACTAAGGGAATAAGGAAAAGAAAAGAAAGAAGAAAGGAAACAGAAGAAGAATTCGCAAAGGAGAAGCTAAGGAGGAAGAAGAGAACAGGCAGGAAGCTAAGGAAGAATAAGGGAGAAGAAGAAGGGCAGGAGCAGAAGAGAAAGCAAAAGTGAAGAAAGAAAGAGATCGAGAGAAAAAGAGAATAAGAGAAAAATAGAAAGTGAAAGAAAAAAATAAAGGATTAAGAAATAAAAGAAAAAGAAGATAAACAGAAGAAGAGAAAGAAGAGAGGCTAAGGAATAAGGAAAAGAATTGATTTTTCTTGTTATATTTTAATTTCTTTTTGCTCTTAATTACTGTATTAAGGCATATATTGACTAAATAAACCCTTCTTTGCCTTAAATCACTTGAAATAAATAGAGAATTTACATGTTTTTAATATTGGAATGAGAGTTCATATGGGATTTTGCATGTTATTTCATTTAAGTCAATTTTTGGTAAAATTCATGCTTCCATTATTAACTTAAATATACCTCCTATGCTTATAAAGAAAAATAAAAGATAACTAGTGAATCTAGAATGAATTATACCTCCCAGCGAACGACCTGGACTTAACCAGTAAAAATTTTCTAAAGTGTTAAGTTAATTCAACCCTATACTACTAACCAACACAACTTCGAGTTAACCTAAGTGACTTTTCTCTATTCATAATTAATTAAAATTAACTTAATTAACTGAGTGAGGTAAGAACGATCATTTTAATGGTGCCGTTGCCGAGGAGGTAACCCTTTAATTCACTAGAATTTAGTTGGTTTAATTTCTAATTAGGAGGTATTTGTAAATATATATATATATATATATATATTTTTTTTAATAACTTTTGTTCTAATTAGTTTTGTTTTTATTTTCTATCTTCTTTTCTGGTTTACCTTTGCGGGTGATCTTAGGAGAAGGCGGGAATCTGTTGCTATTTTTGTTTTGTGAGTATTTCTAGTCTTTTGTTTTGTTACATTAAAAATAAAAAAAAAACAAAAATACATTCTATCTTACTAGCAGCAGCATACAATAGTATTCACTCTTAAGAGTACATTTCCTGCTAGTATTAGTGCAAATCTGACTCGGGAAATTTTTACTATTTTTCTCGCATCAGCGGGAAAACACAAGAAAATCCGCGTAGATCCCTATCCTTTAAAATTTAAAAAGACCTTATATTTTGTTTGAAAAGACTTAAAAAAGCGGCCATTGAATTTTAGTTGATATATTTTTGTAAAAGATTAACTAAAAAGAGGAAGTTAAAAATTGTGACTAAATCTGATTGCAGAATGCACACGGGTTTTATCGCTATCATCTGTTGCATGCTATCGCGCACACAGCGCGATCACTAGAGTCACATGAGTCTAATTTTTCTATCTCTCCTCTTTGCACCTCTTAGGGCTTTGGTCGAAGATCAATAAGTCTGTTTCACTACTATAGCCCTGAGGAGGCAACAGTGAGTGGTCTCGATCCTAGACCTTAGACCTTTGAGTTTTAAGGTTACGCACCTGCGTAGACACAGCTTAGGACGTGTATTTTGATACTGTTACTCTATTTGTTTGCATTAAATTACTTTTGCGTATCCTAGGAATCTCTTCTTTCCTTTGAAAGAAGAGCAAAACCTACGTCTTTGCGCTGTTTTGCGGGTTTTTGTGCCGTTGTTTTTATTGTGGTGCGCGTGTGCACTTGCACATTATTTTCCATTTTATGGACGAGAGGCGATCCTTGCATCTGCCTCTTGCACCATCGTTGACAGGTGATCCCAAGCCGGTTGCAGATAAGAAACCAATGGTTTTCCCGTCTGATCCATCTACTTCTATGGATCAGATGCAGAATCAAAATCCCGAGATCCCTTCCTCTTCTGGTTAGGGGGAGATGCCGCCTTTTGATGTTCATGAGGCACTCCTGAACCAGAATCTTAGAATGCTTGAGTAGACTAGACAGATCAATCTTTTAATGGCAGCCCTAAACAATTTGCAGACTCTTCAAACCCGTCCTCCACCTCAACCTGAGGTGGGTTTTGACATCCCTGATTTACCGATCAATCGTCCAAGGCCTCTACTTAGAGATTACTACAACCCATCTAATGCACAAGTAGAGCCTAATGTTAGGATACCTATTGGAGAAAATGATCCTGAATTGAAGCCAAACATCATTAGTCTAATCCCTCACTTTCACGGATTTCCATCCAAGGATCCATTCCAACATATAGAAGATCTAAAGAATCTATCTCAAACTCTTGGACCTCGAAATCAAAATAGGGAAATCCTACTTATGAAAATGTTCTCTTTTAGCCTTAAAGGCAAAGCTATTTATTGGTATAGAACAATTGCAAGACCAATCTCAACTTGGCCTGAACTCGAATCTGCTTTTCTAAAGAAATTCTTTCCAATTGGTCGAACTAATGCTTTAAGGCAAGCTATTACTACTTTCAATCAAAACCAAGGAGAACCAATTCATGAAGCATGGGAACATTTTCATGAATTGCAAAGGAAATGCCCACATCATGACATCCCTCGTTGGCAACTCATGCACATCTTCTACTATAGTTTACAAGAGGGCATTCGCAATCTAGTCGATGCCTCTTGTGGAGGGAATTTCCTAAATTGCGACGCAAAATCCGCCTCAGAATTATTTGAAGGGATGGCGGAAAACTCGATCAATAACGCATCTATGTCGCAATTTACGTGGGGCACAAACACGAATCATCAGAATCCCTACAAGGGCATTCACAAGATCGGTAACCCGTCCAGTTCAAATGATCTAGAGATAATTGCAGAAAAACTGGACAAAGTCAATATCGTAGCAAAGCATCTCGATGAGGTCAGAAATACAATGAAGACTCTTACTCCTCTACTTGCTACGAATCCCACGCATCTACCTGTTTCGCAAATTCCCGCCGGGAGGGAATTTGTGAATAATCTGGATTCTAGAGATCCATCTTCCTTGGGTTTTCTATCTACTCTTTCACCAACCCAAGGAGGGACCTTTGTCCCACAATATTACCCACCCTTTTCCCACCCTTATCTTTTGTAGAAAACACGCTTTATCCTCTTGAGTTTAACGCCATTCAAGGATACACACCAAGATCAAACCCATATTCAAATTCCTATAATCCTGGATGGTGTAATCACCTTAATTTCTCTTGGTCTAACCATACACAAAGACCATCATATCCAACTCAGACTAGACAAAACTCGCCTACATTGTCGTTTCAGCAACACAATGTGAGGCCATTTTACGTGGGTTCGCAAAACCCCATAGGGCCAAATAGAGATTCACAGCTAGACCAAATATTGAAAGCTGTGACTGAGAGCCAGCAACAAAATGCTGAGGATCTTGCTGAAGTCCAATGATAATGTTCGGCAGAATTGGCTGATCTTAGGGGTCAAATCATGCAGTTAGCTGAATCTTGTCAGCTAGGGACCCTTTCATCCCAGCCAATTCCAAACCCTAGGAATATCCAGCAAAGACAACACCCGGGAGTTCAAAATCCAAATCAGCGACATGTCCATCTTCTTAATCAATTACCCCTAAATCCAAATCTAAATCCAAATCTGAATCCACATATTTCTAATCTTGATTTTAAATATCCAAATCAACAGCAATCAATTGTGAATCAACCAATAATCAATAATCCATCTTTCCAAAGTACACAAGCATCTTCTTCTTCATCAGCTGCTTCTTCTTCTCATGCGGGTATTAACTCTGTTACAACCCGCCGTGGAACTTCCACTAGGGATCCAATTTTTCTAAGGAACCTATCCTAAGACCCTAGTACATCTAGATCAACCCCTGTTTCTACACCTGGAAGAGGTGCAGAATCCAATCCCGTAATTCCTGCTAATTCGCGAGATCTGGGTAATACCTCAGTAGAACAGGAAATCCACATCCCATTCCCAGAAGCTTTGAAGAAGACTAGGAAACAGAAACAACCGGTTACATTAGATGAAGATTTGATTAAGATTTTTGAACAGGTACACATTAATATCCCACTCTTAGATGCTATCAAACACATCCCGACTTATGCAAGATTTCTTAAGGAATTGTGTACTCCTAAGCGTAAGTCGAAGAAAGGAAGCACTGTTGTACTTTCGGAGCATGTGAGCTCTATTATTTCAAGTACGCTTCCTTTGAAAAAGAAAGACCTAGGATCTCCATTTATTTCCTGTATAATTGGTGGTCAGTGTTTTGATAGAGTTCTCCTAGATTTAGGAGCTTCTATTAACCTCATTCCTTTCTCTTTGGTAAAACACTTTAAAATAGAAAACCTTAAGTCTACCAATGTGACTTTACAATTAGCTGATAGATCTATTAAGTCACCTAAAGGATGTTGGAGGATGTTATTGTGAGAGTTCGGGATTTTTACTTCCTTGTAGATTTTATTGTTCTTGATATGGAAGTACCCGAATACATTAGCCACACCCCAATTATCTTAGGGAGACCCTTTTTGGCTACTGCAAAAGCCAACATTGATTGTGAATCAGGAAAGATTGAATTGAAATTTGGGGAGAAGACAATTAAGTTAGATGTATTTAGAGCTTCTAGTGGATTTGATTATGAATGGATTGAGGAAATAAAATCTATAGTAGCTTTTGAGGATGACATTAGTTCTTTAGAACTAGAAAGCACATCTTTTGATATTCCATACCCTCCAAGCAACGAAATGTTATTGGAATCTCTACTCAATCCTGAATCTGACTCTGAATCTGAATCATCTAATTCACTTTTCACAATTGAAAATCCCGCCCCAAATCTTGCTGTTGATTCTACTCCTATGCTTGAATTGAAACCATTGCCTGACAATCTTAAGTATGTATATCTCAAATCTGATCAAACATATCCTGTAATAATCAATTTTCATTTATCTGAATCACAAGAATCTAAATTGATCAAAGTTCTTCGAGATCACAAGAAGGCAATTGGGTGGACTTTACATGATCTCACCAAGATTAGCCCTAATTTTTGTACTTATCGCATCTATATTGAAGATGGGGCATGACCTTCAAGAGAAGCTCAAAGATGCCTAAACTCAAATTTAAAGAGGTTGTTAAGAAAGAAATAATCAAGTGGCTTGATGCTGATATTATCTGTCCCATATCCGATAGCCCTTGGGTGAGTCCAATTCAAGTGGTACCCAAAAAGGCAGGACTCACCATAATCAAAACTGAATCTGGAGAAACCATTCCCACACGAATTGCGAATTCATGGTGGGTTCATATTGATTATTGTAAGCTGAATACTGTTACAAAGAAGGACCATTTTCCTTTACCATTCATTGATCATATCATTGAAAGATTAGCTACTAATAGGTTCTTCTACTTTAGATGGTTACTCTGAATATAATCAAGTTGCAATTTATCCCGAAGATCAAGAGAAAATGACTTTCACCTACCCCTTCAGAACCTTTGCTTTCCGAAGAATGCCATTTGAGCTTTGCAACGCACCCGCGACTTTTCAGCGTTGCATGTTGGCCATTTTTATCGAAATGGTGGGTGAATATATGGAGGCCTTTATGGATGATTTTTCAGTCTTCAAGGAGACATTTGATATTTTCTTGGATAATTTGTCGAAGGTTCTAAAAAGATGCATTGAAGTAAACCTTGTCCTTAGTTGGGAGAAGAGCCATTTTATGATTCCAGAGGGCATAGTACTTGGCCATCTCGTATCTGAGTGGGGTATCCAAGTAGATCGAGCCAAGATCAATCAAATTGCAAATCTTCCAATCCCTGACTTGATCAAAGGCATTAGATCATTTCTCGGGCATGTAGGATTTTATAGAAGATTCATCCTTGATTTTTCAAAATTGTCCGACTACTCACAAACCTCCTCACAAAGGATGCGATTTTTTAGATGAATGAGGAGTGTATTTTAGCATTTGAAACTTTGAGAGACAAAGTTACACAAGCTCCAATTTTGCAACCACCTAATTGGGATTTACCATTTGAAATCATGTGTGATGCATTAGAATATGCAATAGGAGCAATTTTAGGATAGAAAATTGAGAAGAATCTGGTGGTAATTTACTATGCTAGTAAAACATTGAATGAGACACAAAGGAATTACACAGTTACAGAGAAAGAGTTACTAGCAATAGTATTTTGATTAGAAAAGTTCAGATCTTACATACTCGGATCTCAAATCATAGTGTACTCTGATCACTCAGCTATCCGACACCTTCTATCTAAGAAGGACACGAAACCTAGGTTAATTAGATGGATCTTGCTTTTGCAAGAATTTGACCTAGAAATTCGTGATAAGGCGGGTAGGCAGAATGTTGTTGCAGATCATCTTTCCCATCTTCCTTCTGATACAATTGAAACATCTCCACCAATCACAAAACACTTCCCTGATGAACATCTTTTGACTATATCCACAGATCTTCCTTGGTATGCAAATATTGTTAATTATTTGGTTACACATCAATTCTTGCTAGACTGGGACGGGAATCTCAAATCACGACTCAAAGCTGAAGCCAAATACTATTTTTGGGAAGATCCATATCTTTTTAGACTCTATAATGATCAAATCATCAAGCGTTGTATCACCTCTTCTGAGATTGATTCTATCCTATCTTTTTGTCATGACCAGGCTTGTGGTGGTCACTTTTCTGGTAGAAAGACCGCTGCAAAAGTTTTGCAATGCAGGTTTTATTGGCCCATGTTATTTGCTGATTCTCAGACTTATTGTAAGGCATGTAGTCGCTGCCAAACACTTGGTGGTATGTCATGAAAAGACATGATGCCTCTGAACCCGATTATAGCCGGTGAAATCTTTGATATTTGGGGCATAGATTTTATGGGTCTGTTTCCGTCCTCTTTTGGCTTCCATTATATTTTACTTGCTGTAGATTATGTTTCTCATTGGATTGCAGCCATACCCATACGCACAAATGACCATCGAGTTGTCATTCCTTTTATACTGAGTCACATTATTGCTCTTTTTGGGGTACCTCGTGCTATCATTTCTGACGGCGGTTCCCATTTTATTAACGCCCAGTTTAGAACTTTACTTAGAAAATATGGGGTTACACATAGTATTTCTGCACCTTATCATCCCCAGACTAATGGGCAAACTGAGGTCTCTAATCGGGAGATCAAAAAGATCCTTCAAATGACAATCTGACCCGATAGAAAGGATTGGTCTTCCCATTTAGACGAGGCTTTGTGGGCTTATAGGATTGCTCACAAAACTCCAATAGGCATGTCACCATACAGACTTGTTTACGGGAAACCCTCATCTTCCCGTAGAAATTGAACGCAAGGCCTATTGGGCAATTAAAGCCTATAATTTAGACCTCGTGAAGGCTGGTGAAAAATGTAAGTTACAGCTTATCGAACTTGAGGAATTACGTCATGATTCCTATGAGAGTTCAAAGCTGTATAAGGAGAAACTTAAAGCCTTCCACGACAAATTCATTTCCCGCAAATGCTTTGCACCTGGTCAGAAGGTGTTGTTATTTGATGCCTGTTTGAAGCTCTTCCCTGGTAAACTTAGGTTTAAATGGCAAGGGCCATTTGTTGTAGTTAGAGTCTTCGACAACGGAGCTATCGAAATCACTAAACCCAACAAGGATCAACCCTTCAAAGTTAATAGTCAACATCTAAAACCTTTCTTGGAATCATATCCTTTGGGTCTTGTTGGAGAATGTTACATGCTCCACTAGGGTTTTTGTATCCATCCACCACATTTGTACATAGTTGTTTCCTGTTTCTACTTTTTGATTTTCTTCTACACTTACTCTGATCTTTCACTTCATATTTTACTTATTACCTTCATTTAGTCCGACTAACCACTCTGACCTTTAGTCAGACTTGAAATCGTCCGCACAGAGATCTTTGATCTCCTCTATTCGACTCCTTCCATCACCTAATACTAAATGAAATGTAATATCTTTTCACCCTTCTTACAATGGGGACATTCTAAAATCTTGGCTTAGGAGGGTGTTGAAGTAAAATTTTCACTTTAAGTGTGTGTAAATAGTTAAAAAATGAAAAAAACACACAAAAATTAAATATCCACGAAATTTAAAAAAATAGAAATTCCAAAAAATGATAAAAATTTTAAAAAAAAGTCAAAATTTCATAAAAGTTTGAAAAATTTTATAAAAAAATTCATAAAAATTGGAAAATCTTATAAACATAAAGAACAAAAATATATAAATACAAACATTTGAAAATGAAAATTCATAAAAATAATAAGAGGGGAATATTCATTTTTAATAAAGAAGAAAAGAAGAAAGAAGAAAAATATATATATATTTACTATAATTAAGAGCTTAATTTTCTTCTAGGTCAGAAATTAAAATGTATATGTATATATATAGAATATTTAAGAGCATTCAATTCTTAATTAGATTTTTACTTAAACATTTTGTAAAAACACACTTTTATTTTTAAAATTTTTAAAAACAAGATTTTATTTGAATTAGAAATCTTTAAATCTTTTAAAGATTTATTTTTCTATTCTTACCTTGAATTAAGAAACTAAGTGTATTAAGATTTAAACTTAAGTTTTGGGGTTAAATTATAACTTTCTAATCAATTAGATTAAGTAATCCTTTTGCTTTTTGAAAATTTGATTTTATCATAAAGTTAAGTAAAAAGCCAGATATTCAGAGTTAATTAAATAGAGTTAGTAGAATTTTAGTTTACAAGATTTACAGGCTAAAGATAAATAACTAGACTTGGTAAATTTTGTCTTGACAGATCTTATAGGAAGAAACTAAGAATTTGAAGAACCTGAGAGTGAAGGGCTTTGTTGTCCAAGCTCTGGTTTGAGAGCTAAGTAACCAAAACATCTAAATTCACACACACAGAATTGTCTTGTTGGCATCTGAGACTGCAAAAACACAGAGGTTAAGAGATCAATTCTGAATCCTCTTTAGTCTAAGGATTTCCGTGGAGCTGTTCTTGAAAGGGTGAAGGATGTGCCACTCACCTAGAAAAAGGATTTGGAGAATAAATTTAGTAAGAAAAATGAGAAGGGGGGAAAGATAAAAAAAAAGGAAAAAATTATAATATAATAAAACACCCTGCAGTTAAGTGTCTCGTTACAAATGGGTGCTTATGCAGGTTTTCCATAATAAATAAAGCATCTCAATACAAATGGATGCTACCCTTCTTTCCATCAAATAAAAAGAACACCTCGCTACAAATGGGTGTTCTAATCTATAGAAAAAGTGAAAAAAAAATATGGAGATAAAAATATTAGGAATAAGAGATCCAGTGGTCCACCAGGGAGATATACACAAAAAGTGTTGACCTCGGGATAGAAAAATGGTGAGGAGAAAGCAACCAAACCTGAGTAAGGCCAAGCCAAAGGTTTGAATTGGAATAATTGGGATTGGAAATTGATGACTTAAGATCTGGATTTTTGCAACTTTGGATGCCTTTAGGAATCTCTTCACTAAGCACAGATGTTTTAAAATCATAGCTACTGAACCTTGGTATTGGGCAGTGAAGCCTAAGAAATCAGGTTTTGAAGATTTTAAGTTGAGACCTAAAAGAGAAGAATTGACAGAATCCTAGGTCTAGAAGTTATTCTTAGTGTTGTAGGCTAGTAAATTAGAGTTTTACTACTCTAAGTTTGATTAATAATGAGTATCTGGTTAATTTGCTTAAATTTATATTGATAAAAGTCAAATATCATAAACAAAGGATTGACTTAAATCTATTGAGTTTTTGAGTTAAAATTTAATTCTCAATTCTTAAGTTTTGTTTCCGTAAAACACTCTGTATTCTAATTTAAGTTATGAATAGTTACAACGATTAAGAGATTTTTAAAGAATTCTGATTCTAAATAAAATTTTTGTTAACAAATTATTTTAAGTGTGTTTTGAAAATGTTATAAGTATAAGTCTAAGTAAGAAATTTTCACAAGTGCTCTGTATATTAATAATTTATATTAAACTTAAAAATTTCAGACCTAAGCTTTCCTCTACATAGTTACTATTTATATTAATTTAAACCCAAGTGCTTTAAATCATCATATTCTTAGTTAATTTTGCTAGGGACTAGCAAAACTTTGGCTTGGGGGTATGATGAGAGACTCATCATGATCTCTAATTACCCCTAATTAACTAGTCTTCCTAGTTAATTAGCTAAGGATATGAGTATATAAGGGTTAATTATAAAATAAGGGATATACAGTAAAGGACCTTAAAATAAGTTTAAAATGATATTTTAACATTTAATTAATATTATTAACAATCTAATTAATAATTAGACTCGAAATCTTATCAGCCATTCCCTTAATTAATAAGTTAAGTAACTTAAACATAATGTATACATAAGTATGTAATAACTTAAGTAACTTTACTTAATTTAATAAATTAACTTAAAAAGATAAAAAATGTAAATTCAAGGTGTAAACATAATAATTATCTTATTTATTAACATATATAAAAAGTTGAAAAAGATCTAAGTTAAAATAAACCTTTAAAACCTAGGTTTACATTTAGGTCCTTACTAATCATTGCAATCGGGTCCTTAATTTTAATATAGGTCCCTAGGTTTCATCACACCTAGGTCCCTGTCATCTTTTTCTTCTTCTTCAGCCAATTGAACAGCTGACGACAGAGAGTGACTCCACCGCACGATCACCGCCCTGCCGACATCATTCTTCCTTCTCCAAGCTCCTGGAGCTTGCGCTCACCATTCCATCTTCATCCATCGGTCTATATTACTCTAAAATCCTAATTTTTGGTGGGAGTTAACCTCACCATCTTCGGAGACGATCCCAGAGGTTAATCTTCCCAAGCTTCTTCTTCGTTCAGACTCTGCCGTCCTCTTCGTCGCCATCCATTATAAATACCCCCTCACCCCCTCGATTTCATTAAGTTGGCTCCCTTCCTTCTTCTAACACTGAGATGACCCAATAGGCTATTCGTCTGCAACTCCGACAATCTTACACACCATCCTTCGACTTCCTCCATCCATTCTAATCATCTGAGGAGCTTCACCGAGGTCAACCGTGTCTCTGGACAAAGGGGACGACCAAGGAGATCCTCTGCTCCATCCAATTTCGCCCACTGGAGATTCTTCTTATTCCCTCTGATTTCGTCCTTCGTCATGAGTCGTCAACGGAGTCCCTTTGACCCCTTCGTCCAGGTAACAGTAGGTAAGAGTAGGAGTAGGAGTAGGAGTAGGAGTAGTTTAGGTACATAAGTAGTTAGTTAGATTAGCTTAATTGCATATTCTAATGTTCATCTTCTTCAACTCCGGCAAGTTCCTTGAGCTTGCTGGAGATCTGATTTTGTCTTTTTAAGCCATTGTTCACCTTCGTCTATCACTCACGACCACTTCTAATCCATTAAAACACAAATTTTATCACTGTTTCGCCTAGTTCACCTTCACTTCAACAGACACTATCGCTATCCATGGCGACAGTAACTGAGCTTAGATCCACCTCCATAGGGTCCTCCACCACCTATTCACAATCTAAGGATCCTAATTATCACTTCAATTTGAATAATTACCACTTATAATGTAAACGCCCGAATCTAATTAAGCTTCTGAGCTCGCTGTCAATGGCGGCTCAGGAGTGGTTGAAATTCTTAATTATCTATATATTTATAATCACAGACCTTCTTTAGACTTGTCTCAACCACTCTTCTGAGTTGCTTCAACCCACTAAAAATCCATTCAAATTGACTTCACTGCTTAATCTTTCATTTATTGAATTAAGGAGGAATTAAATGCGATCCTGAGGTTCCTCACAACCTCAAGATCATTTTTAAATCAAAAAATGGTGCAATTCTCCATTCTGAACACAACTTTCACCTTTTATTAGACTCACCGGAGCTCCGGCGAGCTCCGGCGAATCAACTTTAGTCTTCAGCCTATAGAACTTGGTAAGAAGCTCCAGATTGATGATTTGAGGTTTACTGATCATGTTGAGATAATTAAATTGCGATTTTTATGTCTGGAGCTTGAGATAGGATTTCATCTTCTCCAACTCCGACGGAGTTGGAGAAGTCTGTACGAAAGCTTAAGAGCTACATTTAGGAAATCTGGAAGCTTCAGTGCTGTGCACTGAACTCATTCCTAGCCTCAGATCAGTGTAACAACCTCTGGGTTGTTCTAACGAACAAACACCTTTTCAAGCTCAGGCGATGAGCCTGAAACCTTAGGAACTCTAGTCAAAATACCTATCTAAGGATTTGAATCTGTTCCTATGAATGTAGTGATGTTGTTTTAGGTTTTAATTTCGTTTGAAATAGCCAAACTCAGAAAGTCAAAAATTGAGGCTTAGCAGTCAAACTAGAGTTTGAATCTTGAGTTCTAGATTCAATCTGACAAATTGAGGAATTCAAATTGGTGCTGAAATGATTATAAATTATTTAGATGAGATTTAATTGAGTTCTGATCAACTTTCCAATGGAAATTGATTTCTGTCAGTTTGGGTTATTTTTTAACCCAAATTGACGACAGCAGTTGTTCGATGAAATTTGGATGTGAATCCTACCCAAATGAGCTTATTACATTCCTTAGAGTCCGTTTGAATCAATTAGAAATGTCCTTAACTGTCTGTTGCACCTTTCAGAGTTTAAAATTTTGTTCTCTGAGCTTTCAGAGAAGTGTCGAAGCTTCCCTGTGCTTCCTGAAGCTCTTGAGAGCTTAAAACCTACACAAACAGCTGCGGAATCACTTATGTAACCTATTCAGACCTTTAGATAAGCTAAAAGATCTACCCTGAAGACACAGTAGGTTTAAAACCATTTCCAGGCAATATATTACCTGTAGGAACCCCCTAATTTCACCTTTCAAATCAAAGAGGAAATCATCCTCTGAACCTTAAATTGACCCTGGAATCATGTAGAGCCACCTTAGAGCTTTCCATCAAGCTTTGAATCGCTTGATTTGGCGCTCTGAGTAGGGAGAAATTGACACTTGAAGTCGGGTCTGGAGGGGGAGAACTAAGTCCCACATCAAAAATTTCTGAACGCAGGCCTTGGTATAAAAGCATTTTGTTAAGTGGTCGATTCAGTCATCAGCGCTCGGCACGAAAAGAAAATCTGACCTTTGAGCGTTGCGTGTGTGTGTGTGGGCGAGTGCGCCTGCGGGTGTGTGCCCAAGTGGGCGTGTGTGTGCGATTGGCCCTGGGGGAGCGAGGCCTGGGAGGCGTTGAGCTAGTTCGGCTCGAGAGAGGGCCGGCTTAGCTCAAGAGAAAAAAATTGAAAATAAACCCTAGTGAAATTAGGCGAGGACCGAGTAGGGTTTGGTCCCACCCTGATCTCAGGGTGCTGTGTATCCTCGAAAGGACCTCACCGCAAATCTAAAACAAATTTTTGGTTGAAAGGCAAATTAACCCGGTTCAGCTAGAAAAGAAAAAAGCGAGAATGAAGGAACTGAGAAGGCTAACGACACAGGTGCTGGAGAAACTAAGGGAATAAGGAAAAGAAAAGAAAGAAGAAAGGAAACAGAAGAAGAATTCGCAAAGGAGAAGCTAAGGAGGAAGAAGAGAACAGGCAGGAAGCTAAGGAAGAATAAGGGAGAAGAAGAAGGGCAGGAGCAGAAGAGAAAGCAAAAGTGAAGAAAGAAAGAGATCGAGAGAAAAAGAGAATAAGAGAAAAATAGAAAGTGAAAGAAAAAAATAAAGGATTAAGAAATAAAAGAAAAAGAAGATAAACAGAAGAAGAGAAAGAAGAGAGGCTAAGGAATAAGGAAAAGAATTGATTTTTCTTGTTATATTTTAATTTCTTTTTGCTCTTAATTACTGTATTAAGGCATATATTGACTAAATAAACCCTTCTTTGCCTTAAATCACTTGAAATAAATAGAGAATTTACATGTTTTTAATATTGGAATGAGAGTTCATATGGGATTTTGCATGTTATTTCATTTAAGTCAATTTTTGGCAAAATTCATGCTTCATTATTAACTTAAATATACCTCCTATGCTTATAAAGAAAAATAAAAGATAACTAGTGAATTTAGAAAGAATTATACCTCCTAGCGAACGACCTGGACTCAACCAGTAAAAATTTTCTAAAATGTTAGGTTAATTCAACCCTATACTACTAACCGACACAACTTCGAGTTAACCTAAGTGACTTTTCTCTACTCATAATTAAGTAAAATTAACCTAATTAACTGAGTTGAGGTAAGACACGATCACTGCCTCACAAGAGAAAGGACCTGGGCATTCCATTAATATCTGTTGTCATTAATGACACAACCTTTGATCACGCCCTCTTAGACCTAGGTGCATCAATAAATCTCATCCCTACCATCTTTTTTTATGAATTTCAGTTCGGTGAACTTAAACCAGTGAATGTCACCCTTCAACTTGCTAACTGATCTATTATTCACCCAAAAGGGATCGTAGAAGATGTCTTTGTTCGAGTACAGAATTGTCTCTTCACTGTGGACTTTTTAGTCCTCGACATTGATGTACCCGAAGCATTAAAGAATGTACCTATTATTCTTGGAAGACCCTTCCTTGCCATCGCCAAAGCCAACATAAATTACGATTTTGGTAAAATGGACATCACTTGCGGTGGCGAAACACTCACTTTAGATATTTTTCAAGCTTCCAAAAGATTCCATGAGCCGGATTTCTTCAATGACTCAGATTCTAAAACCTCAAATCTTGTTGAGGAAATGCTTTCTGTGGATATGTGTTTTGCAATAAACGCTTCTCCTGAGCAGCAACAATCATCTAACCCACCCTCACCCACCACACCAGATTTCACACTAACTTCTAACCCTATTTTGTGACCTAGCCTACAATTAGATTTAAAACCTTTACCAGATTCCTTAAGATACGTATTTTTGGGCCCCAACGATACAAAACCCCTTATTATTAATGCTAAACTGTCAAGGTTGCAAGAGGAAAAACTACTCCAAGTCCTGAATAAATATCAAAAAGCAATCAGTTCAACTTTAAGTGATTTAAAAGACATTGACGAGTCCTATTGCATTCACTGCATTTATCTTGAGGATGATTCTAGACCCTCCCGCTAACCTCAATGTCGCTTAAACCCAAATATGCAAGAGGTTGTAAAATGGGAAATGATTAAATGGCTTGATGCAAAAATTATTTACCCTGTCTCTGATAACCAGTGGGTCAGCCCTACACAAGTTGTACCGAAGAAAGTTGGCCTCACTGTTATTACTAATGATAAGGGTGAAGAAATTCCCACTAGGACTGCTTCTTCATGGCATGTCTGTATTGATTATAGAAAATTAAATACCGCCACCAAGAAAGATCATTTTCTGCTCCCATTTATTGATCAAATTTTGAAGCGACTAGTAGGACAAGAATATTAGTATTTCCTTGATGGATATTCCGACTATAATCAAGTCGCAGTCCACCCTGAGGACCAAGGAAAGACCACTTTCACCGACCCCTTCGGAACTTTTGCTTTCCGAAGAATGCCATTTGGATTGTGTAATGCACCTGCAACTTTTCAATGGTGCATGTTAGCAATATTCTCTGATTTAGTAGGTGATTGCCTGGAGGTCTTTATGGATGATTTTTCCATTTTTGGAGATTCTTTTGATTAATGTCTTTGGAATCTAGAAAGAACTCTCCAAAAATGTATTGAGGTTAACCTGGTTCTCAGTTAGGAGAAAAGCCATTTCATGGTTCATGAAGGCATTGTCCTGAGCCATGTTATTTTTGGAAAAGGAATCTCAATAGACAAAGCTAAAGTTGATACAATCTCCAAACTTCCCCAGCCCAGTTCGATGAAACAAAAAAGATCTTTTCTGGGGCATGTGGGATTCTACCGACGATTCATGGAAGATTTCTCCAGAATTTCCTAACCTTTAAGTCACCTTTTAACTAAAGACCAACCTTTTGACTTTGATCAAGATTGCTTGGAGAGTTTTAATATTTTAAAACAAGCGATTACTGAGGCACCCATCCTGCAAGCACCTGACTGGGCTCATCCTTTTGAGCTTATGACAAATGCCTCAGATTTTGCAGTAGGAGCCATCTTATGGCAATGAATCAACAAGAAACCCATTTTGATTTATTACGCTAGTAAAACACTTGATGAAACACAACAGAATTATACTGTCACCGAAAAAGAACTTCTTGCGATCGTTTTTGCTCTCGAAAAATTTCGTTCATATCTTTTAGGGTCACACATCACCATATACATTGATCACTCGACCTTGAAATATTTGCTAAATAAGAAGGACGTGAAACCCCACCTAATTTGATGAATTTTATTGTTACAAGAATTTGACTTGGAAATCAGAGATAAAGCGGGTTCATAAAATTTCGTGGTCGGTCACCTTTCAAGACTTAACACTTGTGATGTGTTGACCCAAACAACCGTCTTTCTAGACAAAACACTCCTAACATTAAAATCCCTCCCTTTGTATGCTGATTATGCAAATTATCTCGCCACTGGATGATTCCCTTCTGACTGGCCTAAACACTAGAGGGATAAGTTCTTTGCCGAGATTAAATATTACTTTTGGGAGGACCCCGATCTGTTCTGTATCTATGCTGACCAAGTGGTTAGGTGGTGCATTCCCAATTCAAAAACACATGATATTCTAAACCATTGTCACTTAATGGCTTGCAGTGGACATTTTTTGGGGAAGAAAACAATGGCCAAGGTGTTAAATGTTGGATTTTATTGGCCTAGCATACACAAAGATGCTCATGAATTTTCTCAGTCCTGTGTGCGTTGCCAGAGCATCGGCAACATGAACTCTAAGGATATGATGCCCCTCAGCCTAATTTTGGAAGTTGAAATTTTTGATGTGTGAGGCTGACTTGTCGTTGTGCGTGTGTGTTAAGGAGTGTCGTTATAGTCGCACTTGCAACGTTGGTTTTAAAATAATTAAACAGAGGTGAGTCCGAGTGTCAGTCTCAGGGAGGCGTGGAAATCGGATTTTTGCTTATGATTTGTTGTCACGGAAAGTGTGGAGTTTTGCTTACGAAAGATGCGATTTTGAAAAGCGAGAGAGAGATAGAGGGAGATAGAAGGTTTAGGGTTAGAAAGCTCTTTGTTTTGATCATGCGACTTGAACAGAAATTAAAATGGCAATTAAACGGAAAATAACTTCATTAAACATGCACTTTTAGTTCATAACTTACAACATTAAATACATGCTTCAACAAAAGTAATAAAAAGCTTAAAAGAGAGAGAGTGTGTGTGTGGAGAGCGACGAGGTAGCCACGGCGGTGGAGGAGGCTCCGTCGGCGGCTCGTCGTCTCCGGCGATTACAAGAGTGCCTAAAGCTAGCTAAGAGAGGGGTGGAGTAGTTGCAAGGGGGAGTGGATGCCTTGAATGGTGGTTGGAGGGGGTTTAAATAGAGTTAAGGGCTTCCTAAAAGAAGAAGGGGCTTTAGCGACATCCAGAGCGTCGCTAAAACCACTCCCAAAAACGTCGGTGAAGCCTTCCAGCCGCCGGTCAGCCGCCCGCCTAGTTTCTTCTCTTTGCGCGATCCGTGGCTGTTCAACGAGAGCCCTCAGATCGAAGATCGGACGGTTGAGAATCCTCCTCGGCTGCGCTGGGATCACACCTCGGGCGCGCATGTGAACGCGCGTCTCCGCCCGACATGCGCGCACGTGTGGATGCTCGTAGGCTGCGGTCGCACCGCGTGGTAGGATCCTAGCCACCCGCTGCTGATCGGGCGGCCCAATTTCTCCGTGCCCGTCTCCTGTCTTCAATTTCGCCTCCGCGTGGCTCGAACCCATGTCGCCTGCGTGCGGGCGTGGGCGCTAACCGTTGCGCCACGCCCGCGCTTTGTCGCGGTGACCGCGGGCGGGCGGGCGGGCGAGTCTCGGCCTTTCGATCGAAGATTGACGGCCGAGATTTGATCTTGACTGGCTGAAGGCACGGCGCGTGGTGGGGCGGGGCTGACGTGGCGCAATCTGATTGTTGATCTCCAGATCAACAATCAGAACTTCTTGGGCCCATTGTAGGAGCTTCGGATGTCGGATTTGGCCGATCTTGAGTCCGTTGGACTCCATTCGTCGTTCTGAATCCATCCGTGTGGTCCGATTGCTCATCTGAGGCTTGCTTTTACAAATGCTTACACAAATGGCCATTAATACAGTTTTATAAGCAATCTTGGTACATGATTGATGAGAACCTCATCATGAGCCATAACTAGCTCATTTTGACCCAATACAAAGGATAAAAGCTCCTACATATCTCAAGGAAAGGCTTAACTCAGAGAATTCTGAGTTTGAGAAGAAAACAAGTCATAAGGGGTAAAAGTGCAATTTTACCAGTATAATCTGCATACAGGGTAATTCAGGGCCCAAACATAGGTCAAAGCAGCTTAATAAGAATAAAAGTGGGATGAGATGATCTAGCAAGGGCTACAGCACTTCCAAGAAACCAAATGATAATCTGTAACCCTAAAACAACCCACTTCAATTCACAAGGTTCAAGGCAAAGTAAAAAATAGAATAAACCCTCTAAAATTCATAGAAAAATAATCTCTAGGGTTTAGAACCTTCAATTTGGCCTTTAGAACCCATTTTGACCTACATTGAGAACCATGCCCAATTAATAACTTAATTTGGGTTTTTATGCAAATTGACCGGTCAAACAAGGTTTAATATGAAAATGAAATTCACCATCAGATTCCTTAGGTCCTAATTAGTCATGTATAAAAACTTGAGCCTAAGAAGAAACCTCCTTGACCGACTTTACACTTTGGTCCTCATATATTTACTCTTTGGCCCTCAACTTTTGAACCCTCGCATTTTGGCCCCTAACTCTCCTTCGTTCTTTGCAATCAGGTCCCTCCTGCAAAACCTGCCAGCACCATGCTCCGGCGACCTTGCGCGGAGCATGGCGCTGCGCAGGGTGAGGTGGGGGACCTGGCAAGTGAACCGGGGGTGCCCTGCGTCGTCAGCCGTCGCAGGGACACCCCCCTGATCGTTATAACCCACCATACCGGCCGTGCGAACGCACGGACGGTATGGGTTCTTGCTTCCGGCCATCCTCCGGCGAGGGAGACACGTCGTCTCCCTCCGCCTTCCTCCCTGTTTGATCCCTATAAATACCCCCCGCTGCTCCACCGACCAGGGCAGCCTGGATCTGACGGAGAAAACCCCCAACTTTCTTCTCCTCTCCCTCCGGCAGACGCCCACCAGCTCCGGCGGTTCCTCCCCCTCCTCCTCTTCGCTCTGCCGTAATACCAGCAGCAGAGACCTCCTCCCCTGCTCTTCCTGCGCCACGCCGTACCCAGCTGGCGCCTCTCCAGCCCTCTGCTCGCCGCCGCCCCTTCCCCTGGGCATCTTCTTCTCCGGCGACAGTCGATACGACTGTCGCCCTGTCTCGGCCCCTTTCGTCTCCATAGCTAGGTCAGAACTCCTCCCCATCTCCCCCTCTTTCTTTTCCTCACTGTCTTTTATTTGATTAAACCCTCGACCGCTCCTGTTCACCCTCACCCTCTCCGCCTCCGACCACCCTCCGGCGAGCCGCTCCCATCACCTCAGCGACCCACACGGCTCGCCGACCACCGCAGAACCTCCGCCTCCTCACCCTGATCCTCTTCCGCCCCTCCACTTCCCACCAAACGCCCTCTGCAGATCCACCGAACACACCCACTTCTTCTCTCACAGTTTGACCTAGGACGACCTGTTGGCTCCATCACGCCCCCTGCAGACCCCCTGACCACCTTCGCCGTGCCACGGCGAAGGTCCCCCGCCTGTCTGATTTGGCCGAGAGGCCGTTCTTCTGTGACCAGGTGACTCGCCCGCCGTCGCCATTACTGAGCAGGCAGAGCTCCTTCACCTGCAGGTGCAGGCACGCCTTCGCCCAGGTTCGACTCCCAGGTTGCGCGGGGAGTCTCCGCGAAACGTCCCAGGCTCGCAGATGGGGCGAAGGCCGCGCGTGAAGCCACGATCGCCCACTGCTCCCTCCGCGACGGGCGCTCAATTGGGGTGGGACATTTAGTCCCACCTCGGAACTTCTCGGAGGCGCGCGGACGCATAAAGGCAAAAAGTGCCTTATGCTGTCTGCCTCCTGACCACGGGGTGAGGTCCCTCTCACCCGACCCGGCCTCGTCCGTGACCACGCTCCGCGGACCTGGCCCGACCCGATTAAACCGACCTGCACTCCTCGCCCACCACCGCACGCCGGTGGGCCTGGACCCGGGCGTGACCCGAACCCGATTACCCGGTAGCTCTGGGAGAGCTTTCCTAAGAGTGGTTTCAGAGAGGAAGAGAGACGCGGGGGGAGGGGGGGTAGAGTAGGTTTTGCCTCTTGACGAAAAACCCTGAAGTGTGCAGGCACAGGCGAAGAAGAAGACCCGCTGAAGAAGAAGGAGCTGCACTGTAGCAAAGGCATAGTTAAGTCGTCTAAGCACCGGGTCAGACGACGGAAGGTCAGCAGCCAGAGCAGGAAAGAAGGCAGGCTGAAGAAGAAGGAAGAGCAACGGCCAAAGCAGAAGAAGAAGAAAGGAAGACTTAGTAGCTGAAGGCAGAAGCCCTGCAGCCTTAAAGAAGAAAAGGGAAAAGAGAAAGGGTCACCACAATTGCAGAAGAAGAAGAAAGAGATCTGAAGAGGAGCATCACCTCTGCAGAACGAAGAAGAAGAACAAGGAGCTCTGAAGAAAGAAGAACATCACCAAAGCAGGAACAGCAGGAAGAAGAAGAAGAGCATCACCATTGCAGAAGAAGAACAGCACCTCTGCAGAACAAAGAAGAAGAAGGAGATCTGAAGAAAAGAAAGAAAGAAGAACATCACAACAAATTCTTTCCCTCTCTCTTTATTTTGTAAAAGAAACATGTATATCTCTAGAATACGACTTGCTCCCTGAGTTCGACCTCGGGAACTCTTTCATTTTCCGAGTAAAAAATTTATATTTGAAATGTTGGTAATAACCGGCTTTACTACAACGTTATAACAAGACCAAAACCCTCAAGCCCGGTTGCCGTTGCACGATTTCATTTTGGCGCCGTTGCCGGGGAGCAACGGCTATTCTAGAGGTAAACATTCCTGTTTCTTTTTTTTTAATTTCTGATAATCTCCTCTCTTTTGTGCAGCTACAGGAACTCAAGAAGACAAGCAACCACACGACAACCACTCCGAAGACAGGTAAATTTTTCCTCTCACTATTAACCCCTAAGCTCTAAAGAGGAAGAAAAGAAAAGAACAAGCAATATAGGGCTAACCTGTCTTCCATATTTAGTAACCATAAAAGTTGCATGTTTTCAACTCATTATTTTTGCACACTATTAAGGGTATTTAAGGGCTAACACATTCTTGCTTGAGCCCTAATTACCCAACAAAGAATTAACTGGACCAAGTAGAGCCAACCTAGGATCCAACACTAGGGATTTAGAGACACACTCCTTAAGCAAGAATTGAGAAAACCAAATGAAGTGTGCCCAAGCCCTTGTCTGAAAATACCTATTCAAAGAAAATCTAAAACAATTGGCTCTCTAAACACTTGAACCCTAAAAGACAGGACCTAAAAGCTCTCAAAGAAAACAAGAGGTAAAGTTGACCCCTTGGGTCAACCAACCTTAAATTAGGTCACTCTTTGCACTTAAAAGACTAAAGTTCAAGTGAAAACCTTAAGCACCCTGATCTTAAAATTGGTAGACTTAAGAGGTCAAGATCCCCATTCTGGTCTACCTGGAACCGCAGTGACAAGAGAGGTCGGGTGGGGGAAACCCTGTAACCCGTGGGGACGCTCTACCGTGTAGGGGTCTTCGCGGGACTCTCCCTCTCTGGCTGCCCAGGTAATTCTCAGGTGGACGATCTTTCTGATCAAGGGGTCCATCTGCCCCGCACCTCTATAGTCACCCAACACATTTTTTGGGTGTCTTGATTGGGTCCAGCACCTTTTAATCTCATCACATCCTTCAGTATATGCGTGGAAGGAGGTCCTTGAATCCTCCTTTAGGAATTCACGTGCCCTGAGGTTAGGCCTCAGTTCCCTTGTTTATGCAGCACCACCACATTAATCTTTCCTCTGATACTCCCTTCTTCCATCTTGGCACAACATGAGTCTACATCGAAGCCTTTAATTCCACATCTTGATTCCACCACCTAATCCAAATATGCAGCCAAACCACCTAAGACTACCATTCAAGAAACCTGAATATCGGAGATCTATGAAAGATAAAATGATCGAGGATGCCATAAAATTCTATGAAAAAGAAGAAAAAACCTCAACACCAATAGGAGATATTCAGGTTGATGTTCCAACAACCACAGCTTTCATCATAAACTGTGCCCAAATTCTATTGACTGAAATTTCAAAAGGATCAACCCGAGATATGCTCATGACAGGATACATTGAGATGGAAAAATTACACCAATCTGAATACCTTCAATGCTTGACAAATCCTGTACTTTGGGAACAACACCAAGATGCCCTTATAAAACGGGTAGAAATGATGAAATCTGTAGAACAAATTATCAACCAGAAATACCCGTATATACCAGAAACAGAGGATGAACCATCTTGGAACAGTATTAAGGAACAATTCAGTTTCCCAGATCTCGGGATTGAGGCACAAAGTGGTTGTAAAATCCCAACCCAGATAGAAGACAATGTTGAATTAGGTTGGGATATTGCAGGAGAACACAATGCTGAGCCAACCCTAGGCCATGAATCACCAAGCTTAGAACTCCAAGACTCCTGCAATAACAAGATTAGAATTGAACCTCTGGAGGGTATAAATTCCACCCCTTGTTTTGATAAGGTGACCCTCGAAGGTTATTCGGACTTAGGTTCTAATAATTCTACCCACATCCTAAGCCTAGAACCTAGATCTGAAACTTATTGGGAAGATTATGAGGCCCTTTATGAGAAAGATCAAATTTTTACAGAATATGATTCCGGGCCTCTATTTAATGAATATCCCTCTCCAACATCCTCAGGAAATCTGATCGATTTTTCAGAAAACATGCCAATTTATGATACAGAAACTGAGGAGTTGGATGAGCAAAGTTTTAATGGGGTCTATCCTACTAGCTTCGAGCTTGAACAGAACACCTTTTTGAGCCCAGAATTGACATATAGGCTAGAACCCAGTCAGGCTGCTGATTCCACATTTGATGATTTTTGCTGTGGTGGAATTCATGATCATGAATCTCATTTTCGCCAACTCTCCGACAATTTCAAATCTGACTATAATTGCGGAGAGATTCCCCTTCCTGAACACGCCAGGCCTATCTACGACCTCAGTTCACACGACTTTGACTCCGACTCTGAGGTCCTGATTCCCGAGATCACTGATAACACAGAATCATTCCTTTTCGATCCTCAGGAGCCAAAAACAGAAAATGCCAAGAGTGATTGTAACCCAGAATCCAAATTTTTTCTCGAATCCGATTTCTTTCATCCTACAGACACTCTTCCGGCATTTGATAGTTACCCAGAGGACTCTCTACAGGAAACCACCTATCATCCGTCTCTAGAAGAGCCCTCGTACTCAATGGCCACCTCATCCGCACACACAGAACGGATCAAAACCTCTTCCCAACCCCGACCCGCAACCGGACTCAATTTCTATTCTGATTCACCTCTCACCGAGCCGATTGCATTTCCACATCGGGTTTCGAACATTGATCAGACTACATACCATGCTCTATCATTCTCTGATCACCCCTGTAGGGTTTCCGCGTCATTCATTGACTATTCTACAGGTCCCTACTCTGACCAGGCTGATTCGACTCAGCCAAACCCTGCGTTTACACTTCCACATCTATCTGAGCTTCATAGTTTATGGTGGGTTCCACACCTTTTTATCCACATCTATCAACCCACCAGATTGATTGGGTTTGGGCTGCATCATCAGCCTGTTGATCTGAACAAGCACCTGGTTGGACCAACCAGGCTCTTAATCAAGGTGCTTGTCTTACAAAACTCTGCTGATTTGACCATCCCCTCTCCATCGCATTTCCCGCTTGGCTGAAGGCATCAAATTTAGCGCTCAACGGGAGGCAGCCCGTCATTCTCTTTGAAAACCTGAAACTTCTTCTGACAGCTTTTTGCACTTGAAGTTCACACTTTAGGACAGCCGACCCCACCTCAGGTGCTTGCATCTGAGATTAAAGATCGTCCGCAACAGTCACCCCAACCCATTCACCCATCAAAACAGCTATCCTAATGTATGAACTTAGTTGAATAAAAACCCCTAGGTTACAATGAGGACATTGCAAATCTTAGGCATGGGGGGGTAGGAAAGTGCAAAAACTTGTAAGAAAAGGTTTGAAACAAAAAATTCACATATGCCAAAAACACCATAAAAATTAAAAATTTTTTGAAAAAGAATAAGAGGAAAAGAGGAGAAAGGAAATTTTGTGAAGGAGAAGGAGAAGAGAAACAAAATGAAAAAGGAGCACAAAATTATAAGAAAAGTTGATAGTCATTAGTAAGGAACTAAGGAATTAACCTAAGTTCTAGACCTCATTCAAGAAAATAACTGAAAAGTGCACAATGAGATTAGTAAGAATGCAAACCTTAGGCATTCTTGAATAGACTCTTAGTACCCATTAAGATCTGGACACTCCTCAAGAGGTTGAGGAAAATGAAAAGCTGAAATATTAGGTCTAAGGCTTAGGGAGTATTCGGCCTCGTTAACTAATTTTTGGTTTACGGGACTCAGTAACCTAAGCACCCTAATCTCACACACAGCCTGGTTCAGTAAGCGTAAAAATCAGAATCACGCAGAAGCGTTGCAAAAATCTGAAAAGAACACCTAGAATAGGAGCGGCCGATCAACACAAGTTGATTTGGACGAGTTCCCAGCGCAGAGAGGCGGGGAAATCCCCTCGAAGATGTGTAACAAAATATCATCTCCTCGGTGCTTGTCTCCTAGGATATTTACATATCCTACTGGGGGCATGTAAGCACTCTGCTGGTTCAGATTCCATGGATGGCATTATCTCGAAGTGTCAATTGCCAGGGTCTGGATTCGGCCACGGAATACCATGGATGGGATTATCTCGAAATCTCAATAGCCAGGGTTCCGGGGGTTGCCATGAGCGGTGCTATCTCGAAGCATCGATCGCCAGGAACCCTTGAGGATTGATGATGGGAGCAAGGAATCTGATACAAACCGTGTTGAAAAGCCAATCCTAGGCTAGAACTAAAAAGAAAAAGAGAGAAAAAACTCTCCAAACAGAAAAACTTTCTATCTCTCTCTTACAAAACGCACTGCGAACTGAGCCAGGGCTAAAATCATTTCAAGCACGGGTGCTTTAACCACGAAGTCCAATAAACCTTAGGTTAGTTCTTGTGGGCCTTAAAAACCTTTGCTAAAAGACTGAGGCTAAGGCTAGACAGATTTGGATCTTGATTGGTACTAGAGTACCTTTTAGGCCTATGGTCAGCATTCTAACCTAATCTATGCTCAAATAAAAAAAAAAAAGGGCACTTATCTAAAACCATTAGAAACTTCATGGTCTAGAACAAGGGTTGAACCCTTAAGTTTTTGCTAAGGGACTAGCAAAAGCTAGGCATGGGGGTATGATGAGAACCTCATCATGAGCCATAACTAGCTCATTTTGACCCAATACAAAGGATAAAAGCTCCTACATATCTCAAGGAAAGGCTTAACTCAGAGAATTCTGAGTTTGAGAAGAAAACAAGTCATAAGGGGTAAAAGTGCAATTTTACCAGTATAATCTGCATACAGGGTAATTCAGGGCCCAAACATAGGTCAAAGCAGCTTAATAAGAATAAAAGTGGGATGAGATGATCTAGCAAGGGCTACAGCACTTCCAAGAAACCAAATGATAATCTGTAACCCTAAAACAACCCACTTCAATTCACAAGGTTCGAGGCAAAGTAAAAAATAGAATAAACCCTCTAAAATTCATAGAAAAATAATCTCTAGGGTTTAGAACCTTCAATTTGGCCTTTAGAACCCATTTTGACCTACATTGAGAACCATGCCCAATTAATAACTTAATTTGGGTTTTTACGCAAATTGACCGGTCAAACAAGGTTTAATATGAAAATGAAATTCACCATCAGATTCCTTAGGTCCTAATTAGTCATGTATAAAAACTTGAGCCTAAGAAGAAACCTCCTTGACCGACTTTACACTTTGGTCCTCATATATTTACTCTTTGGCCCTCAACTTTTGAACCCTCGCATTTTGGCCCCTAACTCTCCTTCGTTCTTTGCAATCAGGTCCCTCCTGCAAAACCTGCCAGCACCATGCTCCGGCGACCTTGCGCGGAGCATGGCGCTGCGCAGGGTGAGGTGGGGGACCTGGCAAGTGAACCGGGGGTGCCCTGCGTCGTCAGCCGTCGCAGGGACACCCCCCTGGTCGTTATAACCCACCATACCGGCCGTGCGAACGCACGGACGGTATGGGTTCTTGCTTCCGGCCATCCTCCGGCGAGGGAGACACGTCGTCTCCCTCCGCCTTCCTCCCTGTTTGATCCCTATAAATACCCCCCGCTGCTCCACCGACCAGGGCAGCCTGGATCTGACGGAGAAAACCCCCAACTTTCTTCTCCTCTCCCTCCGGCAGACGCCCACCAGCTCCGGCGGTTCCTCCCCCTCCTCCTCTTCGCTCTGCCGTAATACCAGCAGCAGAGACCTCCTCCCCTGCTCTTCCTGCGCCACGCCGTACCCAGCTGGCGCCTCTCCAGCCCTCTGCTCGCCGCCGCCCCTTCCCCTGGGCATCTTCTTCTCCGGCGACAGTCGATATGACTGTCGCCCTGTCTCGGCCCCTTTCGTCTCCATAGCTAGGTCAGAACTCCTCCCCATCTCCCCCTCTTTCTTTTCCTCACTGTCTTTTATTTGATTAAACCCTCGACCGCTCCTGTTCACCCTCACCCTCTCCGCCTCCGACCACCCTCCGGCGAGCCGCTCCCATCACCTCAGCGACCCACACGGCTCGCCGACCACCGCAGAACCTCCGCCTCCTCACCCTGATCCTCTTCCGCCCCTCCACTTCCCACCAAACGCCCTCTGCAGATCCACCGAACACACCCACTTCTTCTCTCACAGTTTGACCTAGGACGACCTGTTGGCTCCATCACGCCCCCTGCAGACCCCCTGACCACCTTCGCCGTGCCACGGCGAAGGTCCCCCGCCTGTCTGATTTGGCCGAGAGGCCGTTCTTCTGTGACCAGGTAACTCGCCCGCCGTCGCCATTACTGAGCAGGCAGAGCTCCTTCACCTGCAGGTGCAGGCACGCCTTCGCCCAGGTTCGACTCCCAGGTTGCGCGGGGAGTCTCCGCGAAACGTCCCAGGCTCGCAGATGGGGCGAAGGCCGCGCGTGAAGCCACGATCGCCCACTGCTCCCTCCGCGACGGGCGCTCAATTGGGGTGGGACATTTAGTCCCACCTCGGAACTTCTCGGAGGCGCGCGGACGCATAAAGGCAAAAAGTGCCTTATGCTGTCTGCCTCCTGACCACGGGGTGAGGTCCCTCTCACCCGACCCGGCCTCGTCCGTGACCACGCTCCGCGAACCTGGCCCGACCCGATTAAACCGACCTGCACTCCTCGCCCACCACCGCACGCCGGTGGGCCTGGACCCGGGCGTGACCCGAACCCGATTACCCGGTAGCTCTGGGAGAGCTTTCCTAAGAGTGGTTTCAGAGAGGAAGAGAGACGCGGGGGGAGGGGGGGTAGAGTAGGTTTTGCCTCTTGACGAAAAACCCTGAAGTGTGCAGGCATAGGCGAAGAAGAAGACCCGCTGAAGAAGAAGGAGCTGCACTGTAGCAAAGGCATAGTTAAGTCGTCTAAGCACCGGGTCAGACGACGGAAGGTCAGCAGCCAGAGCAGGAAAGAAGGCAGGCTGAAGAAGGAAGAGCAACGGCCAAAGCAGAAGAAGAAGAAAGGAAGACTTAGTAGCTGAAGGCAGAAGCCCTGCAGCCTTAAAGAAGAAAAGGGAAAAGAGAAAGGGTCACCACAATTGCAGAAGAAGAAGAAAGAGATCTGAAGAGGAGCATCACCTCTGCAGAACGAAGAAGAAGAACAAGGAGCTCTGAAGAAAGAAGAACATCACCAAAGCAGGAACAGCAGGAAGAAGAAGAAGAGCATCACCATTGCAGAAGAAGAACAGCACCTCTGCAGAACAAAGAAGAAGAAGGAGATCTGAAGAAAAGAAAGAAAGAAGAACATCACAACAAATTCTTTCCCTCTCTCTTTATTTTGTAAAAGAAACATGTATATCTCTAGAATACGACTTGCTCCCTGAGTTCGACCTCGGGAACTCTTTCATTTTCCGAGTAAAAAATTTATATTTGAAATGTTGGTAATAACCGGCTTTACTACAACGTTATAACAAAACCAAAACCCTCAAGCCCGGTTGCCGTTGCACGATTTCAATGATGCATGCAATGCTCCCATTCTACTTATGTTATGCCTTTTATTCTTAAGATGGGCCATATTCAACATACTTATCACCCCCTTATGCAGTGTTATCAGAGGCATCAATTTCATGGGACCGTTTCTCGCCTCTTTTGGGTACCAGTACATTTTAGTCGTCGTCGACTATGTTTCGAAATGGATCAAAGCGATACCTACACACACTAATGACCATCGGGTCATCGTGGATTTTATAAAGAAAAATATTTTTTCGCATTTCGGTATTCCTAAGGCCATTATTAGTGATGGAGGCTTACATTTCACACATTCTCAGTTTCATCAACTTCTTGCTAAATATGGGGTGAACCATAAAATCTCCACACCATATCACCCTCAAACTAATGGCCAAGCTGAAGTCTCCAACTAGGAGATTAAAAATATTTTGCAGAAGAAAGTTAAGCCCGACTAAAAAGATTGGTCGCTAAAACTTGACGATGCATTATGGGCTTGCCGTACGACTTTCAAAACCCCCATTGGCATGTCACCTTTCGCCTTATTTTTGGCAAAGCATGCCACCTCCCAATTGAGCTAGAACATAGGGCTTATTGGATGATAAAAGAATTCAATTACAATTTGGATGCAGGTAGTAAACATAGGAAATTACAATTAACTGAACTTGAAAAACTTTGCAACATGGCTTATGAAAATGCACACATTTACAAAGACTGAACCAAGAAATTTCATGATAAATTCATCGTTCAGAAAACTTTTGAACCTAAACAATGTGTGTGGCTTTTTGATGCGAGGTTGCGAATATTTCCTGGTAAATTAAAATATAAATGGACCAGTCCTTACAGTGTCCTTCAAACTTATCCCCATGGTGCCTTTGAAATTTTGGATCCTAAAAACAATATCTTCAAAGTCAACGGCCAATGACTTAAGCCCTATCTTGATCACACCTTAATGCGAAATCCGATTCTCAAGACCTTCACGACTTACCCAATATTTAGTGACTTCACGTCCAGCTGAATGGCGTAAAAGATAGCATTGGATGGGAGGTAACCCCTCGTGTTTTTTTTTCTCATTTCATTTTTTTTCTTTTTTTTCAGAGGTTTTTCCTATCCTGATTTTGACCGCCTTCACCAAGGTAATCTCTTTTTCATTCCTATTGCATGCGGACATGCCACATCTTAAGCATGGGAGGTGTTTTTAAATTTTTACGATCAAGAGCAAGAACTTGAGTTTGCTTGGAACGCCCCTTTACACCACATTGTGCTTTGGGGTTGTGAGCTCTTGTGTGGTGTCATGGATACTACTATCTCGAAGTACTGGTGCCAGAACCCCCTCGAGGTTTGGTAACGGGAATGATGATCCCAACACATTTGTTATAAGATTAACTAGAGAATAAGCATGGGGGAGACAAAAAAAAAATCCAAACAAAAACACAACCCTAAATGTTGGCATTCACAAGCACTGACACAGAATTTTAAAAGATTATGCAAGTTGCAAGTCAAATTCAAGAGCCAAAGAAATCCTAACTGCAGAATAATTTCGGGTCATTTGAATTAACGAGTTAATTTGTGAATTTGCAAAGGATACATTGATCCCGATGCTTCTAAATTTTGGATCCAAAGACGAATCCCAACGTTTATCTTCAACAAATCTCGTGCCCTTCATAATTTTTATCAACCAAAGTCCCGCAATCTCCTTTTTCTCAAAAGAAAAAAAAAATAGTCTTTCCCAAAAATCAATTTTGCACAAATTAAAGTTTTGCTAATAGGCTAGTAAAAGATAACCATAAGGGTGTGATAAATACTAGTTTATCATCATTCTTATAACGTAAAATAGATCTAGATCTTAGGTTTTCAACTCCGCAAATGGATTTTTGGGTTGCATTTAGGCATAATCTAGGATTAGGCATGCATTGCATTCTTTTTGTATTTTTAACATCTTTACTTGAGTGTTAAGGTTAAGCAGTTATTCAAACCATTAAAACCCTAGCACTCAAGAATGAAGAAAGTAAAGAAGAAGTCCAGATCAGCTGAACCCTAGCTAGATCTAGCTCATCTAAGCTGGATATTAGCTTACATTGGTTAAGTTTAGCTCCTTCCAGCTCCATCCAGCTCATCATAGCTGGATGGTAGCTCAGGGTAGCTCATCTTAGCTCAACCCACCTCAACTCAACTCGGATCCATCTCAACTTAGTTGAGTCTAGCTCATCCTAGCTCCAGTTAGTTCACTGGGAACTCTACCTAGCTCAGCTTAGTTGTCGGGAGTTCATTCCAAGTCCAATCTAGCTCTACCCAGCTCCACTTAGCTCACAACAGCTAAACTTCCTCCAGCTTAGCTACTACTTGCCTACTTAGTAGCCAAGCTAGCTCGAGAGTTCTCATTAGAGACAATTCCAGCTCAACCTAGCTTCAGCTGGGTTGAAACCAGCTCAACTTAGCTCAACTACTCAAGCCTAACTACTAGCATAAGAACTAGCTAGCTAAGATAAGTAGTTGAGCTCCTCATGAAGACCTCCTCAGTAGATTTAGCTCCACTGCAACTCCAATGCAACTCCAGTCAACTATCCCTTAGCTCCTCTTCTCAAAACCCTAACTCCTCCACTACTATTCTACTAGTTAAGCTAGCTTAGATAGCTTAGCTAAGTTCAAAACTAGCTCCACCTCCATGGCCATCCACCAACTACCTAAACCCTAACTTAACTCCACCCTAACTCTACTCCAAGTCCACCACCTAAACTAACCACCTACCTCCACCTATAGTTGGCGCCACCATCCCCACATCTCTTCACCCCACCACCTCCAAAAGCCACCACAAAAAGTGGCACCAACTTTCCCCCCCAAAACCCCATCATATCACCACCATCCATTTCCCTTAGAACCCATCTCCACCATCCACCAAACCCCCTTCTAGAAGCCCCCCTTTGGCGCCAACTTTAACACTCCCTTCCAGCACCTTAACTACCCTTAACCACCACATAAGTTGGAACCAAAACCACCCATTCAAACCCTTCAAATTGGTGCCAACTCTACCTCCAATCACCACCATCCAAACACCACCATAACCCATCTCCTCCATCCATATGTTGGCGCCAAAGACAAGCCCTTTAACCACACCTAAATTGGCGCCAACTCAACCCAAACCCACCATCCCATAGCCTTTCATGTGGCGCCAATTAACCTAAACCCTCTACCATATAACCACCACCTAAAGACCTAATCCTAACCCTCCATCCATCTCCATGCCAACCCATAACCCTTAACCTACATAGAGTTGGGACCAACTCTATTAACCCAACCATAACCACCACTCAACACACCCTTACGTATGGCGCCAAGCTATCTTAACCCTCCATCCATTAACCACCCTCCTAAGCATCCATCCTAACCCTACAACACACCATACAACCCCTTAACCCTAGTCTCCACTTAGGGTTAGCGCCAACTCCTAAGAAGCCTCTTCATGTTGGCACCATTAACCCTAACCCTAGGATCCCATGACCACCCCTATAAGCCATCCTAGCCATCCATCCTTTAACCATACCTACACCCCTACCCATCCTATAAAAAGACCACTAACTACCCACTTCAAATCATCCTTGGTTACATTATTCTACCCATATTCCACCCATATCCAACATCCAAGGAGAGAAGGAGAGGAGGAAGAAGATCAAGGAGACACTCTGTCTCCTTGGCGGCTTCAACTTCTTCTTCTTCCTTGTGTCGCCACCAAACCAAGGAGGAAGGCCAGGCAAGGAGGGCATCCAGAGGAGGAGATCCTGAAGGTGGTCCACGCCACCTTAGGGAGAAGTTCTTGGAGTGTAGATCTTCCACACCAAGGAGGAGGAGACATGCCCACCTAGGGCTTGCCAGGAAGAAGAGGAGAGGCAGGCGCTAGGAGAAAGTTTCTTCAACCTAAGGGCAACTTGAGTTGGAGTGGAAACTCTGCAACATCATCACCATCTTCTTCATGAGCATTCTTCTACATTTTTTTTGTATTTTGCATAGTAGTTAGTGTTTGATTTTGGTTGGAGATTACAAGTGGGAATTCCTTTCACTTGTGAGTTCTCCAACCTTGTTGTAAAACATTTTCAATTAAGAAGCATTCCTCTACTATCTTTTTAAATAGCTTGTGTTGCTCTTTTGTTGTGTTTTGTTTTATCCATTATTCCAAGCATCTCTTGCTTAGAGTGAGTTGGACAAAACAAGACACCTGTTGCTTTATTTTCTTGTAATTCAAATTCTCGTCTCTCTCCATATTATTTTGCCCGTTTTCAAAAACCCTAAAAGTTTTACTTATTCCAAAATGCAAAAAGAAGTTGATTTCCAAGATTCAAATGAGAAACACTAAACAAATCCCCTCAACTACAAATTGCAATGTATCATAGAACACTAAACAAAAAGGAAAAAAACCCAACCCCTATTTGTAGGAAAAATAGAGAGGAATTGCAATTCTTTTTCCATTCCATGCAAAAAGGAAAAAATTAAAAAAAAATCAGAGAGGAAGAAAACCCAACCCCTATTTGAAATCCCACAATTGAACCCCTCACTTAGCATCAAGACTGGGTCAAACAACTTCCTCCTTCAAGGAAATCCCCTCAACCACCCAGACATCCCCACAATATTCTTCCAACACCCACAAATCCATCAAAATCAAGTCATTGGGGCAGGCTAGGTTGTAGCGGATGATGCAGAGGTGGTCGAGGTGGGAGGGAATTGTTGTCAGAGGACATGAGGAAGGAGGAGCCGTCAGGGGACCATCAGAGGTGCTCGATCATCAAGGAGGGTGACGTCGTGGTGGGTGACGCAGAGGTGGTCGAGGTGGAGGTAGCCGAAAGAGGAGAGCATGAGGAGCTTGCGGAGGGGGGGCCAATGTCGGGGAGGAGGGAGAGAAGGCCGAAGGGGTTGGTGAGGTGGTTGATGGGAGATGAGGTGGTGAAAGTGGGGAGGTGGTCGGGTGGTGCTATGGAGTCGATGGTGGGTGGGGTGGCGTTGAGAGGGGTTGGATGGAGGTGGAGGTGGGTTTGGGCGTTGGATTTGGTGAAGATAAAGAGGTAATTGGGGGTAGGGAAAGGGAAGAAGTGCGGAAAGAGAGAGGGAAGGTGAGGGGTGAGGAGACAGGCATGGGGGCTCCAGCAATGTAGGTAGGGATAGAGATAGAGGAGGAGGAGCAGGAGGAAGCGACCACGAGGCGAGGAGGGCAATGTAGAAGTTGGGAAGGGGAGGAAGGATGGGGCTGTCAGAGTCCACATGATGGGTTGAGAGAGAGGCGAGAGTAGGAGTACAATAGGAGTCAACATTAAGCTCAATCTTTACGATAATCACATTGGATGCCATTGCAACAGCTACTACAGTAACCACTATAGTGGCATCGTAACTCAAATGGCTATGGCCTTCAATAGATATTATGGATGGATTGTTGATTGTTAATTGATTTCAAAATATGTTAGCCACTATCCAGAAAAAAATTTGAAATCCTAATGGATAACGGAGAATAATCAAAATACACCCCGAAGCAAACGAACATTTACCAAAAAAGAGAAAAATTTAGGCTCTACCCGAAGCATATGAACGTCTAAAAAAAAAGGAAAAAGTGAATCTACAGTAACAAACAAAATACATCCCGAAGCAAACGTACGTTAAGAAAAAAAAAATTCAAACGCTACCTGAAGCATACGAGCGTTGAAAAATAAAAAAGATTTACAAGTAACTGAAACAGTAACCCCTTCTCCAATCCATGTGAAGCCGCACTTATATTACTAGGATGTGAGTTGAGAAACGTAAAAGTTGATATAGTATTATGAATGTGGTCCTTACTTGATTATCTTCTTTTCATACAAAAAAAGTACTCACACACAGTAAAGTTCACTACTATTGAAATAAAAATAAATCACTTTTATACGACTCAAATCACCTTCGGAACTACTTTACATCGATGAAATCTTACTTTGCACCAAAGGAAAACCACTTTTCACCTTCGAAATAATTTTGCACTACTGCAAAGTAAGATTACATCAGTGTAAAATTAAATTCCAAGTGTTTCTTCACCTATGACAAGTGAAGGTGCAAAATCACCTTTAAGGTGAAAAATCATTTCACATATGTGAAACCACTTTTCATAAACCTAAGTCCTAAACCCATAGGTCAAAATTACTTTGCACGAGTGAAACCACCCTTGAAATAATTTTACACTGATGCAATCTCATTTTGCATCAATGCAAAGACACCTTAGAATAATTTATCATAGGTGATTTTGTACCGGTGCAAAATCATCCAAACTAATTTATCACCGGTGCAAAGTAGTTTATCACTGGTGCAAAGTAGTTTATCACCTGTGCATTTTAGGTTAAAGATGTATGGTGGTTTTTTTGAATATGGTGGGGCCCACCACGTAACAAACCTTACGTTCTTTTGTTTCTTTACATTAAATATCAATTATCAAGTAGGCTGTGTGAAGCATTAGAATGACCCACTGTTACGACCCGATCCCAGATCCATACAGAACCAGAGACCGACCCACCTCGACTAATCCCAAGGCCTAGTCGTCCAACGAGAAATAACCAAAAGCAGAAAATATTCCACAACCACAAGTACAATATAACCAAGCATAAATTAATACAGAGACAGTAAAGGAATCAATAGAAATGTCTCATAATCACAACTACAATAGCGAAAAGTAAAGCGGGAATATAACAGAAAAAGTATTACATATAACAAATACTCACTACTACAGCAAAAGGACGTGCTAGAACAGAAACAACAACAGCTAAGGCTGACCTCGACAGGGCCCAGCTCCCTCTGCAGCCGATAGTGCTAGCTGCTCAACTCCCCGACCTGAAGAAGGTTATAAAATTTCGTAGTCAGCTAACGCTGAATAGAGTGGTAATTAAATCATTTAAGACAAGCAACTAATTAATTATTCATTTTCATTTAACTCAACCAAGTAGTTCTAATTTGTTTGTCCTTTTATTTATCTGGTCATCTCTTGATCTTGTCTATTCCTCAAGGGAACAATCTTGATTACAGTTTTTCCCGTGATGTAGGATGTACACGTGGAGCTCTCCTGGCCAGGAGAGTCTCTCATGGTAATCATACACCCAGTCAACCACCCCGAGGTCACTGTCGCGACGTAGCGATAACTACGGCACGCGCGATAAGCGCACAGGTAGCTACCCCGCAATGGCACGCGGTCAGTCGTTTCCGCTAGTGGGAACGCCTAAAAGTACAACAAAAAATAGCACAGGGCCTTGCCCTCTCAGAATAGGGGTCTCACCCCTCAGAACAGAACAGGGGTCTCGCCCCTCCACAGTTCACGTACCCTCGTCCGACTATCCCAGTTTGCCCAGTGGACCTAATAATAGTCGATGTAGGTTGGCTAGTCCTAACCCCGGGCCCCGTGGGGCAGCTAGCTCCCTCCCTACACTAAGTAGCTCACCTCGGTACCACGTACACGAGGGCCAAATAGAAGTCAGTGTAGAGTAACTAGTCCTAACCCCAGGTCTCAACCCAAAGGGGCAGCTAGCTTCCCTTTACACTAAAGGGACAGTTGCTCTCCTTGGTACCAGGTACACAAGGGCCAGCTCACTTCCTGTCTACTTACTAAGTTCTTTCCATATACAAGAGTTCTTCTCCTAATTCCTCATAGGGTTCATGCTTGTATTCCTTTCATTCCATTTTCCAACATTCAGATCTCACTATTCACATTACTGAATTCATTTTTATAATAGGTAGCTCGTGTTTTACTAACTGAGAAAGCATCACATCAGTAAACTAATACATTTGCTAGCAAGTTGGTTTAATATGCATCTCAAGGAAAAAGTGTAGCTCAAGCAATATTCGTTCGCTTCTGTCCTAGGGTTCATTTCACATCCTAGGGTTCAATTAAGTTATTTTAAACATGCACTTTGTTTGATTAAATCTTGATATTAAAGCAAACCACTCAACCGAGAAACACGAGAGGAATGGGGGCTAGAACCGCAAGTCCTATCGTCTCCGTGGGCCCCGAACATGCTACAGGATGGTGACCTGTACCAGTTACTAAGTCACATCAGATGAGTTCAAAACAGTATATACTCAATACTAACATGTAGAGAAACTTGAGCAAAAAACAACGGTACTTCGTTTGCGAAAATCTGATTCCGTCTGAGCCCTAAACAGACCAAAAACATGCATATTGCCCAAAATATGATGTCTGGGACTAGGCCCAGACGTCTTAAAAGACGTTAGAACTCACCCTGTGTTTCCTGCGGCTTCCTTAAATGTCTGGATCCTTCCGCAATCATCTGAGGGGAGTCCCCGACGTCGGACTCTCCTTCCGATCGTCTAGGAGTACAGCCAGACGTTTGGCAATGTGCTCAAACACCCATGAGTACCTCAAAGGGCACACCGCACGCCTTTCCAATGCTCTGCACCTGCATACAAACACACAGACCCAAAATCAGCTAAGGGTCCCGCCTGCATGGCCGGAACCTGTGCAGAAACACGTACCTTGATGCTAAACGTACTTTCAGACGTCCAGCTTCAGCTCCAGGAGTCCCGCTGCTGCTCCAGACGTCTGATACAGGAAAAGATCCAATACGCAGAACTCCTCATGATGTTCATCTTCCTCACCATCTCCACTCGCAGCACTGCAACAGCAGCTCCAGCAGTTGCGGAAGGTCGAGGAGCTCTTCTCCACAAGATCCTCCTCCTCGTGTGTGCCTTTGACTCCTCCCGCACGAGCTCTCGAGCTTCCATGGTCACTCTCTGGCCGTGCAAGCTTCCCTCATGACTCCGAGTGCCCGTTGCCACACCCACAGCAAGGCTCTCCCCGCACGTGAGCTCTCCGATCGTGCACTCGTGAGCTCCCCTGAGCCTTCTCCTTCTCTCCCACACTCTCACTCCTCACTCACACTCTCCTCTCCTTCTCCTCCGCATCCCATCCCTCTTCGTCCTCTCCACTCGTTGTACTGGGGTTGGGGAAGAAGATGGCTGCCGGCAAGGGGAAAGGAGATGGAGGTGGTGGCTGGTGGTGATGGGGAGAAAGAGGAAGGGTGTGGGGGTTTAAATAGATGGGTTGTTAGGGTTTTGGGTGAGGAGGCCGGAGGGGGGAAAGGGCATGCGTGTCGCGTCCGTGTGGAAAGGAAAAGAACGTACGATTTTCCTTACTTTCAGACATCTTTCCCTCTATCCGAACGTTTGGACAGACATCAGGTGAACATTCTAGACATCTTATCCTACCAAAAAGTGGAGGGTCATTTCAACATAACAAAATTAAAGGAAGTTCCGTCCTCAAAACTTAAGCTGAGTAGGGTGTGGAAAATAACGTAAAAGTGCATAACAAACTTAAAGAGGACCAAAGTAGGTCAGAAGAGACATACCCTCAAAAAGCTCCAGGTACTGCTCTTGCATTGCCACCTCAGGCTCCCAAGTTGCCTCCTCGTACCGCTGGCATCTCCATAGGACCTTCACTAGTGGTACTTGCTTCCATCTCAGACTCCGGACGGCTTTGTCTAGTATTTGTACTGGCCTCTCGGGATAGGTCAGGTCGTCTCCCATCTCGACACTCTCACTATGCTAGCCCAAAGGTGACTCGGATCAGCAGGAACCGTACCATCTTTGTCAACCGATTTACTATCACCCGAACTGCGTCGTGTTCCCGCTGGGTAACTGGTAGACCCACCACTAAGTCTATGGTGATGCTCTCCCACTTCCACTCTAGCATAGGAAGTGGCTGTAACGGCCCTGCAGGGCTCTAGTGCTCGGCCTTCACCTGCTGGCATACCAAGCAGTACTGGACAAACTCACCAACATCCCGCTTCATTCCTCTCCACCAGAAATCGCATCGCAAATCATGATACATCTTTGTATTCCGGGATGTATGGTGAACCGAGACTCGTGTGCCTCAGTCAGGAGCTCTCTCAACAGCTCCTCGTCTCTAAGAACGCATAGGCATTCCCTCATGAGTAGTATCTCTTCTGAGAAGGAAAAGTCTCCTAGGTCCTCTGTCAACACCCTATCTCACAATGTCAGTAAGTATGGATCGGTCATCTGCCCTGCAATGATAAGGTCTATCAGCTCTGGTCGTGCCTTTCGCATCACTGTCACTGCCCCGCAGTACCCTCGTGACTCCCAGAGTCTCCAACTGCCCACCTCCTCCATGAGTCTCCAACTATGTGCCTACAAGCTGGTCAAGTGGGTGGGCGCCTTCCAATTCAAGGTGTCGGCCACCACATTAGCCTTTCCTGGGTGGTAGGAGATGTTGCAGTCATAGTCCTTCAGGAGCTTTAACCAACATCTCTATCTCATGTTGAGCTCCTTCTAGTCAAACGGGTACCTGAGGCTCTTGTGGTCTATGAAGATCTCGAATGTCTCACCAAATAGGTAGTGCCTCCAAGTCTTCAATGCGAAGACAACTGCTGCCAGCTCTAACTCATAGGTGCGATAGCTATGCTTATGGGGCTTTAGTTGCCGCGAAGCGTAAGCGATAACGTGACCCCACTGCATGAGCACACCACCCAACCCCTGCAACGAAGCGTTGGTGTAAACCATTGTTGAATGCACGGGTTGCTACGCTAACGTGTTTGGTTTTGAAAAAAACTGTCGTCGTAGTATGAAAGCGAAGAACTCGTGTTCAACAAATAAAATTTATACCGGAATGGAAATCCCGAGTCGAACACAGGGAGGCGGACGTTTGATTTAAAAACACACATTTGTTTCATTTGTCACGAAGTAATTTAATTGACTAGAAAGTATCTATCTATTTACACTAAATAGAAGAGAGAGAGAGTGAATGAGAGAGAGAGAGAATATTACAAACAAAAATCAAAAAGAGATATAGAATAAACAAGGAATTCATTATCAGAAGAGTGTTCATTACACTAAACATTACAACTAGAAAGTGGGAAATTGATTACACTAGAAAACAGTAAATCTATTCTAGAAAGCAGTAAAAAGAATGGGGAGAGAGATATCCTCCTCGACGGTTGCTTGGAGGACGAGCCGGACCGGACGACGCCTGGATGAAGGAGGATGGAGTAGGACGAAGGAGGACGAAGCGGAAGAACGAGAACGAGGCAACACGTCGTCGTCGTCGTGGGATCCGCTTCCGAAAGGGGGATGAAAAATTGACTTTATCTCGCGAGAAGCATCCCGGGTGTGGGACAAGCTTCTCTTGAGCTTTGGAGAGGGAGAGAAGAGAAGGAAGGGATGAGAATTTCGTGTGGAGAGGGTCTCCTTTTATAGTTGTAAGGAGTGGGGGCAATTTGGTCATTACAACTCTAAAAACATTAAATTAGGAGTCTTTAGTGATGGATAAAACCGTCGCTAAAGCCCCATCATGGACATAGTGGGGGCGCCCGCTCATCTTTCACAATCGGACGACTTAAGTTGCGCTACCGCCGGCCTCCTTTGCGCACCCACCCGGGTGCGATTCCGCTTGAGGCGCGGCGTGCAATAGCGCGTGGGCGCTATTGAGCGCCCGCAACTGCTCGATCGCGATCGAGCAGTCGCAAAGCCCGCTCACCTGCACCTTAAATGTCGCTCACATAGGCTCAAACGCATGCTGCCCGCTCGCGATAAGGCGTTCGCCCGCTGTGCTGCGTCGTCGAGATGGTCGTGCGGATGTTTTGAGCGGCGCATGATCATGGCCGTTGGATCAAGATCCAACGGCCCAGATCGCGCGTTGGATCTTCTTTGGAGAGGCAGTGGCAGTCCTGAGGGCCAGTTGGATGGTTGAGATGGTGCCACTTGGCACCATCTTGGCCGTCCATCTTCTGGATGATGTAGATGGTGCCACAGGTGTCGGATTAAGTCGATTTTCATGCCATTAGGCTGCGATCATCGATCCAAATCCATCCGTGCGGTCGGATTTGTCGTTTGAAGTGCAGATTCACACCATCTTGGCTCTTGATCTTCTAGGGTTCCCTGATCTTATCTGATGCTACAGATGTCTGATTAGGGCGATCTTAGAATCGTTGAACTCCAATCGTCGCCCTGCTCACATCTGTACGGTTGGATCTTCGATCCAATGCCCTGATAAAATGTTTGCCCTGTCCATGAACATAAAAGGAGACAATTAACCTCCATTTTATTCAAACTAATCTAAATGCAAGATGATGCATGTTATGCAATATTTATAGTATGCAATGCAATCCTATACTTAAAAACATGCATAAATAGACATCTTAAGTAGTGTAAACATGTTTACATCATACCCCCATGGCTATCTTTTGCTAGTCCCTAGCAAAAACTATATGCTATTTATAAAAGAATCAGGTTGGATTATTTGGGCATGAGTTATTTTCAATCACTAAGAAAATATCTACTTCGGCTCTGAACTTTCAAAGACACAACAGTGCCCGAGCATCTGCCAAAATGCAGATCACCTCAAGCCCTCGTTGTAGGTTTCGCCCTACCAGGAGGGGTGACGAAATAAAATGCGGAAATAAAATATAAAGCAATCTCAAAAATCAATCGCACAAGTACACAAGAAATTATAGGTGGAAACCCAAACCGGGTGAAAACCACCACCTAACCCTCTCGAGTTAGGATTTTCCGATCAACCTAGTTGATCAAATCCACTAACCGAATCACTTTAAAACGAGGGTGATTCAACCTCAGTACAACCACGCTACAAGTACGAGGGTAGCGTTCCTCAACCCCTTCTCTCCACGAGAAGGATTTTGTCCCACGAAGGAGACGGGAATTCGCAAAGCGAATACCCAACAAAATAACAAAGATAAAAGAAAACAACAAACCTATAGAGCCAACAAAGTAATTTAAACCTAGCTTCTATAGGAAATAGGAAACTCCCCTTTGCAAGGAGTGCGTCGACGATGACGCGGGTGCGTGAGCCACGCAACGGCGCAATGTCTCTCTCGTAGACAACGGCGGGAGAGCGGGTGCGCGAAGGGAATGATGCTCTCAAGATGTAGAACTTGAGCTTAGAGAGCAAGAGCTTCTTGGACACAAGAGAGTGGAAATACTTGATCTTAGTGTATTGCAAAGTGTTTCTTGTGTTTCTCTTGTTGTGTCTTTGTATTGCAAAGGTTCCCCTCTATTTATAGAGGCCTTAGGAAGGCTTTGGAAGGCTTAGGAAGGGTTCTATAGCCGTTGGGTGCAAAGCCCAAGAGAATCAGGCCGAAATCAGGACAATGATTACATTTGACAGGGTCATCAGACGTCTAACTCTTTCATCAGACGTCTGGAAGGCCACTTTAAGACGTCTAATTTCAAGGTCAGACGTCTGATTCTATGCGGGTTTCCTCCTGACTTGAATCAGATCTAAACAGGGTTTTTGTGCAAGTCCATCAGACGACATGTAGGACGTCTGGCACTATGTCTGGACGTCTGGAAACCTACTTTTTCCGTGGGAATTGATTTCCAAACGTTGCAACGGCTAGAAAATCTCTGAGAAGAGATTCTGGGTCAGCCGAGGCAAAACGGTCATTTATCAGACGTCTGGACAGTCCTATGGACGTCTGATAATGCTCTAACGGTCATAATCTTGAGTGTTTTCTAAGCCAGCCAATGGTCCACTAATTGGACGTCTGGCAAAGTCATCAGACGTCTCCTAAGACGTCTGGTCTAAGGTCTGGACGTCTGATTTCATCAGACAGAACTAACTATGTCCAGCCTAACAGTTATCAGACGTCTGAAACAACAGTCAGACATCTTAAAATTCTTTATCAGACGTCTGATTTGGGAATTAGACGTCTGGAAGTGCTGTTTGAACCCTATATTGATTTTCTAAGTATTCTACAGAAAACCTAAGTATCCTAGGGTTGTGCCGGTGTTCCTAGGACTACTGTTAGGGTTCTTTGAGGCTCTTTAACATGAAATATCTAAGGAAATAAAGAGCAACAAAAGAAATGAAAAATACAACAAGTACAAAAGAAGGAAATCTATCATATTCTTCATTTCCTTCCATCTTCAATCTTTCGCTCCATGCAAACCTCCTCTGTTTTCCGTCAAGCTCCTCCAATCCGTCCTGGATGCGAGCTCGAACTCCGTCTAAACACATCCACATTTGCAATTGACCTGAAATCTAGGACTCAAATTGCAAATGTTAAATAACACGTGTTTTGTTATCATCAAAACAAATGATCGTGGTGCTCTAGCACCAACAATCTCCCCCTTTTTGATGATGACAAAACCGTAAATACATAAAAATCCTCCCCCTTTTTGACATTATCAAAAAGGTTTGATTGGTTTAAAATTCCTATAACTCCCCCTTAAAACATGCTCTTCTATGAGTTTCTTGTGACAAAGGTAATGTCCTCCCCCTTTTTGTAACAATGAGATAGCTATTATTTTTCTCCCCCTTTCTAAAGGAAATTTAGCTACCTTATATCTCCCCCTTAAAAATTGACAATTAGCTCATTAATTTTTAACTCCCCCTATCTAAATGCTTATAAAAAGATAGGGTTAAGAATTTTACCTCACCTACCATGGCCAATAAAATGGCCCGAATGGTGGTGGTGGATGCCACATCGGATGGGGCTCCCATCCGTAGCTTGGAGGCCGGAGCATTGGCGCCGGCCTCCAATCTGGTGGTCGACGTGCGGCGGGTCCGTCGTTTGTTAGCCGTTTCGTCGGTCTTCTTGTTCTCCTCCTTGGTCTACTCCTTGGTTCTCCCAATTCGAGTTGACCAGCCTTTAGTTTGTAGGTCCAGTCCTTTGTGTTGTAGTTATCCCTGAACCCTACAAAACACGATTCTAATTCCTTTTTCGGTATCCAAGTGGGTTTGGATCCGGATTTGTTAGCGGGTCTCTTTGATGGAGATCCTTTCTCAATCTTAGGGCTATAAAACTTGTCTACTTTGTTGATTAATTTGTTAGAATTTTCCCTAAGACATGCAATTTCTTTTTCTATAATTTGCATCTTAGTCTTTAAATCATAGATTTCTAACTTTAGACTATCATTTTCCTCAATCAACTTATTATTTTCATTGATGAGGTTATGATTTTCTAATAATAGGTTATCATTTTTAGGACAAGTTTCTAGATCCTTAAGTTTTATTTCTAACCTATCATTTTCATTTTTAAGAAAACTAAGGTTCTTTTTAATGCTTTTATTTTCTATCCTAAGTGATTTACTAATCTCAAAAAGTTCATTAAAAGCTTCTTGAAGATCGAGATTTACCTCGTTGTCTGAGTCGCTTTCGCTTTCGCTGTCGCTTCCTCTGGCCATGAAACCGAAGCAAGCGGTTTCTTCTTCTATGGTCTTTTCTTCTTCTTCCTCTGAGCTAGAATCGTCCCAAGTGGCTTGGAACGCCTTCTTCTTAGATTTCTTCTCCTTTTCCTTCTTCTTCTCCTTTTTGAGAAGAGGGCATTCTGGTCGCAGATGCCCTTTCCCGTTGCAGTGGTAGCAACGTCTCGGGCTTTCCTTCTTCTCCTTTTTCTCTTTCTTTAATTCCCTACAAAACTTGGAAAAATTTTTAAGTAAAATTCTAAAGTCTTCGTCGTCGGAACTTACCTCGCTATCCGACGCGGCTCTGAAGGCGAGAGTCTTCTTTAGTTTAGGCTCTGGTGTATCTTTCTTCTTCTGCTTCAACTTAGTCTCGTAGGCCATCAGATTGCCTAGGAGATCTTCCATGTTGAGCTCCTCCATTTCGTTTGCCTCTTCGATGGCGGTGACTTTCTGTTCCCATTCCGGTCCAAGGGAACGAAGGAGCTTCCCTTGAAGCTCCCCCTTGATGAAAGTCTTCCCTAAAGCTTTCAAGTTATTTACTATGAGAGTGAACCTAGTGTTCATCTCACTTAAAGTTTCGTTAGTTTTCATAGAAAAAGCCTCAAATTCTTGTGAAAGTAAATTGAGTTTAGAAGTTTTTACCTTAGAGGTACCTTCATGAGTTACCTCGAGTGTGTGCCAGATCTCGTATGCGGTGGCGCATTGCGAGATTCTGTTGAACTCCTCCGGGCTGAGCGCACAATACAATGCGTTCATTGTTTTCGCGTTGAGAGAGAGCTCCCGGATCTGCTGCTGCGAGTAGCCTCCTTGGGGTCGCTTCGGGATCTCGTATGGGGTTTCGCAACATCCCCATACCTCGACTTCAGTGGCTTGGAGCCACGTCTTCATCCTCAGCTTCCAGTAGCTGTAGTTGTTCCCGTCAAAGTAGGGCGGACGGGTTGTGGACTGCCCCTCGGAAATTTTGATCGCTGATGTGCTTCCCTCCATTTGATCTCTTGCCGGATGTTACTCCGATCTCGCAAGACCTGCTCTGATACCAATTGTAGGTTTCGCCCTACCAGGAGGGGTGACGAAATAAAATGCGGAAATAAAATATAAAGCAATCTCAAAAATCAATCGCACAAGTACACAAGAAATTATAGGTGGAAACCCAAACCGGGTGAAAACCACCACCTAACCCTCTCGAGTTAGGATTTTCCGATCAACCTAGTTGATCAAATCCACTAACCGAATCACTTTAAAACGAGGGTGATTCAACCTCAGTACAACCACGCTACAAGTACGAGGGTAGCGTTCCTCAACCCCTTCTCTCCACGAGAAGGATTTTGTCCCACGAAGGAAACGGGAATTCGCAAAGCGAATACCCAACAAAATAACAAAGATAAAAGAAAACAACAAACCTATAGAGCCAACAAAGTAATTTAAACCTAGCTTCTATAGGAAATAGGAAACTCCCCTTTGCAAGGAGTGCGTCGACGATGACGCAGGTGCGTGAGCCACGCAACGGCGCAATGTCGCTCTCGTAGACAACGGCGGGAGAGCGGGTGCGCGAAGGGAATGATGCTCTCAAGATGTAGAACTTGAGCTTAGAGAGTAAGAGCTTCTTGGACACAAGAGAGTGGAAATACTTGATCTTAGTGTATTGCAAAGTGTTTCTTGTGTTTCTCTTGTTGTGTCTTTGTGTTGCAAAGGTTCCCCTCTATTTATAGAGGCCTTAGGAAGGCTTTGGAAGGCTTAGGAAGGGTTCTATAGCCGTTGGGTGCAAAGCCCAAGAGAATCAGGCCGAAATCAGGACAATGATTACATTTGACAGGGTCATCAGACGTCTAACTCTTTCATCAGACGTCTGGAAGGCCACTTTAAGACGTCTGATTTCAAGGTCAGACGTCTGATTCTATGCGGGTTTCCTCCTGACTTGAATCAGATCTAAACAGGATTTTTGTGCAAGTCCATCAGACGACATGTAGGACGTCTGGCACTATGTCTGGACGTCTGGAAACCTACTTTTTCCGTGGGAATTGATTTCCAAACGTTGCAACGGCTAGAAAATCTCTGAGAAGAGATTTTGGGTCAGCCGAGGCAAAACGGTCATTTATCAGACGTCTGGACAGTCCTATGGACGTCTGATAATGCTCTAACGGTCATAATCTTGAGTGTTTTCTAAGCCAGCCAATGGTCCACTAATTGGACGTCTGGCAAAGTCATCAGACGTCTCCTAAGACGTCTGGTCTAAGGTCTGGACGTCTGATTTCATCAGACAGAACTAACTATGTCCAGCCTAACAGTTATCAGACGTCTGAAACAACAGTCAGACGTCTTAAAATTCTTTATCAGACGTCTGATTTGGGAATTAGACGTCTGGAAGTGCTATTTGAACCCTATATTGGTTTTCTAAGTATTCTACAGAAAACCTAAGTATCCTAGGGTTGTGCCGGTGTTCCTAGGACTACTGTTAGGGTTCTTTGAGTCTCTTTAACATGAAATATCTAAGGAAATAAAGAGCAACAAAAGAAATGAAAAATACAACAAGTACAAAAGAAGGAAATCTATCCTATTCTTCATTTCCTTCCATCTTCAATCTTTCGCTCCACGCGAACCTCCTCTGTTTTCCGTCAAGCTCCTCCAATCCGTCCTGGATGCGAGCTCGAACTCCGTCTAAACACGTCCACATTTGCAATTGACCTGAAATCTAGGACTCAAATTGCAAATGTTAAATAACACGTGTTTTGTTATCATCAAAACAAATGATCGTGGTGCTCTAGCACCAACACTCGTCTTATTCAAAGAAAATTTTCTTTTTCGCTTTTTCTTCTTTTCTAATTTTTTTGGATTTTAGAGTTTTAGGGTTTAAGAGTGGCTTTCTACGATCATTCAACTCACCCAAGATTTGATGAGAACTCTAAGTTCTAAGCATCTTATTATGAATTTGATAGACTCGTTGATCGGCATTTAAAATAGACTTCGGATTTCTACGCCTCTAGGTGACCTAAAAAAAATTCTGCCTAAAGGTGTATCTTTACAATCGATAGCTTTCTCCCTACTTTTAGTTTTTTACGGGGTCAACACAGGGGTGAATCCAGTGTATATCTCCCCAATTTATTCTACTTCTCCGCTTCTTCCTAAGTGTTTTGGGATTTTTCAGTGCATTTATTTAGCTGGGTTCTGGACAACCGGTCGATGAGCTGTTCCATCGACAATTTGCCAACCATACTCGTGCGGCGAAGTGTGGCTTATTTCTTTTTTTCTTTTCTCCTTTTCTTTTTGACCTTTTTTTTTCTTTTTAAGTAGGTGGCTTCCCTGGTCTAAAATTTACCTAAAAGCAACAAAAAGAGAAAGATCCAGTGACTGGGCTCTAGACAACCTACCTATGGGCTGTTACCCACGATAACTTGCCAGCCATATCACCCTAGAAGGTTCATTAGCTACCCAATTTCCGTTATAATCACCGAACAATGAGTCAGTGCAAAGAAAGTATGTAGATGCTAAAAACTCAAAGTTCCATCAAATCAGAGGGCGGGTTGATAAGTCGTGTACTTATCACCCAAACTTATTTACTCTAATTAAAATAGAATTCAGGTTGATGAGGACTCAAAAAACAAATCCACATTTTAATGGATACACGGGCTAATTAAGTCCAAAGACCTGAAGGGTCTTTGTGTTCAAATCATAATGTAGTATTTCTTAAGATTGAAAATTTTCTTAAACCCAAGTTCTCTTTCCTAATTCCATTTTTTTATAATAAAAGAAAATAAAATAAATCTACGGAGCTGACGAATAAATTCAGAGATGAATATCCACCCCCCATGCCTATCCAATGCAATGTCCTCATTGTATTAAAAAGGCATAAAACAGAGTGGAATAGCGTAGAAAGCATCTAAATTGCGTGAATGTCAGGTCCATTCCGAGATGAAAACTAAAAAGAACTATATACGTGCTAAATTTAATGCTTTCAGCTAGGCACACTATACAAAGAAGAGAAATAAAAAATTCACAGGTGCATGTCAAAATCAGAATAAACATAAGAAACCTCTGACCTGTCAGTAAATGTCCACAAATGTGGACCAGATTGTGGTGCAGACCCATACCCCATAATCGAGAATATCTCAAGTTCTGGATAAAAATTACCCAAAACCTAAAATCAGTATGCAAGCAGGGTCGAGCCTGCGATTTATGAGGATGCATCCCAAGACCAAAAAGTTGGATTACAGAGAAATCAAGCTCAAAAGGATAATCATCGAATGTGTGCTTGGGTTCGACATCCTCAGAACAAATGTCGTAAGGGTCCTGGTTTGATGGTTTTAGCTTAATAGGAACCCTTCGACTCAGTCTTCTAATTCCTCCAGAACTTGCTTCCCAAATCAAAATTTTCCAGCTCCTATCCTCCTCATTCAGCATGTCAAATTCCAGGACCTCTTGCATATTAATCACCCCATCTGAAATCTCCAAGTCTAAAAGATGTGGCTGAATCAGAATTGACTTAGGTCTAGTTATCTCAAAAACAGAATCATCAATAAACTCAACGGGGTATAACTGACAATCAGGGCATTGGATTGAATCCTCCAGAAAATGCGATTCTGGATCCGTAATGTGAGCCCCAACAAGATCACTTTCCTCAATTATTGGGCTATCAAATGATCTATCAGATTCCTCAGACCCAATCGTCTCACAAAAATCATATTCTGTAAACTCGTGTGAGACTTCGCAACTTGAATGTTCACCATCAGAATCAAAGAAATCAAGATCCGTATTAATGTATGTCCCAAAATCATCTGTCACTTTTTATTCCAAGGAGACATACGTTTTCTCGTACCCTGGCTCAGGGATCTCAGGTGAAGAAATCAGATCATCTCTAATTGGTTGCTCTAATTCAATCTGGTCAGCCTAGTAACACATGTCCCTTCCAACAGGTGCCTGAACGGGTTCTGACATTGGCTTTCCTGAAGGGAGTTCATCCTGGGAATCATCCCACGACTGAACTAAAGCAACCACAAATCTCATCCTTAATTTTGCTAACTTCCCAAGTAGAAACTCACCCGGGTTCTTATCCTTAACATCCTGGAGCCAATCCAACAAATAAATATTCAAATCATCAATCATCTGAATTAGGGGCTCCAATCTTTCAATGGAAGGTGTTGGCTAAACTTCTAAAGTTTGTATGATATTCCTCAAGTTAGCCAGAACCTTATCTTGAACCTGGTTACCCTGAACCAAATGAGTTGGTTCAGGGTTGGGCAAGTTTGGGATCAATGCAGAGGAGTTAACGAATTGAGATTCATTATACCCTTACTGATAATAGGTCATTTCGGATTGTTCAAAAGGTGGTGATGACCTAAAGGCAGTGTAATCAGAGGATGGGTAAGAATCAGTGTATCCTTCTTGATTGTAAATCGTATTAGGTTATTCATGAAAGGGTGACGATCTATAATCGATGTGGCTCTGAGAAAGATAGAAATCACAATCATAGTGTTCAGGGTTAGACCCTAAACACGGAGGTCCGGAACTGTATCCCCAATCCGAGTTATCCCAACTAACCGATGGTTGGTTACAATACGAATCGGGATAATCGTCATGTTGAGGATAATTCAAAACAAGAGGGAAAGAGCGGGAATACATGTAATATGTGGAAGGATTCATGAGAGATGGGAGGAAGAAAGGCGCCCTGCAATACAAACAATCAAACCTGTCCTTAAGTGGGCTAACCTAAAGACCTACAGACTCCCAAAACCCATCTTGAGATAAAGGAACGATTTGATCTACTTCTGTCTGTTCAATTCAACCAGTTAGAAGGAAGGACTGGGGAGAAGGTTCTTCCATCAACTTGCGCCTCCGGTTCTTAGTGTACCCCCTAGTCGTGCCCGTTTGATTCTGCTCCCCTAGCTAGACATCAGATTGAATAGTAGAAACAGACTAATAAAAAATAATCTCGTTCTGGGCTCTAAAGAGCAAGTCGAATCCTTAAGGCCAACGTCTACTCTATTTTATTTAGGGCTAGGTTTGAATGTGCTTTGGAATGTGATGGACCCTTTATCTGGGTTGTACCCTTAATGATTGATTGATTTGTGTGTGCATGCACAACCAGTGGTTTTCAAGCAAGATTATTTTTTATCTGATGAATTTTAGAGTTCAAATCTTGCTTAGTAGCTTTTAGGATTCAACTTTAGGTGTTTTCAAACAAGTTTTGTTGGCACACCAGGTTTTGCAAGCACAGGTGAAGATGTTTTCCTTTAAAACTTAAAAGAATGTGGAGTGCCTAATAAATCCCTAAGAGTTGAACCTATGTGGCAGCTACTTGATGAGTTGATTTTAATTGAAGTGGTGCGGCCCAATCAATTCAAATAATTAGCCTGTTGCACCATTTAATTAGGCACACAAATGATTACCTAATCTGATTTCTACTCAATTGTGTTTGGATGTGTATACCGGCTCCAAAGATCGGTTTACCGGTTGAGTTTGAAAATCAGATGAGGTTGTGTACCTCTGTGAGATTTTTTTTTTAATTTTCTTTTTAAATATGGAGGTTGGGGCGGGTGTGGGTGTCAAACAACAAATAATCTAACCTTAGAGTTTATAAGAACACCTAGGTTGATTAATGTTTATGTTATTATGTGGTGAAATGAAATCTAATGGGTGGGAGGTGGGGGATAACTTACAAAACCTTCCACAGCACTTTACTCCAATATACTGCTTTTGCTTGTCTCGAAAGAGTACCTGCAATCACAATAAGAAAGGAGAGAAGTGAGGTAAATGATTTGTAAGTTAGAAAACGCGAAGAAAAATCAAAGATCGTCGCCTCCCTGGCAACAGCGCCAAAATGTTGAACGCACGGGTTGCTACGCTAACGTGTTTGGTTTTGAAAAAAATTATCGTCGTAGTATGAAAGCGAAGAACTCATGTTCAAAAAATAAAATTTATACCGGAATGAAAATCCCGGGTCGAACACAGGGAGGCGGACGTTTGATTTAAAAACACGCATTTGTTTTATTTGTCACGAAGTAATTTAATTGACTAGAAAGTATCTATCTATTTATACTAAATAGAAGAGAGAGAGTGTGTGAGTGAGAGAGAGAGAGAATATTACAAACAAAAATCAAAAAGAGATGTAGAATAAACAAGGAATTCATTATCAGAAGATTTTTCATTACACTAAAGATTACAACTAGAAAGCGGGAAAATGATTACACTAGAAAATAGTAAATCTATTCTAGAAAGCAGTAAAAAGAATGGGGAGAGAGATATCCTCCTCGACGGTCGCTTGGAGGACGAGCCGGACGGAACGGCGCCTGGATGAAGGAGGATGGAGCAAGACGAAGGAGGACGAAGCGAAAGAACGAGAACGGGGCAGCACGTCGTCGTCGTCGTGGGATTCGCTTCCGAAAGGGGGATGAAAAATTGACATTATCTCGCGAGAAGCATCCCAGGTGTGGGACAAGCTTCTCTTGAGCTTTGGAGAGGGAGAGAAGAGAAGGAAGGGATGAGAACTTCGTGTGGAGGGGGTCTCCTTTTATAGTTGCAAGGAGTGGGGCAATTTGGTCATTACAACTCTAAAAACATTAAATCAGGGGTCTTTAGTGACGGATAAAACCGTCGCTAAAGCCCCATCGTGGGCATAGTGGGGGCGCCCGCTCATCTTCCACGCCGCCCACGTTCAGCCGCTCTTAGCCATCCGATCGTGAGATCGGACGGCTTAAGTCACGCTACCGCCCGCCTCCTTTGCAAGAACTGCCCGCATGTGATTCCGCGTGAGGCGTGGCGTGCAATAGCGCGTGGGCGCTATCGAGTGCCCGCAGTCGCTCAATCGCGATAGAGTGGTCGCGGAGCCCGCTCACCCGCGCCTCAAATGCCGCTCGCGCAGGCTCGAACGCGCGCCGCCCACTCGCAATAAGGCGTTCGCCCGCTGCGCTACATCGTCGAGGTGGTCGCATTATATTTTGAGCGGCGCATGCTCATAGTCTAGATGATGGAGATGGTGCCACGGGTGTCGGATTAAGTCGATTTTTGGGCCATTAGGCTGCGATCATCGATCCAAATCCATCCGTGCGGTCGGATTTGTCGTTTGAAGTGTAGATTCACACCATCTTGGCCCTTGATCTTCTAGGGTTCCCCAGTCTTATCTGATGCTACAGATGTCTGATTAGGGCGATCTTGGAGTCGTTGAACTCCAATCGTCGCCCTAATCACATCTATACGGTTGGATCTTCAATCTGAGGCCCTGATAAAAAGTTTGCCCTGTCCATGAACATAAAAGGAGACAATTAACCTCCATTTTATTCAAACTAATCTAAATGCAAGATGATGTATGTTATGCAATATTTATAGTATGCAATGCAATCTTATGCTTAAGAACATGCATAAATAGACATCTTAAGTAGTATAAACATGTTTACATCAACCGTGAACCTGCCACTGCTGTCTGGGATGGTAAGCACATAGCTGAAGTCAGTCTCTCCTTCAACTCCTGAAAGCATGCCTCACACTCGTCAATCCAGAAAAAGGGCACGTCCTTCCGAGTTAGCTGAGCCATAGGACGAGCGATTTGAGAGAACCCTTTGATAAACCGTTGGTAGTAGCCTACCACTCCTAGAAAGCTGCGTATCTCTGTCACTGTGCGTGGTCTCTCCCACCTGAGCACAGCCTCAACCTTGGTTGGATCCATAGCCAATCCGTCTTTTGAAATTACCTGGCCCAAGAAAGTCATCTATCTCAGCAAAAACTCACACTTGCTGTACTTGGCATACAGCCTGCGTCGTCTCAAAGTATCCAAGACCATACGTAAATGCTGTTCATGTTGTGTCTGATCCCGAGAGTAGACTAGGACGTCATCGATGAACACCACCACAAATTGGTCTAAGTACGATCTGAAAACATGGTTCATCATGTCCATGAAAGCAGCAGGGGTGTTGGTCAGCCCAAACGGCATGACCAAGAACTCGTAGTGCCCGTACTGAGTATGGAAAGCTGTCTTGGAGACGTTGGTCTCCTTGATCCTCAACCAGTGGTAACCTAACCTTAGATCTATCTTAGAGAACACTGTAGCATCTCTCAACTGGTCAAAGAGGTCATCGATACGAGGCAGCGGGTACTTATTCTTGACAGTGACCCGATTCAGCTGTCGGTAGTCGACACAAAGTCGCAGGGTACCATCCTTCTTTACAAACAACACAAGGGCTCCCCATGGGGATGCACTGGGCCTCACAGAACCCTTCTCCAACAGGTCCTGTAACTGTGACTTGAGTTCTCGCATCTCAAGTGGTGCCATCTTGTACGGTGCAATAGAAATGGAGCTGGTCCCCAATACTAGTGAGATCTCAAACTTGATCTCACGCTCAGGTGGTAGTCCTGACAGCTTCTCTAAGAAGACGTTGGGGTACTCACAGACCACCGGGATACTCTGAAAGTCAGCCAAGAGGCTAGGCTCTGTTGCAACACAAGCTAAGAAGCTCTCACACCCTTGGCCCAAAAGCTTCGCTGCTCGAAGCGCAGAGATGCACCTGAAACCACCGACTGGCCATGAAACTCAAAGGGAGGCAACTCCGATATGGAGAAGACAATCTTTCTCCCAAAACAGTCCACCAAGGCACGATAGGCAGACAGCCAGTCCATCCCTAGGATCACGCCAAAGTCCTCCATCGGGGTTACTATTGAAGTTTCCCTACCAGGAGGGGGTGATGTAATAATTGCGGAAATAAAATATAAACAATCTCACAAGATGCAGTCACACAAAGTACACAAAGTATTTTTAGGTGGAAACCCAAACCGGGTGAAAACCACCACCTAACCCTCTCGAGTTAGGATTTTCCGATCAACCAAGTTGATCAAATACACTAAACCGAATCACTTTAAACGAGGGTGATTCAACCTCAATTACAACCACGCTACTTAGACGAGGGTAGCGTACCTCAACCCCTTCTCTTCACGAGAAGTATTTTGTCTCACGAAGGAGACGGGAATTCGCAAAGCGAATACCCAACCAAATAACAAAGATAAAACAAGTAATCCTATAGAGCCAACAAAGTAATATTTAACCTAAGCTTCTATAGGAAATAAGATGCTTCCCTTTGAAAGGAGTGCGTCGACGACGTGAATGCGTGTGCCACGCGACGGCACAACGTCTCTCTCGTGAACAACGGCGAGAGAGCGGGTGCGCAACAGCTTGATGCTCTCAAGATGAAGAATTAGAGCTTAGAGAGCAAGAGAGTCTTTTTGGACACACAAGAGTGTGAAAGTGTGTAGCTAGGTGTGTCTTGTTGTTTCTCGGTGTGTTTTTGTGTTGCAAAGGTTCCCCTCTATTTATAGAGGCCTTAGGAAGGCTTTGGAAGGCTTAGAAAAGCTTCCATAGCGGTTGGGTACAAAGCCCAAGTGAATCAGCCCGAAATCAGGAACAATCATTGCTCTGACAGGCTTATCAGACGTCTAATTCTAGCATCAGACGTCTGGAAGTTCACTTTAAGACGTCTGATTCCAAGGTCAGACGTCTGATTTTGGGCGGGTTCCTTCCTGACTTGAATCAGATCTAAACAGGGTTCTAGCGCAAGTCCATCAGATGACATCTGGGACGTCTGGCACTATGTCTGGACATCTGGAAACCTACTTTTTCTGTGGGAATGGATTTCCAAACGTTGCAACGGCTAGAAAATCTCTGAGAAGAGATTTTGGGTCAGCCGAGGCAAAATGGTCAATTATCAGACGTCTGGAAAGTCCTATGGACGTCTGATAAGGCTCTAACGGTCACATTCTTCAGTGTTCGCTAAGCCACCTAACGGTCCACTAATTGGATGTCTGGCAAAGTCATCAAACGTCTCCTAAGACGTCTGGTCTAAGCTCTGGACGTCTGATTTCATCAGACAGAACTAACTATGTCCAGCCTAATAGTTATCAGACGTCTGAATCAACAGTCAGACGTCTTAAAACACTTTATCAAATGTTTGATTTTGGAAGTAGACGTCTGGAAATACTGTTTGAACCCTATATTGGTTTTCTAAGTTCTCTACAGAAAACCTAAGTATCCTAGGGTTGTGACGATGTTCCTAGGGCTACTGTTAGGGTACTTTGAGGCTCTTTAACAAGAATCTAAGTAACAAAAATAAAGAGCAACAGAAGAAACGAATAATACAAGGAGTACAAGAGAAGGAAATCTATCCTATTCTTCATCTCCTTCTTTCTTCAATCTATCGCTCCTCGCGAATCTCCTTGGTTTTCCATCAAGCTCCTCCAATCCATCCTGGATGCGAGCTCGAATTCCTTCTAAACACGTATCCATTTGCAATTGGCCTGAAATCCAAGACTCCAAGTGCAAATGTTAAATAACACATGTTTTGTTATCATCAAAATAAATGATCGTGGTGTTCTAGCACCAACAACTATTAGGTCAGTGGGAAGACTGTGTACCCCTATAGCGACCTCGTAGTCTGTAAATACCTCCTATGCTATGAATAACTGTCCACCTGGCCCTCTAATTAGGAACGAAACCTCTAATAGTACACTGCCCGACCCCAAACTGACGGCAAAACTCGAGGAGACAAAAGAGTGTGTGGCACCAGAATCAAAAAGAATGTAGACTAATCTGCTAGAAACGGAAATCATATCTGCCACCACAGAACCTAAAGCCCTAGTGTCTCTGTGTGTTAGAGCGTTAATACGCCCCTCAGCTCTGGGTGTAGACGAAGCATCCATGCTCTGGCTCGGGCGAGCAACAGTTGGCCGATACCCTCCTCGTGACTGTTGTCCTCCTCCACGTGCCTGTTGACAGCGGCCGCCAGCTCGGCCTCCAACGCTCAGTGCGGAGATCATCTACTGTGCTCCGACCCTAGATGGGCAGTCCCTCCTAGTGTGGCCCGGCTGGCCACATTGGTAGCAGAGAGGGGCACGGCCTCCTCCCTCAGTCAGTCCCTACTGGTGGATGGGCAAGGGTCTGGTGCTAGTAGCTGGCCCCTGTCTGGGATCCCCAAAGGTCACTGGTGGCCCCGTAAAATGAGACGGCTCTCCTACGGCCGCCGTGTGCCTCCTCTCCCGACGGCCCTGTGAGTACTCTGGCTGGTAGGGCCTCTTCCGTCCGCTATCAGTGTCTCGCGCGGTCGAGTTGGTCTCCTCGTAGGTCATGGCTGCCTCAACCACACAAGAGAAAGTGGGCAACTTCAGGGGTTTCACATACCCCCGAATCGCAGGTCGAACCCCCTCGGTAAACCTCCATAGGTGCTCCTCCTCAGTAGACACAGCTATCGAGGCAAAGCGTGACAGCTCCAGGAAACGCATTCGGTACACACTAACTGTCATCGCTCCCTGGCGGAGAGTGGAACTCTCACCTCTTCTGATCCTTCCAGGTCTACAGAAAGTACTACTCGCAGAAGAAAGCCACAAACTGGTCCCACGTCGGCTCTCTCCCCTCCTGGCCTCTAACTGCCCTCCACCACCTGTGGGCTGTGCTCTCTAACTGGTACGTAGCAAAGGGCACGCGACACTCTACAGGAGGGCAAAGGGTGTTGAACACCTTCTCTATCTACTCCAGCCAGTCCTCTTCCTCAGACAGGCTCTCATCCCCCTTGAAGGAGGGGCTTCAACTTCTGGAACTGGCCGAAAAGCTTGTGGTGGAGCTACAATGGGGGAACAACTACGCTCCAGGCAAGGAGGGCTCATGTTCAGAAGTGTCTGAGGGTGGTGCAGGTGGTGGAGGATCACCCCCTACCCCTCCAGCTCGTACGGCGCTGCGATAGTCCCCCTGTCCCACAGAGGACTCTCCCTCCACGTCCTCAAGGAGGGGTGGCTGAGGAGGCTGCTGGAGCTTCTCCCGTACGATATCTCGGATCAGCTAGGTGAGATCCTGGGCCTGGATGCCCAGAAGGAGAGGTGGATCGACTGGTGCCTCAGGTCCGGCACATCTGCCCCTCCGACTCTGCCCATGGCACGTCCGCGGGCTGCCTCGAGAACTCCCCGACGAGGCATCTCCTACAAGGAGATGCAAGAAAAAGAGCAAGAACTGTCAATGATAATAGATTACATCAAGAGATAAGACTCGAAAGCGAAGATCAAAGCGATACGTTGTGATGGCTATCCTAGTTACATGCATGTGAGTGGCTATTTTCAGACCATTTGGTTCATTTCTCGTGAACGACTATGCTCTAATACCATCTTGTTATGACCCGATCCCAGATCCCTACAGGACCTGAGACCAACCCGCCTCAACTAATCCCAAGACCCAGTCATCCAATGAGAAATAACCAAAAGTAGAAAATATTCCACAACCACAAGTACAATGTAACCAAGCAGAAATTAATACAGAAACAGTAAAGGAATCAGAAGAAATGTCTCATAATAGTACAAGCCATCACAACTACAATAGCGGAAAGTAAAGCAGGAATATAATAGAAAAAGTATTACATATAACAAATACTCACTAATACAGCAAAAGAATGTGCTAGAATAGAAACAACAATAGCTAAGGCTAGGCTCGACTGAGCCTAGCTCCCTCTGTAGCCAGTGGTGCTGGCTGCTCAACTCCCTGACCTGAATAAGGTTATAAAATTTCGTAGTCAACTAATGTTGAGTAGAGTACTAATTAAGCCATTTACATGCAATTAAGACAAGCAACTAATTAATTATTCATTTTCATTTAGCTCAACCAAGTAGTTATAATTTGTTTGTTCTTTTATTTATCTGGTCATCTCTTGATCTTGTCTGTTCCTTAAGGGAACGATCTTGATTGCAGTCTTTCCCGTGATGTAGGATGTACACATGGAGCTCTCCTAGCCGAGAGAGTCCCCCGTGGTAATCCTACACCCAGTCAACCACCCCGAGGTCACGGTCATGACGTAGCGGTGACTACAGCACACGCGATAAGCGCACGGGTAGTTACCTGGCACTGGCACGCGGTTAGTCGTTTCCGCTAGCGGGTATGCCTAAAAGTACCGTACGAAATAGCACAGGGCCTTGTCGTCTCAGAACAGGGGTCTCACCCCTCAAAATAGAACAGGGGTCTAGCCCCTCCACAATCCGCGTACCCTCATCCAACTATCCCGGTTTGCCTAGTGGACCTAACAAAAGTCGATGTAGGGTGGCTAGTCCTAACCTCGGGCCTCGTGGGGCAGCTAGCTCCCTCCCTACACTAAGTAGCTCACCTCGATACCACGTACACGAGGGCCAAACAGAAGTCGATGTAGAGTGACTAGTCCTAACCCCAGGTCTCAACCCCAAGGGCCGGTTAGCTCCCCTCTACACTAAAGGGACAGTTGCTCTCCTTAGTACCAGGTACACAAGGGCCAACTCACTTCCCGTCTACTTACTAAGTTCTTTCCATATACAAGAGTTCTTCTCCTAATCCCCCGTAGGGTTCATGCTTGTATTCCTTTCATTCCATTTTCCAACATTCAGATCTCACTATTCATATTACAAGTTTCATTCTTATAATAGGCAGCTTATGTTTTACTAACCGAGAAAGCATCACATCAGTAAACTAATACATTTACTAGCAAGTTGGTTTAACATGCATCTCAAGGAAATAATGTAGCTCAAGCAATATTCATTCGTTTATGCCCTAGGGTTCATTTCACGTCCTAAGGTTCAATTAAGTTATTCTGAGCATGCACTTTGTTTGATTAAATATTGATATTAAAGCAAACCACTCTACCGAGAAACACGAGAGGAATGGGGGCTAGAACCGCAAGTCCTGTCGTCTCCGCGGGCCCCGAACACACTACAGGCTAGTGACCTGTACCAATGACTAAGTCACATCAGACGAGTTCAAAATAGTATATACTCGATACTAACATGTAGAGAAACTCGAGTGGAAACCAACAGTACTTCATTTGCGAAAATCCTATTCTGTTTGGGCCCTAAACAGGCCAAAAACGCGTATATTACCCAAAATTAAACGTCTGGGACTAAGCCCAGACGTCTTAAAAGACGTCAAAACTCACCCTGTGTTTCCTGCGGCTTCCTCAGACGTCTGGATCCTTTCGCAATCATCTGAGGGGAGTCCCAAACATCAGACTCACCTTCCGGTCGTCTAGGAGTACAGTCAGACGTCTGGCGATATGCTCGGATGCCCAAAAGTACCTTGAAGGGCGCACCGCACGCCTTTCCAACGCTCTACACCTGCATACAAACTCACAGACCCAAAATTACCTAAGGGTCCCGTCTGCATGGCCGGAACCCACATAGAAACACATACCTCAGCGCTAAACGTGCTTGTAGACGTCCGGCTTCAGCTCCGGACATCCCGCTGCTACTCCAAACGTCTGGTAGATGCTCCAGACATTTGATACTAAAAAAGATCTAGTACGCAAAACTCCTTGCGACATTTGTCTTCCTCGCTGCCTCCGCTCGCAGCACTACAGCAGCAGCTCCAGCAGTTGCGAGAGGTCGAGGAGCTCTTCTCCACGAGCTCCTCCTTCTCGTGCACACCCTCGACTCCTCCCACATGAGCTCTCAAGCTTCCGCAGTCGCTCTCTGGCCGCACAAGCTTCCCTCGTGACTCCGAGTGCCCGCTACCACACCTGCAACAAGGCACTCCCCGCGCGTGAGCCTTTTGACCGTGCACTCGCGAGCTCCCCCAAGCCTTCTCCTTCTCCCACGCTCTCGCTCCTCGCTCACACTCTCCTCTCCTCCTCTGCGTCCCATCCTTCTTCCTCTCCACTCGCTGCGCTGGGGGCGGGGAAGAAGATGCTGCCGGTAGGGGGAAAGGAGATGGAAGTGGTGGCTGGTGGTGATGTGGAGAAAGAGGAAGGGTGTGGGGGTTTAAATAGATGGGTTGTTAGGGTTTTGGGTGAGGAGGCTAGAGGGGGGAAAAGGGTGTGTGTGTCGCATGCGTGCGGAAAGGAAAAGAACATACAGTTTTCCTTACTTTCAGATGTCTTACCCTCTATCCGGACGTCTGGATAGGTGTCTGGTGAACACTCCATATGTCTTATCCTACCAAAAATGGAGGGTCATTTCACCCACAAATTCCCCTACGTCACTTTTTGCATCATTATTTATGTTTCCTTACTTTTTGGCTATTATTGATTATTGATAGATGGTTAGGTTCATTTGTTAATATTAGAGAAAAAGTAAATAAATGCTCTTTACAACTTGTTTTGTAATATATGGATGAGAGTGGTGATTTTAACCGGTGTATTTTGTATTTTATCTTTTCATCAATGAAAAATTACTTTCCATAGATAAAAAATCACATTACAAGTGAAAAATAATTTTCCACAGATGAAAAGGTAAAACAAACAGTACATTTTCATTTTCAATCAGCATATTTTAATTTTCAACTAATATATTTTGATATTTAATCGATTAAAAATCATCTCCAATTAATATATTTTGACTTACTTAATCTTCAACGATCTCACATTATAAAATATATTACAATACATATTTTTATACTCACGCCCTTTTATTTGTTGACAATGCTTTAGTTATTATTAATAATGTGTGGAACATACCTTACTTGTTGATATTTCTTTGGAATCTTCTGTCAATAAATTATTTTTTATTTGTTTATAATACTTAATTGGTGAATTAATATGTCGATTATGGTTTTATTTCTTATTAATAATTGTTTAAGAGACTTTTCACTATAATTTTGTTCCATCTATCGATAACATTACATTTCGTAATTGATATATGTTTGTTCCAACAGAGTGATTAATGTGTGGGCTTGTTTATACCACATCCAACAGGATTATTGTGTGACATTTGAACTTGATTTATTTATCTCCTTTGGATTTATCAATATTACCTCATATGCCTTGTATTATTTGATGTGAATATATAGCTACTCGTCATACTCCAAACTTGTTATGAAATATGTAAGTCATAAATGTTACTAATATATATGTATATATACATGCATGATTTCCATAAATATATAAGCATAATAGTATGTATATAGTTTTTGAATTTTAGAATTAAGAGATATTTAATTGATTAATTCTAATTAACCCAACCCACACCCATCCCACCATACTGTATATCCTTAGTCATTGCCTTTTTCGACTATTGATTTCTACGGTCTTGATTGTATTTATCACATCAGATTTAATATTTATCTAATAAGACAATCAAACAGGTTAAAGCCACCAAGTGTGGAGCATTCGTCAAGTCGAGCTTACCTAAGCCTAAAGCCCAGAGCCGACTTGGCTTGAAGCTTTTCTGAGACAGATCTAGGCTTAGACTTTAAGCCCATTTGATTTCGAGGGAGGGCAAGCGGTAGCCCACCAAAGGCGAGATTGGGCCCAATTGGACAAAAATATACATACATATATATACCCACATGCATGCATACATAAATTACATGAAAATACGATATAGTTGCAAGTAATGGGAAAACATCTACAAGTTATATCACAACGCTTGTGCCGCTACCTAAGAAGTTAATGCATTGATCCGACTGGTTATTGAGACATTAGGTATTTCCCGTAAGAAAGTAATGGCTTTTACTTTTTTCTATAAAAGGAATATAATTTATTCAGCCTCTATTAAGACAGTCTTCCGATAATAATCATCTTTTATTTTCATTTCCATTTTAAAATATTGTTATAAAAAAGCCTAAATTAGTTCCTAAACTCAGTTAAAAAAAAAAAAAAAAGAAAAAAAGGCCTACTCATTTACAAGAAAAATCTACATAATTTGTTATACAAAAATTTCAAATTAGATCCTATAAAAGAATTCACATAACACTGTAAAAAATTGCCCAAATTAATTAATGGGCCAAACCTAGCCTAGGCCCAAAATAATAGTCTTTGGGTTGAGCTTGGATCTTAATCGACAGAAATTTTTCGACCTTCAGCTAAGTCCATGACGTCCTGAGAAAAAAAGGAAATGCAGGCCGTAGAAGGTTTGGGTTGGGTTCACTGCTCCACTCCAGTCCCGCCTATTCCAGCCATCTACCTTATTCCATCAAAGTTTCTCCTCCTATCAGATGCAACCTTAAGATGTGAAACTCTCAAATTCAACCTAAGCTTACCTCCAATCATACTTTCCTCGTAGGAATCAACAAGGTGTAACCAAGGTGGATTAAGGAGACTAGGGGATGGAAGGCCAAACTCTTCTCAATCGAAAGTTCGAAATCCAAACTCAAACATAGGCTTGTCAAGACCCAGGTTTTCAACCTCAGCTCCAGTCCGTCAAACCCCACAAAGTAAAAGGATAGCACGGATATCGCCCCAAAGTAAACCATCCCAGTGAGTGACTGAGTTTGTTGAGATGTAAAAATTCCATTCATGATGCCCAATACGATAACATGCAATCAAAGCATCATCGAATAATTAACTCGCGGTCGATTGTAGAGGAAATGCATAGCCCATTCTCGAATCCTCCGCTTCTTTGACTTGATGAGGCCGCGCGCTTTATTTTCGAGCTCAGTCACCCTTAATTCCTAGTCAAGCTGCAATCCTCTATGCATTTGTAAGGCCAAGTCCTCGTTGTGTAACCCTTATTACACGTACACCACCACCATATCCCTGTCCCATTCAGAACGTTTCAAAGATAACAAACATTAATAGAATCCTCCAAAATAAATCTTCTCGTGATAAAGAAAAAGTTGGGCTTTGATTTCCTCAAGAGCTACGATCAGGCATGGACGTCGACGTTATTTTTTGCGGTATCCACAATATATATATATATATATATATATATATATATATATATATATATATATATATATATATATATATATATATACACCCACACACATTAATTGTTTGCATACAAAATTAAGGGAAACACTATCCGAAGATCCTTGTAAAATTTTGACTCAAACAGCAACCAGGAATCATCCATTGGTTGGGACCCAAAAACAACCCAACCCCCAAATTTGCTACACATTTCTTGATTTGGACACAATATTGCCAGCTGCATCACTCAACTATAAATGATCATCCACATCGATCGTCTTCGCTGTAATCTTGTTTCAGTTCATATCCATAGAGATTGCAAAGCCCAAAATCATCATATCAAGATGAATAATTAATAGCCAAACATGGAGAATGGCTAAAGTAGAATATTTCTATTGGAAATAATATTTCGAGTGCAGCGGTTAATTAAGCAAACCTTCTTCCGTATGATGATTTGCATAGCCATTAACAGATTCCTCAGAATGCAGATGCCGTCGCTTGAAGCTAAACGAGCACCTGTACTTTTGTCTCACAGGCTCTATTACCTTGAAAGAGCACATCAGGCCCTCATCTATATTCATCATCGCTCCATTGTTATCGAACTCACCGCAGTAGTTGGGAGCAGAAAATAAAGTCACTAGTTTCCGCTCTGCAAAGAGCTGATATCCATCCTCAACAACCTGCCAACATATATTTATATAATTAAGAGGAAGAGATGGCAATAAGTGCACCACTGATTCATGTAATAAGATCATATATATATATATATATATATATATATATATATATATATATATATATAGGATAGAGATGCGGCCAGAGAACCTGATGGCCACGGCATATAAGATCGAGATCATGCTTCTTGAGGAATTCCTTGAGAACATCAGCTCCAAAGTTGTACGAAATACCCCGCTCGTAATTGGGGGTCCATCCACCAAATTCCCAGCAAGGATCTGACCAGAGAAGATCACAAAGCAGCCCTTTCTCGGGGATCTCAGTGGGGCGTTGGAGTTCACGTATCTGATCTAAACTCTCCAGATCTGGAGAGAGGCCACCATGCATGCATAGGATCTTCTTCTCAATGATAGCCGCCGTTGGGATGCAATCGAAGCATCCGGAGAAGGTCTTCCACAACTTCACGGAGAATCTTGTCTTGCATTCGTCGAAAAACCCGTATATTCGGTTTATCGACCTGCATTCGTGGTTGCCCCTTAGGAGGAAGATCTTGCCTGGATATCTGATCTTGTACGCGAGGAGCAGGCATATCGTTTCGATGTTCTGCTTCCCACGATCCACGTAATCGCCAAGGAATAGATAGGTGGACTCCGGAGGGTACCCGCCTTCATCGAAAAGCCTCAGGAGATCTACATACTGCCCATGAACGTCACCTAGCATTTTGGACAGAAATGCATGAGACCTTCCAACTATATACATTTATCATCCATTGTCCGTTAATTTGCTGGTTTATTTGCATATATATTTAACCGAACTACATTGAAACATATATGATCCAGGACGAATGCAGATAAGACGGTAATTACATATATAATCAACATATATGTAGAGCATTATTCCCAACCAATAGTGATTTAGATATATCTAATCAACATCTGAAATGTCCAGTCTCACGAAGACGTGGGGAAGTTATATAAGCAAACCAAAAAGCCTCCTACTGATTTTAGTTTAGATATATGCAATCTTGGGTTGCCAATATTTCTTATTGTTAACCTTTAGCTCCATCTTTATTTTAATGTGTGTGATCTCAAGTTAGTTACCTCTAAATTGGATATTGGGGGCTGGGCTAGTAATGCAAGCTAGTAACACAGCCTGCATAGAATGTGGATCCATGGCTGTCTATGCTGTTAATGCTATGCTCACTCAGCAAGCACTTGATTCACCATTCAATCAGTCAGCTAAATGAGAGAAACCCCATGTGCTAAGGAGCCCTTTAGCAAAATACATCATCTGCAACTAATGAAAATATCTAAAGATTGCCTGTGAAAGTAAGGTTAATGATATACTTTCATTGGAAAGGACTTAAACTTAGCAAGTAACCAGTTTAGATAATAAAACGTGAATGATCATCGCTTACAACGTTTGGAGGCCTGCCTATCTACATTAGACACATTATGGGACAATAATGTATGATATGGAGCTCCTCTTGCAATCTAAACAGTACTTTATCCTAGACATCATTGAAAACAAAAGTAGACTTCCATTGTAACTATACAGAAAAAAAAAAGGTCTTTTTACATGCAAACAAATACTAAATGGCCTAATTCTAGACCAAAATTTGCAGGGAAATACAATTCTGGTTTAGCTTTAGAGTTCTAAATGGATCTCCAGTGGAGATGGATCACAAGTTGCCACTCTCAAATACGTAGAATGTGTCATTAGCTATAAGTCATTGATGCATACGCTCAAAAGAGATGTAATTTTTGGTATTTTCTGAAATGCCGGTTGGACAATCTTCTTATATAACATGAATTACATGGCATCTGAATTTCAAGCGTTTCTACCATGTTAGTTCACATTTTTCATCTGTTCGTAAGAGTCTCACAACGATTAGCCACAGGCTACCACTGCTGGTATGAAAATTTCGAAACAGCAATGTTTAAGGGGAATATGTCTGTATAGGATATATGTGGCTGTTTTACTGGTAGTAGGGCTGAGCAATGGGCCTTATAGGGATAATTTAGGCCTAGCCTAAGCCCATTTAATTAAGCGGATCTATGGACTCATTTAATTTGTAAAATCATGACTCAAGTCCAACTCTGACCCAAAGTAAATGGACCAAGGCCTAGACAGGTTAGATCTATTTATTATTCAAAATGAATGATGAAGTGTGTAATTTAGTAAATAAAAATCATAAGAAAATCCGTATAACTTAATTATAATTGATAGCAAATACAAAAGTAATAATAAATTAATTAAAACTATAAATTCAAATTTAGTATACTTATCTGTAATTTTGACAATGTAACAAAGAAATTGGAAATATTTGGAGACGTGACAAAGAAACTAGGGAGAGTTGTATCATTTACTAAGTTGTCCCTAATATTTGCTATTTTTAAGTTTGAATACATTATACATATGGGTGGTAGGGTTGTCATAGTTAGTGCACCCGCAACCTATAAGGCTCTCCTTGTGAGGGGTTCGCGAGTTCGATTCCCCGCGACTTGCCCATACTTGTATAGTGTCCTGGGGGCAGTTGTGACACTGTGCCGATCCGTCCAACCACCAGGGCTTACGTCAGGAGTGACAGGCTTCCCGGAATTTACCTCTAATTGCACAGAGGGTTCCTTGTTATCAAAAAAAAAAAAACATTATACATATAAGTTCCAGCTCAGTAGCTGGGTAACAACCTTAATTAACAGACTACATTCAATTCCGTTACAAATACCATACATGTAACAAAGCATACGATGAATTCTCAGAGGGATCGTAAGAAAAAAAGGTGCCCATAAAATAGGAATTCCAGTGTCGACCTAAAGCTAAGGTTCAAACCCATTTACGTCTACAGGGCTAACGCCCAATGGATATGAAAGTTAAAAAAGTCTCTTGGTTCAAGGAAAAGATTTTTGGCAAGAGGAATTCAGCAATCGGGAAATCTTCCATCAGCAACCAAAATTTCAAAAGCAGATTCTTCTTTCCTCATGAAAATCTGAGCTAATATGGAGAAGGACAAATTTCAAAAGCAGATTCCTACTTGCTCTCGGTGATAACATAGAGAAGGACAAATTCAACTAACTGCAAACCAACAGCAAACAGTTCTTCTATCCATATCAGACCATTAACTCCAAATCAACTGCAAACGCAAGACAAATTAAATTAACCTTCCGAATAGGAGATGGAGATCTATTCAGTATCCAGCTTCGAACAAAGAAAATCCAGCATCGCCAACAATCCAAAGTCGTCATCCCAGATCGCAAAAAAAAAAATTAAACAAAAAAAAAGGATGTATCAAGCAACAGAGGAGTGCAACAAAGCAAATAAAATTTCCGGATTTACCACAAAGCTTGATGGGGGTGGGCAGTTCTAGCAAGTTGGGCTCCTTGAGGAAGGTCTCGCGCGCGGAGACACAGAGTTGGATGATCTCCTCCTCCTTCACCGGCGACGCTTTGTGCGGCCTTGTTCCCCTCGCCAATAACAGCCTTCCAATGATGCCTTCCAAAGAAGCTTCGTCCATTGCTGCTTACAACTCAAATGATAAACTGACCTTCTTATCAGAAGAAGCTCATAATAAGAAATCAAGGGGGAGGAGGAGGAGGTAAACTATTATCCTTTGAAAGGAGTGGACGGGATGATCTGAGGAATCGAATGGGACCCAACCCCCAACGTAAAGAAAAAACACTAAACAACGAGCGTTGAATGTTGGGTTTTGAAGGTGTGCTTATGTTGTCACTCTCTTCGACCAATAGTTTTGTAATGATGCTTAATAAACGTCAGTAAACACGATTTTTTTTTTTTTGTGTCCGCTGGTTGGTTTCTATCTTTCCATGACGGATGCAGAGAATTTGAGATTCTGAGATTCGTGAAAAACTACCCATAGGATCTCGGAGTTGAATCTTTAGAAGAGGAGGGATGGATGCCGGGGATGATGACTTTGGACAAGGATAGGTCAAGTTTGGCCTTGTCCACAAGAAACCAACTTGGAAATTAATGGGCGGAGAAAGAGACACCTACCGTTTGAAAGTTTACCATTCAAACCTGAGGCTAAATAATTTTCGTCGGTGCTTGCTGTTAGTACTGTCGCTTTTTTTTTCTTTCTTCCTCTTGGAGGAACTGTAGCTCATATTAGGGTCGGGTTGGACTGAATTGCTCGTGATTTATAATTTTTTAATTAAAAAAGTTAAAGCTTATATGAAAAGAAATAAATAATATAATTGAACATAAAAAAGGAAAAAAAAGTGATAAATAAGAGATATCGATTTTTGAATTATAACAAGTAATTTACATGAATATCATAATTTTTTTTTCTTAAAACATGAGACCGTTGTCTCTATTAGTTTGTTGTTAACCATAAGATCACTATCTCCATTAAAAACATGTGCTTGGTGGAGGGGAGGGAGGATTATTGAAAAATGTGGGAGAGGATTTCGTTTGTGTGTGATTGAAAATTGTTTTGAATACTAGATTTGAAATGGATCGAGTTCAAGATATCATAACTAAGCCCAAATTATGATTAATTAGGTCAAACCTTAGATATGGTCGAGCTGGGCTGATGTCCAAGCCTAACCCATGAGCGGGCGAGGCCAATAGTGGCTTGACACATTAATTAGGTCTATCTGCAAGGAAACTGAAATATGAGTTGTAGGTTACATACCCAAGCTTATAAGATTCAAAAATTAGGTCCTTTCTGGATTTTTGGGCTGTTGTGATAGTATTAGGTCAACACCTGTCTTCTTCCCTCATCCTTGGGATATGTAGAGGTTATTTATGATTTTCACATTTATATATAAGGGTGTGTTGTATAGCTTTTGTCCATTGAAGGGTTGTATTACAATTTGCCCTTTACCTCTCTATATATAAAGAGGGGTAGGGCCCAAATAACAAATTGAGCTTTTTCATTTTTTTCTACTTGGAATCAAAACAGCGGACCTAGATCGAGGCCTTAGATACCTGATGTGCATACATATAATTGACCTAAAATGCCTATTTATGCATGTTTCTGGTATCATAGAAGCATTCATCATTATAAATATTGCATAACATGCATCATCAAGCATTTAGATTAGATTGTATAAATTATAGGTTAATTTTCCTTTTTCGTGGCAAGGGGACAAGGCAATATTTATCGGGGCCTCGAACTAAAGATCCAACCGTATGGATCTAATGAGGGCAACGATCGGAGTTTAACGCCTCCGAGATCATCCCAATCGGACCTCCGTAGCATTAGATGCAGTCCGAGGAAGACCATAGGTAAAGGGGTAAGGTGGTGTAAAATCCAAACTTCAGATAACAAATCAAACTGCACGGATAGGTTCGAATCGACGATCGCAGCCCAACAATGCAAAAATAGATCCAATTCGACATCCGTGGCACCACCTATGAGCAATAAAAAATGGACGACTCAAATGGCGCCATGTGGCACCATCCAAGCTACCCACGGTCACCGCAGCTCTTCTTCATCGGATGATCAATGCATCTCAACCATTGGATCATCAATCCAACGACTAAGATTCAATCTTAGCCGCGCATGCATTCAGCTGAAGGCAAAGCTCTCACACCCTCAACCGTTGGATCTTCATCCAACGGCCGAGGGCGCATGAGAGTTAATTTGTAAATGCAACATAAAGCAAGGGATAGCGCAACTGTTGCAAGCCTAATGCTCAATGCAAGGCATGCGTTTGAGTCGCACGAAGTAAGCGGAATCCGCTGAAGGCGAGTGCGGGCAAAATTCGCCCATTGGATCGTGATCTAGTGGCATCAGCAGCAGCTAGGTAGCCATGCGGATGAACGAGCGTGCCTACGCGCAATCTAACGCTAAAGTCCATGCCCGATTTGACCCGATGAGGCACGCAGGCGAGCGCCTTCCTCTACCGTCCGATCTTCATCTAATGGTTGGAAAAGGGGCTATGTGGCCTCTTAATGCACGAAGGTGAAGCAATCGCAGCGTCTAAGTCGTTCAATCATATGATCGGATGGCTGAGATTTCTTAGTGCGCGTGCTCAGTGAATGCATGAAGATAAAGAGGCGGTGACGCGGCCAATCTTGAGCACTCCTATCTACATCAAGCAGATGAGATTCCATGCACATCTTCACCAACGTTTACCTTTAGCGACATATGCACCCGTCACTAAGGGCTCAACATTTATTTTTAAACTTTTGAAAGGACCTTTTTGCCCTTGGACCTCAACTATAAATAGGACCCTACACCCTCCACTTTCTCTCTTCTCTCACCCCTCCAAAGCTCTACGAGCTTGTCCCAAACCCAGGATGCTCCATTAGAGTTAAAAAGATAAGTTTTCCATCTTCTCACCCCTGTTCATGGAGCATCCCGCGGTTGTCCTCTTATCGCCATTCTAGAAGCAGATCCCACTGCGACGTCACCCTGCTCTATCCTCCATCCTCCGTCTTCATCTTCTTTCGTCTAGCATCTCACCACCCTCATTCGGGCACCCCATCAATGCAGCTCGTCCTCCAAGTAGCAGTCGAGAATGATAACTTCTCATCATCTTCTCTTTTATCGCTTTCCAGTATAGATTTCTTGCTTTCTAGTATAGTGATTAGATGTAATGAACCTGATTCCGTGGTTATGAAATACTTATTTAATCTCTCCCTACTTTCTCTTTATTTGTATTATTCTTTCTCTGTCTTCTATTATTTATTCTTTAAGTAGATAGCTAGCGTAGATTTAATTCGACCAGCTAATCTGCTTCGTGACAGCAAATCCAATGCAATTTTTGATCAAACGTTTGCCTCCCCGTGTTTGACCTAGGACTCATCAGAGTTTCGATTAAATTATCTATTTGACAGATTTTTACGCGAATACAATGACAGCGTTTTCAAACTCAATCTTTTAGCATAGAAATCCCATTCAACATCTTGGTGCCATTGTCGAGGAAGCAACACTCTTTGATTTCCCACATTTTTCTCCTTACCTAACTTTTATCTCACTTTTTCTTCGATCTTGCTATGATTGCAGGTACTCTTCCGAGGCGAGCCAAAGCGATTAGATTGGAGAAAAGTGTGGATGAAGGTTCTGTAAGTATACCCTACCTCCCACCCACTAGTTTTTATTCCATCACCTAATAACACAAACCCTAATTAACCTAGGAGCTCTCATAAACCCTAGGCTTAGTTTGGTTGTTTGGCTATCACCTCCACCTGCCTCACCCTCCACTTATAAAAAAAAAATCTAAAAAAAATCCCACAGAGGTACACAACCTCTTCTGATTCTTCATGCTCAACCGGTAACCAAATCTTCAGAACCGGTACATTCATCAACATATAATTGAGTAGAAATCAGATTAGGTAATCACTTATGTGCCTAATTCAGTGGTGCATCAGGCCAATTGATTGAGTTGTTTGGGTCACACTACTTCATCTAAAAATAACTCATCAAGTAGCTACCTCTTAGGATTCAACTTTTAGGAATTAACCAGGCACTCCACATTCCTTTTAAGTTTTAAAGGAAGACATCTTTACCTGTGCTTTCAAAACTTGGTGTGCCAATTAAACCTTGATTGAATAAACCTAAAGTTGAACCCTGATAACACCACGCAAGGGGGTAGTAATTAGGTTGAATATGGCCCATCTTTAGAATAAAAGGCACAACATAAAGTAGAATAGGAGCGTTGCATGCATCAAGTACCAAGATTGCTTATAAACCGTATTAATGGCCATTTGTGTAAAGTATTTGTCAAATCAGGCCTCAGATGAGCAATCGGACCGCACGGATGGATTCAGGACGACGAACGGAGTCCAACGGACTCAAGATCAGCCAAATCCGACATCCGGAGCTCCCAAAATGGGCCCAAGAAATCATGACTGTTGATCTGGAGATCAACGGCCCAGAACGCACCACGTCGCCCCGCCCCCGCCGCTCTCTCGCCCTCAAGCCAGCCAAGAACGAATCTCGGCCGTTGATCTTCGATCGAACGGCCGAGATCTGCACGCTCGCCCACGGTCGCCGCGACAAAGCGCGGGCGTGGCGCAACGGTTAGCGCGCACGCCCGCGTCGCAACGACGCGCGTTCGAATCGCGCGGAGCGGAAATCAAGCGCGAGCGAAGGGCGCGGCGAAATTGAACCGCCCGATCAGCAGCGGGCGGTCAGGATTGCGCCACGCGGCGCGACGACAGCGCCCGAGCGCCCACGCGCGCGCGCACGCCGGGCGGAAACGCGCGCGCGCACGCGCGCCCGAAGCGCGATCTCAGCACGGGCGCGGGAGGATTTCAGCCGTCCGATCTTCGATCGGACGGCTCTCGTTCATCATCCACGGATCGCGCTTGGAGAGAGAGAGGGGGCGGGAGGCTGACCGACGGCAGAAGGCCTTCACCGACGTATCTGGAAGCGGTTTTAGCGACGTTCTGGATGTCACTAAAGCACATTCTTCTTTTAGGAAGCCCTTAACTCTATTTAAACCCCCTTCTACCACCATTCAAGGCATCCTCTCCCACTTGCAACTACTCCACTCCTCTCCTAGCTAGTCTTAGGCACTCTTGTAATCGTCGGAGACGACGAGCCGCCGACGGAGCCTCCTCCACCGCCGTGGCTGCCTCGTCGCTCTCCACTCTCTCTCTACCTCTCTCTCTCTCTTTTAAGCTTTCATTTACTTTTGTTGAAGCATGTATTTAATGTTGTAAACCATGAACTATGAATGCATGTTTAATGAAATTATTTTCCATTTAGTTGCCATTTTAATTTCTGTTTAAAGTGCATGATCAAAACCAAGAGCTTTCTAACCCTAAACTCTCTCTCTATCTCTCGCTTTTCAAAATCGTCTCTTTCGCAAGCAAAACTCCGCCTTTTTCGTGACAACAAGTGGTAAACAAAATCCGATTTCCACGCCTCCCTGAGATCGACACTCGGACTCACCTCAGTTTACTTCTTTTAAAACCGACGTATCAAGTGCAACTATAACGACACCTCTTAACACACACGCACGAAGGCACGTCAGTTTTTGGCGCCGTTGCCGGGGAGGCAACGGGTTTGTTTTATCACCTCCATTCCACACTCATTCTCACATTGTCTAATGCCCTATTTTCCTTTTTACTTGACGGTTGCAGGAATTCGACGCATGGATGGCGAAGCGACGCATTCCATGACGGTAGCAAGGGAGTAGGCGCCTCGAGGACCGATAGTGAGTAACCTGTCTCTCATTGTTTGCTTGCGTGAAAAGGCTAAAAAAAATTGTAAAAAACTAAAAAAATTGGCGTGGTGAATGATTGCTTGACCCACATTCTTAACACATCACCCTACAAAAAAATGTACACTCTAATATGCTGAATAAATTCTTGGAGTGTTCTTTTCTTTCTTGAGTGGTGTTTGTGAAGCCACCATGAGTTGACCTGGGCCGCACCACTCAACCCTAAAACTGACTCATCTAATAGAAGCTGCATGATCATTAGGATGAGTACACTAGGGTTTTAGAGCCTCTACAGAAGAAAAAGGAAATCTACTTTCATCAAATTGTGTGCAGAACTTGACGTGCCCACTGAAACTTGGTTGAAAACATTAAGACACGTCAACCCTAAAAAGCACTAAAGTAAGGATAAAATACTAAAAGACACCACACCTTAAAAATCCTTGCTTGAAAACCATGTTTTGCTAGAAGCACACACTTTGAAAGTGGAAAATTAAGAGGCACCACCCCAATCAACGCCTCATCACATCACCCTAAGCACAAGCACTATCCTAACCCTTTAAAACTGAGTAGACGTGCCCTAGGCAGGACTGAGTTAAGTCTCAAAAGGTGAGGTTTTGTCTGCTAGGCACTTGGCTTTCATTCCCTTGGTAGAATCTGGTGACTAGGCTGCGGGGCAGTGTCAAACGACCGTGGTTGTGGGGTCTATGGAACCGGAGGCGCAAGCCAAAGGAAGAACCTTCCCTGCAATCCCCTCGTAATCAACCTGGCCAGATTAGCCTTGAGAAGGGGAGTCCAATGCTTACGGACTTAATCACCCTTTGTGAGATTTCTAGGTCTCCTAAGGAATACACCATAAGGATTAGGCTTGCGTGCTTGATTGAAACACATTTCTCGCATCTGTCGCCCTCCGCATCCCCTCCTGTTCTTCTCTAGTGTATGCACGGGAGGCGCTCACTGCATCCCGAATTGTGTGTTTTGGGGCAGGAATCTAGGCGACGTAATTATGTTGAAAACATGGCTGAACCTAGGGTAGATGAGGCTGAAGATCAACCCCCACCAGATGCTATGGCTGTCGTCCAGGCTCAAATCAATGCTAACCATCGGCTTCAGCAACAACAAATCCACACCATCATGCAAGCCATACAACGGTTACAGAACCTGCAAGAACAACCACCACCTTTCAATGACATACCAGGACAACCACCACTTGATTTACCACCATTTCAGGACCAGCCAAGACCCCTCCGTGATTTCTATAACCCTTCTGCCATTAGAGTCGAGCCACACCTTAGGATCCCCGAAGGGGGAGACGATTTTGAGCTAAAACCTAATGTATTAAGTCTAATCCAGAGCCACTTTCATGGAAGCTCAAATGAAGACCCCTTTCAGCACCTAGAAGATCTCGACCGCATAGCAAGAACAGTAAAACCTAGGAACATTAGCCTTGACATTGTTCTAATCAAGATGTTCCCTTTCTCATTAAGAGACAAGGCTTCTCATTGGCTTAGAACCCTAGGTAGACCCATCACCACCTGGGAGGAACTGAGGCATGCATTTTTAAAGAAATTCTTCCCCATAGGAAAGACCAATGCCCTCAGAAGAGCTATCACTACCTTCACACTCCAGGGTGGGGAACAATTTCATGAGGCGTGGGAAAGATTCAATGAACTTTTGAGGAAATGCCCACACCACGAAGTTCCAAGGTGGCAATTGGCCCAGATCTTCTACCACGGTCTGGATAGCAACCTACGGAACTTCGTCGATGCCTCATGCGGGGGAAACTTCCTAAACAAAGGCGAGGAGAGCGCGTTTGAGCTCTTTGAGTCTATGAGCAAGAATTCGCTCAACAATGCCTCCATGAACCAGTTTAACAGGTCCAGTCAACCCCGTGGTGGGATTTATGAGGTGCAAGAAAATTCTGGAATGGTTGACATGGACATCATTGCCAAAAAGTTGGATCGAGTGGAATTGGTGGACAAGAAGATTGATGAGCTTCTAAACCAGACCAGGAACCCCTTGCAGACTTTCACCCTAGCAAAGGGAGCACATAATGTTGACCTGGTCCAACCCTTCACCCAACTGAACCTGGAACAACCCCCAACCATGTTCCAAGGAGGGACCTTTGCTCCCTCGACCCTTGATTACTCCCTTCCTTCTTCATCAACATCGGCTATTCTAGAAGATGTGCAAGCCGTCCAAGGATATGCAAAAGCTGACCCTTTCTCCAACACTTACAACACCGGCTAGCGTAATCACCCCAACTTTGGTTGGACAAACCAGAAACTACCGCAATTCCAAAACCAGCCCAGGCCAAACCAACAGCCACACTTGCACCCTATCAGCAAGGACCACCAGTTAGACCCCAATATAACCAAAATAGGGCGGCCCCTCCCCCACAAAACCAAATGGACACCCTAATAAAGATGATGGCTGACATGAACCAAAAACATCAGGAAGAAATGGCCTTGGTAAAGGGACAGTTAAGCCAACTCTTGGACTATAAATAGCAAGGATCTCTACCTTCCCAACCGCAACCAAACCCGCGAAACATAATTAACAGAGGCCCCAATTCGCAAGGGTTCCAAGGCAACCCCAGGCAGGCTCATATGGTCCAACCGGCCCCACAAACACCTCCTGGGTTTGGCGCTTCTTCATCCTCGTCTTCTCAAGGATCACCCCATGGCCCCAATGCCTCTGCGAATGCGGTGACCTTGAGAAGCGGCACCAAAACCCAGGATCCCAAATGGCCGACTCTCCCCGAGACTTTACCCGACTTAGAAGAAATACCAACCAAGGACCCAAACATGGAACCAATTCAGACACCCTATCCTGAGGCCTTGGAAACAATCAAGAGAAAAAAGAATACTGTGGAAACTGAGGAGCTGATGGAAATTTTTAAACAAGTACAGATTAATATTCCGCTTCTAGAAGCTGTCAAACACATCCCCGCTTACGCCAAGTTCTTAAAGGATGCCTGTACACCCAAGCGTAAGCCGAGACCTCAAGCACCTAGGAAGGTTGTACTCTCTGAGCAAGCCAGTTCCGTGATATCAAGCAACCTTCCACTCAAACGAACTGACCCAGGAGCACCCCTGATTTCCTGCAACATCGGGGACATGACATTTGATAGAGTGCTCCTGGACCTAGGTGCTTCTATCAACCTAATTCCCACAACCTTGTACCACCAATTTGGTTTTGGGGAGCTGGCACCAACCCCTGTCACCATCCAGCTGGCGGATAGATCAGTGAAAACCCCGAAGGGGGTTGTCGAGGACGTGATTGTACGGGTCAAGGACTTCTATTTCCCAGTCGAATTTTTGGTGCTCGACATGGAAGTCCCTGAAAAATTACAGAACGCACCCATAATCTTAGGCAGACCTTTCTTAGCTACGGCTAAAGCAAACATCGATTGCGACATGGGATGTATGGAAATTGCCTTCGGAGACAGGAAAATGCAATTGGATATCTTCCGGGCAACAAAGTCTTTTGATTGTGATTACATTGAGGAACATGATCCCGTGGAAACTTTAATCGAGGAATGCCTTACCCTCAGTTCTGTCTCAGACCACCAAACCCGTAGTTCTGACTCGTCACCATCATTACCTGTGGACCTCTGTAAGGCTGAGTATCATCACATGACACCATTTGAAGAAATCGATGTTGATCAACTACCGCCCTTTCCATTCCCATCGACTGTGGTCCCACCCACACCACCACCACATGGCGGGTGTGTATTGATTATAGGAAGCTTAATGAAGCCACTAAGAAGGACCACTTCCCCTTGCCATTCATTGACCAAATCCTTGAAAGATTGGCAGGGCAGAAGTATTTTTGCTTCCTGGATGGATATTCAGGATATAACCAAGTCGCAATTGCTCCGGAAGATCAGGAAAAGACCACATTCACTTGCCCGTATGGCACGTTTGCATTCCGTCGAATGCCGTTCGGGTTATGCAACGCACCCGCGACCTTCCAGCGTTGCATGCTAGCCATTTTTTCAGAAATGGTTGGTGAATACTTGGAGGTCTTTATGGATGATTTCTCTGTATTCGGGAATTCATTCGACCATTGTTTGAGCAACTTGGAGAAAATCCTGAAACGATGTATCAAGGTTAACTTGGTGTTAAGTTGGGAAAAGAGCCATTTTATGGTTCAAGAAGGAATTGTCCTCGGACACATCGTTTCGCATAGGGGCATCGAGGTAGATCGAGCTAAGGTTGATTTAATTTCCAAACTTCCTCCACCTAGTTCGGTCCGACAGATTCGCTCTTTCCTAGGACATGTTGGCTTCTACCGAAGGTTCATCAAAGACTTTTCCAAACTTTCCAAACCCTTGACCGACCTTCTAGCCAACGATGCCACTTTCCACATGTCTCCTGATTGCACCCAGGCTTATCATACCCTCCGGGACTTAGTCTCCACCGCACCTGTACTTCAACCCCCAGACTGGTCTCAGGATTTTGAGATTATGTGTGACGCATCAGATTTTGCCATAGGCGCTGTCCTGTGACAAAGGCAAGATAAGAAGCCCGTGGTGATCTACTACGCGAGCAAAACGTTGGACGAGGCCCAACGTAATTATACGGTCACAGAAAAAGAGTTGCTTGCTGTAGTCTTTGGACTGGAAAAATTCTGATCATACTTGCTGGGATCCCACGTGACTATCTACACCGACCATTCAGCCATCCGGCACCTGTTGGCCAAAAAGGACGCAAAACCCAGGCTCATCAGATGGATCCTGCTTTTGCAGGAATTTGACCTGGAAATCCGAGACAAGGCCGGATCGAAAAATGTGGTGGCTGACCACCTGTCAAGACTTCATCCAGACCACATTGGACCCTCCCTACCTCTATCTGATACCTTCCCTGATGAACACATCCTAGCCGTGCAAGACAAGAAAATGCCATGGTATGCTGACTATGTCAACTACCTGGTTATAGGACAAACCCCGCACAGCTGGTCCAGACAGCAACGGGACAGGTTCTTGGCTGAGGCCAAGCACTATTTCTGGGATGATCCCATGCTGTTTCGCCTCTGTGCTGATCAGATCATCAGGAGGTGCCTCCCCGAAGACGAAGTTCAGAGTGTGCTTTCCTTTTGTCATGACCAAGCGTGTGGCGGCCATTTCTCTGGCAAGAAAACAGCTGCAAAAGTTTTGCAGTCTGGATTTTATTGGCCGTCCCTATTCAAGGATGCACACATCTTTGCCAAGACTTGCTCACGATGCCAAACACTAGGGACAATGACCAAAAAAGATATGATGCCCCTTCAGCCCATTTTGATTGTCGAAATTTTCGACGTTTGGGGTATCGATTTTATGGGCCCCTTTCCACCATCCAACGGCTTCGAGTATATCCTGGTCTCGGTAGACTATGTTTCCAAATGGATTGAAGCCGTCGCCACCCGACGATGCGATCACAAGACGGTCATGGACTTTGTAAAGAAGAACATCTTTTCCCGGTTTGGAATACCCAAGGCCATGATTAGTGATGGTGGAAGCCATTTTATCCATTCCCAGTTCCGTGCCCTACTTAGAAAATACAGGGTAAACCACCGCATTGCCACCCCGTATCATCCACAAACAAATGGGCAGACTGAGGTCTCAAACAGACAAATCAAGAACATTTTACAGAAGACTGTGAGACCTGACAGGAAAGACTGGTCCACACGACTTGATGATGCCCTGTGGGCATACAGGACCGCTTTTAAGACCCCGATAGGCATGTCACCTTACCGCTTTGTCTTTGGCAAAGCTTGCCATCTCCCTGTCGAATTGGAACACCGGGCTTACTGGGCTGTTAAGCAATGTAACATGGATCCCCAGTTAGCTGGTGCGCAAAGGACTCTTCAATTATCTGAGCTTGAAGAAATTCGTCGGGGCGCCTTTGACAATAGTCGGCTATATAAAGAGAAAATGAAAGCCGTCCACGACCGACTCATTCATAGGAAAACCTTTGAGCCAAACCAACAAGTCTGGCTATTTGATGCACGCCTGAAACTCTTCCCAGGGAAACTTAGGTCCAAATGGACAAGACCATTTCGGGTGGTCAAGCCCTATTCCAATGGGGCAGTCGAAATCGCCGATCTTAATACCGGGCACACCTTTACAGTCAATGGTCAAAGATTGAAGCATTTCCTGGCCCAGGTACCCCCCAAGGAAAGTGTCACCCTTGTTGAGGGCTGACACCAAGCACCGCCCAGCTGAAGGCGTTAAACTCAACGCTTCCTGGGAGGCAACCCAGCGGATTCAGACTGATCTGGTAGTTTACGTCACTCAGGTACTATCTTTTTGAACCCTTCTGCATCCATACATCTGCCAATGAGGACATTGTCCAACTTAAGCATGGGGGGGATGGTAAACTGCATAATCCTGAGCTTAATTAATCAGTCTGAATGAATAAATTAATTGATTAAAAAAAAAAAAATTGAATTTAGGAAGAAAAACTTAGGCATTAGAAACTTGTCAATAGTGGGAAATAATACAAAAAGAACTTAAACACTTAGACTTTTCAGGCCTTCAGGCTTAATTAGCCCTGGTGTCCATTAAAATATGGATTTAGCGGCGAATCCTTGCAACTTTAAGCTATTCTAATCCACCTAAATAAATAAGGTAATAAGTATACGACTTATCAACTCACCCTCTAACTCAGGAAAACTTTGAGTCTAAGCATCTACACACATTTTTGCACAGACTCACTTCTCGGAGATTTTGACAGAAATTGGGTAGCTAATGAACTCTCTAGGGTGGTATGGCTGGCAAGTTGTTGTGGGTAACAGCCCATTGGCAGGTTGTCCAGAACCCAGCCACAGGCCATTTCTTTTTCGTTGCCTCTGGGTACATTTGAGATTAGGGAAGCCACCTACGAAAAAAAAAAAAAAAAAGAAGAAAAGAAAATAAACCACACTTCACCACACAAGTATGGCTGGCAAGTGATCGTGGGTAACAGCCCATTGGTCGGTTGTCTAGAGCCCAGCTCAATAATTGCACAAAAAAGACCAAAACACCTAAGGACGAAGCGGGGAAGTAGTACAAGCCGGGGAGATATACACTGGAAAATCCTTGTGTTGACCCCAAGTAAAATGAACGTAGGGAGAAAGCTACCAGTCGAACAAATACACCTTCAGGCAAAAATTTATTTTCTTTTCGAGACACCTAGAGGCGTAGAAACTCGAAGTCTGTCTCAATTACCGTTAAGTGAGTCTATCACAACATTCACACCAAGATGCTTAGCACTTAGGGTTTTGATCGAGTTTTGGGTGGGTTGGGTAGCCGTAAAAAGTTACCAACCCACACTGAATTCCGAAAATTCTAAAAAGACATATATAGATATATACGTATACATATGTATAGTTATATATACAAAGCAAGGATTCAGGCGATTTGTATTTTGGAAGACACCCGGGCGCTGCTTAGTCTTTGTAGATTAAGATCTTCGTATATTTCCTCTTATTGACGAGTAACGAAGTGCCGAAGCAATTACTTCTTGAATTCTCCAAAGAAATAAAGGCTAGAATAAACCTTGCTAGGGACTATCAAGGAGTAAGCATGGGGGTATGATAACACCACGCAAGGGGGTAGTAATTAGGTTGAATATGGCCCATCTTTAGAATAAAAGGCACAACATAAAGTAGAATAGGAGCGTTGCATGCATCAAGTACCAAGATTGCTTATAAATCGTATTAATGGCCATTTGTGTAAAGTATTGTCAAATCAGGCCTCAGATGAGCAATCGGACCGCACGGATAGATTCAGGACGACGAACGGAGTCCAACGGACTCAAGATCAGCCAAATCCGACATCCGGAGCTCCCACAATGGGCCCAAGAAATCATGACCGTTGATCTGGAGATCAACGGCCCAGAACGCGCCACGTCGCCCCGCCCCCGCCGCTCTCTCGCCCTCAAGCCAGCCAAGAACGAATCTCGGCCGTTGATCTTCGATCGAACGGCCGAGATCTGCGCGCTCGCCCGCGGTCGCCGCGACAAAGCGCGGGCGTGGCGCAACGGTTAGCGCGCACGCCCGCGTCGCAGCGACACGCGTTCGAATCGCGCGGAGCGGAAATCAAGCGCGAGCGAAGGGCGCGGCGAAATTGAACCGCCCGATCAGCAGCGGGCGGTCAGGATTGCGCCACGCGGCGCGACGACAGCGCCCGAGCGCCCACGCGCGCGCGCACGCCGGGCGGAAACGCGCGCGCGCACGCGCGCCCGAAGCGCGATCTCAGCACGGGCGCGGGAGGATCTCAGCCGTCCGATCTTCGATCGGACGGCTCTCGTTCATCATCCACGGATCGCGCTTGGAGAGAGAGAGGGGGCGGGCGGCTGACCGGCGGCAGAAGGCCTTCACCGACGTATCTGGAAGCGATTTTAGCGACGTTCTGGATGTCGCTAAAGCACATTCTTCTTTTAGGAAGCCCTTAACTCTATTTAAACCCCCTTCTACCACCATTCAAGGCATCCTCTCCCACTTGCAACTACTCCACTCCTCTCCTAGCTAGTCTTAGGCACTCTTGTAATCGTCGGAGACGACGAGCCGCCGACGGAGCCTCCTCCACCGCCGTGGCTGCCTCGTCGCTCTCCACTCTCTCTCTACCTCTCTCTCTCTCTTTTAAGCTTTCATTTACTTTTGTTGAAGCATGTATTTAATGTTGTAAACCATGAACTATGAATGCATGTTTAATGAAATTATTTTCCATTTAGTTGCCATTTTAATTTCTGTTTAAAGTGCATGATCAAAACCAAGAGCTTTCTAACCCTAAACTCTCTCTCTATCTCTCGCTTTTCAAAATCGTCTCTTTCGCAAGCAAAACTCCGCCTTTTTCGTGACAACAAGTGGTAAACAAAATCCGATTTCCACGCCTCCCTGAGATCGACACTCGGACTCACCTCCGTTTACTTCTTTTAAAACCGACGTATCAAGTGCAACTATAACGACACCTCTTAACACACACGCACGAAGGCACGTCAAACCCTAAAAGCTACTAAAGCAATATTTGAACCCTAAAATTCACTGCATTGAAAAATAATCTTGCTTGAAAACCATTGGTTGTGCACGCACGCACATCGAATCTAATCTTTAAGGGCACAACCCAAATAAAGGGCCCATCACATTCCAAAGCACATTTAAACCTAAGCCTAATTAAAATAGAGTAGACATTAGCCTTAAGGATTGAACTCGCTCTTCAGGGCCCAGATCGAGATTATTTTCGATTAATCTGCTTCCACTGTTCAATCCGATGACTAGCTAGGGGAGTAGAGTCAAACGACTGTGGTTGGGGGGTATCAAAGGAACCTGAGGCGAAAGCCAAGGGAAGAACCTTCTCCCTAGCCCCTCCCTCTAACTGGTTGGATTGACTGGAAAGAAGTAGATCAAATCGTTCTTTTCATCTCAAGATAGGTTCTAGGAGTCTGTAGATCTCTAGGCTACCTCACTTAAGGATAGGTTTGATTGTTTGTACTGCAAGGCACCTTTCTTCCTCCCGCTTTGCCATGGATGCTTCCACATCTACTCGCATTTCCACTCTTATCCTCTTACCACTACTTATTCCCAAGATGATTATTATCTCAACCAGACTTATTCTCACCCATCTACTAGTTGGGATAATCCTAATTGGGGATACAGTTCCGAACCTCTGTGTTCAAGGTCTAACCCTGAACACCATGATTGTGATTTATATCCTTCTCTGAGCTATAATGGTTATAGATCTCCACCTGTTGATGATCAATATAACCCGATCTACAATCAAGAAGGATATCCTGATTATAACTCTTACCCTCCCCCAGATTACACTGCATATGGGTCACCACCCCTTTATGAACAACCCGAAGCGACCTATTATCAAGGAGGGTACCAAGAACCTCAATTCCTTGACTCCCCCGGATTGAAACCAAACCATTTAGTTCAGATGAACTAGGTCCAAGATAAGGTGTTGGCTAACTTAAGGAATACCATATAATTTTTAGAAGCTCAGACAACACCCTGCACTAAAGAATTGGAGCCTCTGATCCAAATGATTGACAATCTTAACAAGTATTTGTTGGATTGGCTCCAAAATGTTAAGGATAAGGAGTTGGGTGAGTTTTTACTTGGGAAGTTGTCGAAATTGAGGATGAGATTTGTGATTGCGTTAGTCCAATCTTGGGATGATTCCCAAGATGAACCCCCTTCAGGAGAGCTAATGTCAGAATCCGCTCAGGCACATATAGGGGGCACACATTTTACGAGACCAGGGTTGACCAGGTTGGTCTAGAGCAATTAGTTGAGGATGGATTGATTTATTCACCAGAGATCCCTGAACCAGGGTACGAGGAATAGTATGTCTCCATGGACCAGGAAATAATAGATGATTTTGAGACATACATAAATGCGAATCAAGAATTCTTTGATTCTGAAGGTGAAGAATCGGTATGTGAAGTCTCACTTGAGTTTGACGACAATGATTTCAGTGAGACGACTAGGCCTAAGGAATTCGATGAATCATTTGATGGCCCTATAATTGAGGAAATTAATCCTGTTGGGGCTAGCTTGGAAAATACAAATCCTGTTTTCATGGATGATTCAATTCATAGCCCCATTCCTCAATTACACCCCATTGAGCATAATGATGATTTTGGTTTTAAGATCACCAGACCCAAGTCAATTCTAACTCAGCCACAAATCTTCGACTTGGATAATTTAGATGGAGTGCAAAACATGAAGGAGGTCCTGGAATCCGAAATTATGATTATGGAGGATAGGAACTGGGAAATGAAAATTTTGGAAGCCAATTTCGGGGGAAACATAAGTCTGAGTCTAAGGGTTCCTATTTGCCTGAAACCACCAACCTTCTACCAGGACCCTTATGACATTTTCAACTTTGAGGCTGGCCAACCCAAGGAAAAATTCATTGATTGTCTTTTTGATACAAATTTTCCTATTGTTCGACTTTTTGGACTTGGGTTGCATCCTCATAATTCGTAGGCCCGGCCCCGCTTGCATACTGATCTCGAGTTCTAGGTAATTTTTATCCAGAACCTTAGATACACTCAACCCTGGGGCATGAGTCTGCACCACAATCTGGTTTACATTTGTGGACACCTGTGATTGCACAGCAATCATAGGTCTTAATTGACCTAAATTAGGCTAGAACTTAGCATAAGCTGGTGTAATTCATGAATGTATAAGCATTACTTACATCCTTACTATTTTCCTTTAGCTATGCATGAAATAATGGTAGAATGTACTAATTAAGTGTATTATATAAATTGCAGGTAATAAGAAGCTTAGGAGCTAGATCTAAAGCTGGATCTAAAGCTGGACTTGAAGCTAGTGCTGCATTAGAGCTGGAGCAGAAGATTAGAATAAAATGTAGTAGAGAAATAATGTAATGGGTTGAGGTATGCTATTCTATTGAGTAGAAGTAAAGCAGTTAAATTATAAACAACTTAGGTTCAATCCTAGCCCTAGAAGCCTTCCTAAGCCTTAGCCACCCTTAGATTAGGTCACCATAGCCTAGGAAGCCTTAAAACCCTAGTTCCAGCCCTTATCTAGATGTCCAGATAAGTTATTGGACGTCCAGGACCCTTAGCCACAACTCGCACACCTTAAACCCAAGTCTGCAATGTTATTGGATGTCCAAACACTTGGTCAGACGTCCAATTTCTACAAAATACCCAAGACAAAACCCTGAATCCCTCCTGACTTTGATTGGACATCCAGACAAGAGGTATGGACTTCTGATTTTTTAGTATAAGTCGTATGATACTATTATTAGACATCTGGAACTGCTTTCCAGTTCCTGTTTTGGAATTCAAGCTTGGATCTTGAATTCCTAGGTCCCTAAAACCAATTCCAACCCCCTGGGAACCTAAATTAAGGTACCCCAACCCTAGTACACCACCTCTAGACCTTCCTAAAAATCTAATTAGGTTCTCATTAAGCCCAATTGACTTGAATCATAGTCAATTACCATTGCCTAGTCAATTGGACTCATAGAGTCCAATTGATCTCAGATCTCAACCCACACAAGTCTAATTGGACTCAATGAGAATCCAATTGACCTAAGCCCAACTTAATTGAGTTATTACACTCTCAATTAAGTTCACACCGCTCAATTAAACTTATGCCAAGTTTAATTGCACTTTCTCCTTAGCAAATTAGGGTTTGCAACCTAGACCCTAACCAAACCCCTTAGGACCTAGCCTAGACCACTTAGCCAACTAGGTCACACCCACACACACACACACATACCCATTCACACACACACACCCACCTAGAGTTCTCTAGAACTCTCTTCAAGGTGGCGCCACTCTTGGTTGCTAAAATTAGCAACCAAGAGCCATTTAATTTTTATATCCACAAATGGTGGATCTAAAAACCACCTTGGATGGCCACACTTGGAGCTCTCTCTAGAGAGTTCCACACTTCTCTAGAAAGTCTCCCTTAGCTCTATAAAAAGACCTAAGGGGTGGCCATTTGCACCCATTCAAGCTTGGCCCCATTATTCCACCTTGCATAGCATAGCTCCAACTTTACACCTCCACCTCCACAAGCTCTCACCATGGCTAACATCACCTCCATGCCAAGAGCTTGGATCACCTCCTCGTCACCTCTCCAAGGGCCGACCTAACCCCATTGGCCGCCGCTCCTTCTCCTCTCAACCAACTCAAAGGCCATCAGAGACAACCTTCGAATGCCCTTATTTTTGATAAGTAGATAGTAGTTCCATATTTCTCCCCTAATGATGCATACATAATCCCCCCCATAGATTCATGTATGCAATCATTTTCTGCTAACGAGTTTTATGTTTTCAAGCATTCCTTTACAAGCCTTCCACTAGTTCTAATCTGTAACCCTGATAAAATCAATGAAAATCTTTTATATATATAAATATCTATGTGCAAAAATCACCATGAGCCTTGTTACAATATTTTTGTATGATTAAAGTTGCATGCTTTTAATTGCTATCTGTTGCAACTAGCATGTCGGTACCTGAGGATGTTGAGGATCTAACTATTAACGCGTTTTCCGTGAACAGCCACCATATAACTAGGATCGTGCATACTAAAACCCACACTTTCTCATTTGTCATTTACTTAACACATGCGTACGTAATTAGGGTTAAGAATGCAAGTGACAAAACATTGATCCGAAGATTAGAAACCAGCGTGCGGTTTTAAGCAAGTAGAGAGGAAAAGAGATCGAATTCATTTTGCATTTCCAAAATGCCTCCCAGAGATAAACGACCGAGACTCCAAGTCTCGTTATTTTAGAAATATTTTTGTTGACCGGATTTTGCGGCTATGCTACGAATAATGACATTGCTTGTCCTAAAATCACACGAAAATCGCCATACCAACAACCTGCTAGCAGGTCCTGAGGTGAATCTATTTATTCTGATTCTGACCTACACCTGTGAATTCTTGATTTCTTCTTTTGTATAGTGTGCCTAGCTGAAGGCACTAAATTCAGCACGTATACGGTTTCTTTTTCATCTCGGAGCCGACCTGTTAATCACGTAATTCAGGTGCTTTCTACTCTACTCCACTCTATTTCATGTCTTTTTAATACAATGAGGACATTGCATTAGATAGCCATAAGGGGGTGGATATCATTATCTAAATCATCTTTTTAGCTCCATAGATTCTTTTTAGTTTCTCTTTATTTTTGAAAAAAAAAATTGAATTAGGAAAAGAGAACTTGGGCTTTAGAAATTTGTCAACCATAGGAAATAATACGATAGGATCTAAACACTTAGATTCTTTAGGCCTTTGGGCTCAATCAGCCTGGGTGTCGACTAAAATGTGGACTTGTTTCTCGAGTCCTCGCCATTCGTAAATTTATTTCAAATTGGTTAAATAAGTTGGGGTGATAAGTACACGATTTATCAACACGTCCTCTGATTTGATGGGACTTTAAGCCTAAGCATCTACACACTCTTTACACTGACTCACTTTTTGGCGATTTTAATGAAAATTGGGTAGCTAATGAACCTTATAGGGTGGTATGGATGGCAAGTTGTCAGTGGTAACAGCTCATCGATCAGTTGTCCAGAGCCCAGCCACACAACCATTCTCTTCCTGCTGCCTTTAAGTAAATCTTAGATCAGGGAAGCCACCTACTTAGAAAAAAAGTCAAAAATAGAAAAATATCCAAAAAGAAAAGAAAAAGAAATAGAAAAGAAGAAAAAGAAATAAACCACACCACCACACTAGTATGGATGGCAAGTTGTCCGTGGTAGCAGCTCATCAGCTGGTTGTCTAGAACCCAACTCACAAAAATGCACGTTTAGTTCCAAACACTTAGGAAGAAGCAAGGAAGTAGAATAAGCCAGGGAGATATACATTGGGTTTGCCCTTATGTTGACCCCATAAAAATAAAAGTAACGAGAAAGCTACCGATCGTATAGATACAACTTTAGGCAGAATTCCTTTCAAGGTCACTTAGAGGAGTAGAAACCTGAAGTCTGCTCTAACCATCGATCAATGACTCTATCACATTCACATAAAAAGATGCTTAGTACTTAGAGCTCTCTTCAAGTCTTGGGTGGGTTGGGTAGCCATAGAAAGCTGCCTAGAAACCCTAAACTCAAAAATAAAAAAAAAAAAAGAAAAGAAGAAAAAGAAAAAAATGCTTTTGCTTTTGAATAAGGCGAGGTCTTTTGCAGTATGCATTTTGGCAGACACTCGGGCGCTATTGTGTCTCTGTAGTTTAGGCCTTAATAGAAATTTCCTAGTATTGAAAAATAACTTTTGCCCAAGAAATCTGATCCCAATTCTTTTATAAATAACATATAGTTTTTCTAGGGACTAGCAAAAGATAAGCATGGGGTGTGATGTACATACATCTAATTGACCTAAAATGCCTATTTATGCATGTTTCTAGTGTCATAGAAGCATTCATTATTATAAATATTACATAATGTGCATCATCATGCATTATGTTAGATTGTATAAATTATAAGTTAATTTTCTCTTTTTGTGGCCAGGGATAAAGCAATATTATCGGGCCTCGAATTAAAGATCCAACTGTACAGATCAGATCTGGGCGATGATCAGAGTTTAACACCTCCGAGATCACCCCGATCAAAGCTCCGTAGCATCAGATGCAGTACGAGGAAGACCATAGGTCAAGTGGCAAGGTGGTGTAAAATCCGGACTTCAGATGATAAATCCAACCGCATGGATTGGTTCGGATCGACAATTGCATCCCAACGGTGTGAAAATTGGTCCAATCTGACATCTATGGCACCACCTATGAGCAATAGAAGATGGACGACTCAGATGACACCACATGGCACCATCCAAGCTACCCACGGTCGCTGCAACTCTTCTTCATCGGATGATCAATGCATCTCAACCATTGCATCATCGATCCAACGGCTGTGATTCAATCTTAGCCGCACATGCATTCAGCTGAAGGCAAAGCTCGCACGCCCTCAACCGTTGGATCTTCATCCAACGATCGAGGGTGTGTGAGCGTTAATTCGTAAACACGACATAAAATGAGGGATAGTGCAACAGTCGCGAGCTTAACGCTCAATGCGAGGTGCGCGTTTGAGTCGCATAAAGCAAGCGGAATCTGCTAAAGGCAAGTACGGGCAAACCCGTTGGATCGTAATCAAGCGGCATCAGCAGCGGCTAGGTAGCCACACGAATGAACGAGAGTGCCTATGCACAATCTGACGCCAAAGTCCACACCCGATCAAACCCGATGAGGCGTGCGGGCAAGCACCTTCCTCCACCGTCCAATCTTCATCTGACGGTGGGAAAATAGGCTACATGGCCTCTTAACACATGAAGGCGAAGCGATCGCAGCATCTAAGCCGTCCGATCATATGATCGAACGGCTAAGATTTCTCAGTGTGCGTGCATAGTGAATGCATGAAGATAAAGAGGCAGTGACGCGACCGATCCTGAGCACTTTGATCTTCATCAAGCGGCTGAGATTCCGTACACATCTTCACCGACGTTTACCTTCAGTGACATATGCGCCCGTCACTAAAGGCTCAACATTTATTTTAAACTTTTGAAAGGACTTTTTTGCCCTTGGACCTCAACTATAAATAGGACCCTACACCCTCCACTTTATCTTATCCCTTTCTCTCTTCTCTCACCCCCTCCAAAGCTCTACGAGCTTGTCTCAAACCCAGAATGCTCCATTAGAGTTAAAAAGATAATTTTTCCATCTTCTCACCCCCGTTCGTGGAGCATCTCGCAGTTGTCCTTTCACTGCCTTTCAGGAAGTAGATCCCGCTGTGATGTCGCCCTACTCCATCCTCCTTCTTGGTCCTCTTTCGTCCAACATCTCACCACCATCGTCCAGGTGCCCCATCAACGTGGCTCATTCTCCAAGCAGCCGTTGAGGAGGATAACTTCTCATCACCTTCTCTTTTATTGTTTTCTAGTATAGATTTCCTACTTTCTAGTGTTGCGATTAGATGTAATGAATCTGATTCTGTGGTTATGAAATAATTGTTTAATCTCTCCCTCTTTTCTTTTTATTTGTATTATTCTTTCTCTGTCCTTTATTGTTTATTCTTTAAGTAAATAGCTAGCTTAGATTTAATTTGACTAGTTAATCTGCTTCGTGTCAATAAATCCAACATGATTTTTGATCAAATGTTCGCCTCCCTATGTTCGACCCGGGACTCACCAGAGTTTTGGTTAAATTATCTATTTGACAAATTTTTACGCGACTACAACGACAGGGTTTTCAAACTCAATCTTTTAGCAAAGAAATCCCGTTCAACAATACCCCACCGAAATAAGCCACCAACATCCACCACCTTAATCCTAGGAACATTGTTGGAGAGCACTATCGACACTGGCACCTCTCCTTGGCGTCACCATAGCCACTGGCAGAGTACGGAGGTGGCAGTGAGGCTCCTTCATCATGGTGCACCTCCTAGGGCAGCATTGTAGGGGCCGATCCTCGCCGCTGCAGTGTTGACCATCACCTGAGGCGACGCTGCACCGCCACTAAGGGGCTCTGCAATGCTGATTCTCACTTCCTGAGGCCTCTCTCTCCCCCTAAGCTCTGTTGCAAGGGGTCCTTTGGTGTCGCCTAAGCCGCCTAAGGCGATTTAGACCTCTTCCCCATCGCAGATCCTGCTAATTGCCACCATGGGGAGGTTGTAACACATCTGAAGGCTATTGCGGTGTGGCCACCTGCTGGAACACTGCTACAGTAACCTCTAGGGATTGCTTAATGGTCTGAAAGGTCAATTTTAGGCCATGTTGGGTAACTTCAGATCTGATTTCGTATTTAGTTGACTCCATCTTTCATCTAGTGGGCAACAAAGGACTGGACTATGGCTTCCTCAAGTTCTACTACTGCATCCAGGTCTTCTAAGACTTCTCCGAACATTTCCATGGACACAGGGGGATATAAGAGTCCATTGTTTGATCCAATGATCAAATTGGACGAGACCAACTATCCATGGTTGTCCCAGATGTTCTTGATAATCATCAGGGGACATAGTAAGGAACACATATTGAGTCAACCTAAGCGTACCGAGAAGACAAGAGTCAAAGCTACTTGGGATCGTGATAATACGATGGTATGTGCCTGGTTGATGAATTCGGTGATACCCAGGATAGGAGATAAAATCATGTACTATCCTATGACCAAGAAGATTTGGGATTCCTTATGTGAGACATATCACATGAGAAGAATTCCTTCAAAGTATTTCAGATTTATCATGAGCTGTTTCATTTCCGTCACGATGGGATGACTTTGCCCGAGTACTACTCTCAGGTCAAGAGATTATTAGAGAAACATAATTCCTATAGACCTAGTTGCACCTGCTCATCTTAGTGTGCCTTCAAGAAGGAGATTGTAGTCTCCTTGTTTCTCTCTGGCTTGGGACCAGAGTATGCAGTAGCACAAGAGTAGATTCTGATGATGACTAATCTTCCCTCTCTTGAGGAGACTTATAGACTTAGTAGGATCATTGTTCCTACTATCACTATTGAGATTACAAGCCAGACCACTACCTTGGCAGCTTCTCATGGTTCCGGGAGTGGGACATCTTCTACTCGAGGTTGTGGTCGTGGATGGGGATCTAGAGGTCATGTCAGACATCCATGTACTTATCGTGGCCGACTGGGCCACACCAAGGCCACTTGTTGGCAGAAGCATGGGAGGCCTGTTGTTGCTCACGAGGCGACAAAGACTACCTCTTCTACACCTAAGACAGTTACTAGTGTAGCATTTGAGGAGCTATTACAGAGGATCATCCATCTTCCCTCATCTGTTTCTACAGACATAGCTGTTATTGCCTCCACCTCAGGTATTGTTGGTGCTTATTCAGTGTCTACTCTTAGATCTAGTGATTGGTTGGTGGATTCAAGAGCTTCTTAGCACTTATATGCCACCTCAGACACCTTTTCCGACCTGAGATTTGTCCCTCTAGGAAGGATAGTCTAGGTGGCAGATGGTAGATTGTCACAGGTTATAGGAAAGGGTGGAGTGACTCTTTCTTCGACATTGCAGTTGCCGAATGTTCTTTATGTTCCTGATTTTTCGCTTAGTCTTCATTCTGTTAGTCGTATTACCAAAGAACTCAATTGCCAGGCCATTTTTTATGTGTGTTCTTGTGTCTTATAGGATCGACTCATAGGGAGGATGATTAGTAGAGAACGTAAGGAAGGAAGGGTGTATCGTCTAAGTCATTCTCCAGTTGCAGCTGCTGCTTCTGTGCATCAGAGGAAGACTTCTTTGGCCATTGGGTCTACCATCCAATAGCGTCTTCGCCTTGGCCACCGTCCTATGGAGAGACTTAGACGTGTGCGACCCCCACATACCTACCAATACCACCATTACTTGTGATGCATGACAGCTGGGCAAACACCACCATGCTAGTTTTCCTGTTTCCAGTCATGTTGGTGTTGGAACCTTGCTCTGCATCTTGTTTTGGTGTTAACAAAATTATTATGGATTAATGTTTGCAATTGAGTGATTTTCAGATTTAGGTGAGGATTAAGGAAAACAGGCATAACAACAAGAAGGAGGCAAGATGACAAGGAAAAGATCATCTTCGACCTTTAGATTTTTAGATTAGATAGAATGTATGGCTCTTAACAAAGAATCAACTTAGATCGTAAAATTAATTAGAGATAAATTAGGACTTATTCTACGATCATTTTCAAAGAACGTATTCAGATGATAATATTTATAAAATAAGGTACTTGTAAGCAAGTACCGGTACTGCTCATCAGTACTAGTATATGCAAGGCACAAGTTTGAGCATATGTCTCAAACTGTGAACAAGTACCAGTACTAATCATGAGTACCGGTATTTGATGGTCACAGTTTGAAGACTCAGTTCTGGCCTGAACCTTACAAGTACCGGTACCAGGACGTTTGTGTACTAGCTGCAAAAAAACTGTAAGCAGCTAGTACCGGTACATATACTTAAGTATCGGTACCAGTTAGCCATTGGCTTAAAACTGAACGACTAGAAAATTAATTTTAGCAACATGAATGTTGGGATTTAAATCCCAACGTCTAGTAGATGAATAACCTAGGTCCTAACTCTATAAAAAGACCTTAGGACTCTTACTTTTTCACATAAGATATACAAGAAAGAAAAGGAAAATTTCTAGAGCTTAATTTTCATATTTCCATCATATTCTCAAGAGAAGAAATTGTGTTTGCAGCTCTCAATCTCTCGACGAATTTGCAAACTCAACGACGTGTTTCTTTCACGCATTTACAAAGCGATTCACGTCTTTACTAGGCTCTCTAATCGATAATCTCATTTTAATTATTGTTGAGAGGCTTGGGAATCTTTGTTGTAAGATTTATTTTATCTTACACTAGTTCTTATTTGTATTGAGCTTTTGCTCATCCTTTGGGTTGTAACAAACCCGTTTCTTGTACATGGGTTGAGGTGACCCGTTAATTACCTCAGTTAGTAAATTGATTCCCTCAGGGTTGAGGGAATCAGGTTAAAAATCCTAAGCTGGGTGGCTTAGGTAGTGGAGTACCCAAGTGAGTGGGGAACCACTATACATCTTGTGCCAATTTTTGTGATTGTGATTTGTGCAAATGTTTCTTGTTATTACTAATACTTTGCTTTAGTGTTTGTGCGCGTAGAATAATAGCCATCTATATTAGATCCTACAGGTGGTATCAGAGCAGGTTGCAAGAAAACATAACAAATCTTGCTCACGATGGCATCAATCTCAAGGCACACCAAAGGACAATCATCTGCCCGTCCTCCCTATTTTGATGGGATGGATTATGGGTACCAGAAGAGGAGGATGCAAGTCTTCCCTAAGGAGATGGATGATGAGTCATGGATCCTCATTCAAGAAAAGTATTCAGATCCGGAGCCACAAGGAGTAGTACTAACTACGGATCAAAAGAAGAAGGTTGTCAGCAATGCGAAGGCGATGAACGCACTTTATTATGCGTTATTAAGGGAAGAGTTCAACCGTATCTGCATACGAGATATGGAACACACTGCAAGTCACCTACGAAGGTACTCACAAGGTAAAAGAAACCCGTATTTCTATTCCAACCGAAGAATATGAGTGTTTAAAGATGACAAAAGGAGAGATAATCAAAGATATATACATGAGGTTTGGAGAGATCGTGAACCCCATGAAGAATCTTGGAGTCAAGCTGATAGAGGAACAACCTGTAAGAAAGATTTTAAGATCTCTTACAAGCGATTGGTCTTCGAAGTCCACAGCAATTCAAGAGGCAAAGGACCTGTCAGTCCTTTCTCTTGATGATCTGATTGGAAGCCTCATGGCCTATGAGGTTCAACTGGAAAACATGAAGAAGAACGAGGAGAAGTCGTCAAGCAAGAAGAAGAGTATTGCCTTTAGAGAAATTAAGGAGGATACGGATTCAAGCACCTTGGAATCTGAAGATGAATAAATGGAGATGCTCACAAGAAAGTTCCAAAAATTTCTCTGAAAGCAAGGTAAGCAAATCAATAGTGTTTCATCTAATATTATTTGTTATGTCTGCAAGAAAAAGGGCCACTTGTGAAAGGATTGCCCTATAAATAAGAAAAAGGAAGATAATAGGAAAGATACAAAGGAGGTCAAGAAGAAGAAAGCCTTAAAAGCAACATGGGATGATAGCGACTCCGACATGGACACCGACTCCAGTGAATCGGATGATGACGAGGCCATACACCTTTGTTTGGTTGCAACTTCAGAAGATACAGAAGATGAGGTAAATCATGATTCTTCTCTTAAAGAACTACTTGAAGCTTACAAAGAATTATATCATAAAGCTAGGTTATTTAAAAAGGAAAATAAGGTTTTAAAGAATAACTATCGAATGTTAGAAATAGAAAATTCATATTTAGAAATGGAATTATAAATGTCAAAAGAGACTAATAATCAGTTACATGCAAAAATAGTAGAACTAGAAGATATTTATGAACACTTTGAAGAGACTTTAAATAATCTCAAAACAACAACTAGGTTAAATATTGAATTTTGTGAAGCTCTAAAATCAAAATTTCAGAATAAAAAGAATACACAAAATAAATCACATGCACCTAGGCATGCATGGATGTACAAAAAGGCTAAAAGTCCTAAGAGTTATAGATCTAATACAAAAAAGTTTATAAATCTCAAGAATTGAAAGGTACTAACCCAAAAGGACCCACAAGAAAATGGGTACCTAGAAATGATATTTTACATTGTTTTGCAAGGTTAGATCACTGGGATCAACATGATCAATGGGTGTTCAAGGCGAAAAATGGAACACTCCTACCATTCTACAAACTACATGAAGATCAAGAAAGGTGGACCAGTGGAGCTTGGTATCCACAAGTACCATTCTACTACTGGTAATTTATACCCCTTCATTTATTTTTTGATGATTGAAAAAAAGGGGGAGAAAAAATAAAGAGCAAATAGTAATATTTTTAGGGGGAGCATATATTGAGAGGGAGGATTAAATTAAATTTTTTTTTTCATATAACATTGTTAAAAATAATTTATTTTTTGTCTTATAATTTTCTATTTGCAAGATAGTTTTGTCAACACCAAAAAGGGGGAGATTGGTGGAACCTTATTCTACATCTTGTTTTTGTGTTAACAAAATTATTGTAGATTAGTGTTTGCAATTGAGTGCTTTTTAGATTTAGGTGAAGATCAAGGCAAGCAGGCATGACCACAAGGAGGAGGCAAGATGACAAGGAGAAAATCATCTTCGACCTTTAGATTTTTAGATTAGATAGAATGTATGCCTCTTAACAAAGAATCAACTTAGATCATCAAATTAATTAGAGATAAATTAGGACTTATTCTACAATCATTTTCAAAGAACGTATTCAAATGATAATATTTATAAAATAAGGTACTTGTAAACAAGTACCGGTACTGTTCATCAGTATCGGTATTTGCAAGGCACAGGTTTGAGCATATGTCTCAAACTGTGAACAACAAGTATTGGTACTAATCATGAGTATCGATATTTGATTGTCACAGTTTGAAGACTTGATTCTAGCCTGAACCTTACAAGTACCGGTACCCATGATGAGTACCGATACAAGTAAGTCATAGTGCCTAGTGAGTCTCAAACCTGGGAGTCACAAGTACCGGTACCCATGATGAGTACCGGTACCAAGACTCTTGTGTACTGGCCGCAGAAAAACTGTAAGCAGCTAGTACCAGTACTTGTACTTAAGTATCGGTACCAGTTAGCCATTAGTTCAAAACTGAATGGCTAGAAAATTAATTTTGACAATATGAACGTTGGGTAACCTAGGTCCTAACTCTATAAAAAGACCCTAGGACTCATAGTTTTGCATAAAAGATATACAAGAAAGAAAAGGAAAAATTCTAGAGCTTAATTTTCATATTTCCACCATATTCTCAAGAGAAGAAATTGAGTTTGTTGCTCTCAATCTCTCTATGAATTTGCAAACTCAATGGCATGTTTCTTTCACGCATTTACAAAGTGATTCATGTCTTTTCTAGGCTCTCTAATCGATAATCTCATTTTAATTATTATTGAGAGGCTTAGGAATCTTTCTTGTGAGATTTATTTTATCTTACACTAGTTCTTATTTCTATTGAGCTTTTGCTCATCCTTTGGGTTATAATAAACTCGTTTCTTGTACTTAGGTTGAGGTAACCCGTTAATTACCTCAGTTAGTTAATCGATTCCCTCAGGATTGAGGGAATCAGGTTGAAAATCCTAAGTTGGGAGGCTTAGGTAGTGGAGAACTCAAGTGAGTGGGGAATCACTATACATCTTGTGCCAATTTCTGTGATTGTGATTTGTACAAATCTTTCCTGTTATTACTAATACTTTGCTTGAGTGTTTGTGCGCGTAGAATAGTAGCCATCTATATTAGATCCTACAGTTGGGTCTTCTACTTTATTTGACTTGATTCATATGGATGTGTGGGGTCCAAGTCAGGTTCCTAACCATCTTGAGCATCATTATTTTCTTGTTCTTATTGATAATTTCTCTCATGTTAGTTGGTTGTTCTTGATGAAAAATAAGAATGATATGAGAGCTATCATTGAGAATTTTGTTCTGGAAATAAAAACCCAATTTTCTGTCACAATTAAAATGTTTCATTCTGATAATCTCCTGGAGTTTCGCACCTCTCACTTATTGCAATTTTCCATACTCAGGGTATTGTTCACCAAACCACTTGTGCTCATACCTCTCAGGAGAATGGAGTTGCTGAGAGGAAGCGTAGACACCTATTGGATGTTGCACACACCCTTCTTATTCATCATGATGTGCCTGCTTTATATTGGGGGGATGTTGGTCTTACGACTTTCTTTCTAATTAATAGGATACCTAATTCTGCCATTCATAAGCAAGTTCCATGGCAGGTTTTGTATCCTGGTCGCCCCCTATTTCCTATTATTCCTCATGTTTTTGGGTGTATTGCATTTGTTCATGATTTAACTTCTGGATGGGATAAACTAGCACCATGGGTTGTCAAGTGTATTTTCTTAGGTTATTCTAGAACCCAGAAGGGGTACAAATGTTTTGATCCCCTTCATTCCCGCCATTATATTTCTGCGGATGTGACATTTCATAAGTTTGTGCCGTATTTTTATAGCATTAGTTCTGACCTGTTTCCTACATCTGGAGAGGCTCCTATGCCCATTCCACCCATTCCATTTGGTGCTATACTTGTGGATGCTCCTTCTACTCCTTCCACCAAGGGAAATTGATTTCAGGATCCTATTATTACTTTTCATAGGCCGCATACCACCTTCTAGATGCCCCCTCCTCCCATGCCTCTAGCCTCTCCTCAGGTGAGCATACTATCTTTAGACACTGACACTTTGGTGCCTAGTGATGATACAAGGATAGTTGAGGCTATGGAGGATGTCCAATTGGATAGTGACCTTCCGATTGCCATTCGAAAGGCTCCTCGATCTTATGCCAAGTATGATGTGGCAAGATATCTCACCACTGCTAATCTTGGTACCACCTTTTCGGGGTTTACTAGAGCCCTGAGTACCACTTCCGTGCTAACGTCCTACCAAGAAGCCATGCTTCATCCACTGTGGCATCAGGCCATGGAGAAGGAGATTGCTGCACTCTGAAGTAGGGGCACATGGGACCTTTCACTACTTTCATCAGGAGCTAGTCTTGTTAGATGCAGATGGGTATTTGCTCTCAAGTTTCATCCAGATGGGAGCATTACTAGATATAAAGCTTGGTTGGTAGCAAAGGGGTTCACTCAAACCTATAGTGTGAACTTCTTTGATACCTTTTCTTCAATGGCGAGACTTTCAACAGTGTCGATACTAGTCTATGTTGTAGCTGATGGTAACACCATCATGAGTCCTAACTAGCCACATTTAGTCAGGTTTGAGTGTTAAAAACTTCTACCTAATCGTCTGAGGGTCATAGCTCCTAATCATCTGAGGGTCACAACTCTGCATCATTCTGATTTAAGAGAAGAATTGGGAATCAGGGTTAATTCTGTAATTTTAACAACACATCACAAACACAGATTAACCACAAGATCACTTAGGAGTTAAATGAGCTTAAAAGTCCAAAAAGTGGGCCAACACTGACAGAAACAGGATTTTACACATTTCAAGGGCGAAAATAGCACTAAAATCATAATTATCAACCCACTTAAATTAAAGAAGTTTTGGTTAGAATAAAATTCATCTAAACCTATTAAAATTCATATAAAAATATTCTAAAAGGTTTAGTACCCTTAGTTTGACCATTTGAACCTATTTTAACCTAGAATAGAGTTTTAGATAGGATTTTGCCTTAATTTGGTCTTCTATGCAAATTGACCAGTAAAACATGGTCAAAACTCAAATCTAAGTTCACCATTAGATTTCTTGGGTCTAAATTAGGTTGGTATCAAAATCTAGGCCCAAACAGAGTCCATCTTAACCTAGTTTGTAATTCAATCCTTAAAATCTTTATTTTTCACATCTAAGCCCCTAACTTTTGGATTATTGTGTTTGGGTCCCTAACTTCTAGCCATTTTCTTCATTTAGGCCTCTTCCGCCATTAGTGTGAACCGAAGCTTAACAATGAGATTCAAGGGAGGATTTCTCCCTTAAATCGAATTCAATCTCCTCCAAATTCTGAGGGAAGAATCTAAAAGAGATTCTCAACCTCTTGAGCTGCCTTAGGGCTTCCAAATAGGCCCCTCGAGCTCGGACGAGCTCAGAAAAATCAAGGGATTTTCTTCCCAGAAAACTCAGATGAATCAAGCCCTTCCCGTGCTTTTGAGCTTGATCTGGAGCTCTATATAGAGCCCTCAACCCTAGGCCGTCTTCCTGAGCCAAGATTAGATCGGAATAGCCCTCTCTTCTCCTCATCTAGCCAAATGCAACTTGTGCTCCGGTGACTTGCTCTGACTTCCTCCTCTGAAAAGCTAACCACCAAATTGGGTGGCCTTCCATCCTCCTTTCTTTGTCGCGCACCTTTCCGGCCAAAGAAAGAGCGTCTTCTACCTTGTCCTCGTCGCCGATACCTTGTCCTCATAAGTATTTTAAAAAAAAGTCTCTTTCTTACTCTCTTTCCTAGTTGGCAATCAAACCAACCTTAAATAACTCAAACCAATGCACATGCACGGATGCTTTAATCTCTAGGACCAATAAACCCTAGGGTAGAGTTAGAAATCAGAGAAATCTGTGCCTACAACTCATCTTTAGCCGACCTAGTCTGTAACTTAGCAATTACTTGGGAACCTTAGGTCTAAAGTCTGAACTTAACATGTTCTAAAGGAAGATCATTTGGGTTGGCTAGTCCACTTGAAGAGTTGGGTTGTTGCTTGAATTTGCTAGAGACTAGCAAAAACTAGGCATGGGGGCATTTGATGAGCCCATATTTGTGAGCTATTTATGTATTTTAATGCCTAGACATTAAGCTAACATGAACATTTATATAGCATACATTAATATGTAAATAGGATAATATAAATCTCATGCATTGATAATATCATTTAGAATTTATTTAGAATATCATGCATTGAAATAGGTTGCATTACATTTAGTGTTTTGGATTTAACATAGAAGTTAAGGGTTTGCACATAAATAACCCCTTATTTCTTTTCTTTATTTTATTTATTTTTTCTCTCCAACGGCTGCCGGTATCGCATGTAAGAGAGTCACGCGTGCCCCATGATGCCGTCATTTCACCTCTCCTTCAGCGAACGTCTGTCGGTGTGTCTTCTCCAACAGCATAAAAGAAAGGCAACCACACCATCAGAAGGAGGTCACCACCATTCTGATCCACCACTACACAGACCGTTAGAGCTTTTCCATTCCACCACCGTCGGCCTCTTACCATGAGCGCAAGTCCACACCACCGCGAGCAGGCGGGGTGACAGACCGTCACGCCATTAGTGGCTTGTACCGCGAGCGTGTGCCTGAAGGCCACGCAGTTAGCACCAGCCATCACCGCCAGCAACCATCCACTCCAGTTAAGACATCTGGGAATGATCCCAGACGTCTGACCTCCACCTTCTTCTTCTTATTTCTCCTTCCTCTATTTTTTCCTCCACCAAAAATAACCCAAACACCAACAGCACATCGCCTCCGCGCCTCGCCACCCTCGCTACACCTCCACGCACACTGCCCTTCCCGCACGACCTGTGCACACACTCGCGTGCTTCAGCAGTGCGTGCAGCCTCATCACCCGTAGCAGCAGCCTCCACGCTGCACCACCTCCTCCAGCGTACAGCAGCAGCAGCTGCCCCCCAGCAGCCGCATGTCCCAGCACAACGCCGCGAGTGCCTGCGCCACACCGCACGTGCCTGTGCGTGACCGCGCGTGCCCGTGCGACCTGCAGCGCCCGCGCGCACCTAGTGATTGCACAGCAATGTGCCATCTTGTGCTATTTCCTAACATTGCCATTGCATATTAGGTAGCCAGAGTGCATTTGTAAAAATAAACGCATACATGCATTTAATTAAGAGGGGAGGAAAGTGAATAAATTAGCCTTGTAATTAACGTATTCTTCAAGTGCTGCCTCTCAAAATCACCATCTTCATTTTTTTTATTTGGCTTTGAACTTCTTCTCCGCGTGGCTTAGGGCATGGCTTGCTCTTCGCGCCATTCTCTACCACAACTTGCTCTGCCAGCCGCATGGCTAGTCATGTGCAGCCCAGGCATGGTTGTGCATGCTTCTCCCTCCTTTAAAAAGACAGGCCTTCTTCCTTGCGCTGG